>OY720444.1:51020548-51115548 GCA_963082915.1 Dolichopus griseipennis | reverse complement strand
GACTGCTGACAGGGCCGCAAATGGTGTCATGGCGCTGGCTCGATTGATGGCCAACATAGGTGGGCCAAGGTCCAGTCGGAGACGCCTTCTAATGTCTGCGGTCCAGTCAGTTCTGCTGTATGGTGCCGAAATATGGGCCCATGCTCTCGCGAAGGAGTCCTACCGCATAAGGCTGGGTCGGGTCCAAAGGTTGGCTGCGTTGCGAGTCGCATCCGCTTACAGGACTGTCTCGGAGCCAGCTGTTCTGGTCATCGCTGGCGTCATCCCAATCGCACTACTTGCTAGGGAGCGCCAAGCGATATACCGGAGAAGAGCAGAGGAGAACCCAGAGACAGTGAAGGCGGAAGAGCGGACTCGCTCGCTTCGGTGTTGGCAGGAGGACTGGGAACTGGAAGAGCGAGGTTTATAAAGAAACTTGATCAACTTCCCTTTACTTTTAACTAGGGACTAGGCGGCTTATTGGAGAGGTTGCTCCATGGGTGGAGCGGCGGCATGGGGAGGTAGATTACTACTTCACTCAGCTGCTGAGCATCTATGGATACTTTCGGGCCTATTTGCACAAGATGGGGAAACTAGGAGTGCATATATTGCCGAATGCACGATGACGCTGAGCACACTTTCTTCATCTGTCAGAGATGGGCTCGAGAGCGGATGCAGCTGAGGGAAGTAGTACCGCGGTTCTCACCGGACACAGTGGTGGGCCACATCCTACAGGATAAGGGAGCTTGGGACGGTTTGTCACATTTTGCACAGAAAATACTGCGCACAAAGAAGTTGGACCTAGACACCACAGAGGTCCAACCTACAGACTTCGGCTAGGCAGCAGCCTCTTAGGCGAAGGCTTTGGACCTAGCCAGAAGTAATGTGATAAACGGTTCCAAGCTAGTGTCCGTGGAGAGCATGAGGTTTTTTAGACGGTATGCCTTTTACTAATACTAACATTAACACTAACATTTTAATTATTATTATTACTTTTATTTTTATTGGTATTAACCTCTAACATCTTGAAATTCTGTAATTTTTGTTCCCTTCTTTCAGGATTAATATTTCTCATCTTTTCAATCAAGTTATCAGGAACGGACACTTTAAATGAACTGTATTTTGGATTCTGGATCCTATTGGGAGTTATATTTCACAAATTGCAATATCACGTTTAAATTTTCGTTTAATAAGGCACTCAAGGCTTTTTTCTGTTGTTTTGTAATTTAGCCATGAAATGCTAGGCTTTGTTGTAACTATTGGGGTTATTAAAGCCTTAACTCCAGGTTTTTGTCTTATTTATTTTACTCTTTGCCGTTGTGCTAGCTGTCATATTGCCAGTTTGGATAGATACATCTTTATAAACTTTGGATGGTTTATTTAACTAAATGTTATTTGAGTAATTGCACATTGCAATATCGCAAACAAAATTATGTGTTTTTTTATTAAGTGATCTAAACTGAAATTTAATCTCCAACAACTAAAAATTATCATAAAAAAACTAATTTTAAAGTTAAATAAATTTTTTTTAAACAAATGAAATTTTTTTTTTTTTTTTGTTAAATTAAGAATCAGCACTTTATATTAAAATTTGTTTTAAAATTTTTTTGTTTAGAGCTTGCAATATAGAATATTTTTTCAATAAAAACTCTTGTAGATTCAAATTCTTTTAAAATTTTGGACATTAATTCCAGAAGTATTCTGAACAAATTTGATAAAATTCAGGAAAATATAAAAAAAAATTACCTAAAAAAGTGTTTAGGGACATATTATTTACGAAAGCAATGAAAAATTTAATTTTTAAGGTTCTCGGAGTTTAAAGACACCCGGACTCTGAGATTTTATTTACAAGTTTTATAAAGAAACTTGATCAACTTCCCTTTACTTTTAATAGCCTGTATTTAGTCGGAAATTTGAATATAATTTTATTTTATAAAAAAAAAAACATTTTTAACAAATTTATTCATGATAAATGTGCCAATAATGATAATAATGCCGAGTGTATTAGAGATTAAAATTTTAGTAATGAGAATGAATCTTGTAATAATAATAACAATAATACTATTATTGATAATAATAAAAATAGTAATACTATTATGGATGATAATAATAATGAAAATAATACTAATAATAATAGTACTATTTCCAATAACAAATCTGAAAAGTTAAACAAAGAGAATGAAATCAAAGCTGGAAAAATTAAGGAAGTTAAAAATGTGACAACAAATAAATATGCTAACTGGATTAAAGCAGAAATTCTAAATGATAGCTGGTTCGATGTTAAAAAACTAAAGGTAAAAGTTTTATAGATCCTTTAGCACCACCGATAGTCAGATTAACAAAAAATGCCATTAAATATGGTGATAATATTTATGCCACTTCTAGATTTAGAGATCATAGAATATATAATAATGTAAGATTGTACTCATCTTATTTTTATGATCATGATGACATATGCTATGAGGGTATGACAAAGACTAGCCTGAAAGTACTTATACATGAAGAAGGATTACCAAACAACTTCCAAGAACTGTCTAAACTATATTATAATTACCATGAATCTAGAGGATTATCTAGAAAAGAAGTACTACAAGATCTGACTATTTTCATTTTTGGAAAACCATGATGTTGAATAAACTACTTAATGTCAAAATTAGAAGTCTAAGAAAAAATCTGACTGAAATAGAAGTATTTATAAAAATTAAAAATGGTGTTGACATTATCATGGTTGATGAAACATGGAAAAATACTTCAATATTTCTGGATAACCAGTATCATTCATTTCAAATAATTTGAGCAGAGGAGGTGGAGCTGCAATGTATGTAAAAGAAAGTATTAGTTATAATATTCTAGAGACATCGAACTTATTCAATACTATTGTCATTTCTTTAGAAGATATTAAGTCTGTTATCAACATTGCGGTATGCTACAAAAGCACGAATGAAAACAATGATGCATTTATTGAGTACTTTGACCAATTGTTTGATAAGTGTAAAAATATAATATTTATTGGTGATACAGGCATTGGTCTACTCTCTGAAACGGATGTAAGCAGATGGTATCTAGACATGCTGAATGTCAATTCAGTTCATGTAAAAAATATTATTGATCTTGAAAATACGACTAGAGTGACGGCAAATTCGGCGACACTTATTGACCATGTACTTTCAGTTCTTAAAACGAATCGATTTGACTTTGGTATCACAATACAAGATATTCCAAACTTTTATCATAAAGATTTTTGTGTAGAAATTACAACAGTCCTGAGAAAATTGGATGTTATGGTGAATAAACAAATAAATATTATTAACTATGTGCAATACTCACATCTAATGGAAAATTATTTACGTAATCAAGATTACGAAAATGTGGAGGATCTGGCTGAATTAATAAAACTGTCAAAGAAAGGTGTTCAATTGTTAAGAATATTAGAACTAGAAGACATAATCATTGGATGTCTAAGGAAATCTAAAAAATGATGGAGTATAGATACAAATTATACAAGAGACACAAAAAGTACCCAAATAGTATAGAGCATAAAATCAATTATAATAGAATAAAAAACAAGGTCAATATTCAGATAAAACAAGTAAAGAAACTGTCAGTCGGTGCAACCGACTTAGAAATACCCTACACCTATTTGGTTCAAATTTAAGGACATATCCATAAGTCATTTTAACACCATAAAAGCTGTTATTAATTTGATCGTAAGACATAGCTAACCAAATTAACTTTATAATACTAAAAACATTTTCTAATTACACTATCTATTAAAAAATATTACAAAATCTTACTAATTTATCTATTTAAAAATATTAAAAAACAAACAAACTTGAAATAAATGAAAATATATTTATTCCAATTCAATTACAAAATGAAAAAATTCTAATTATTAAATTTTGTAATAAAAAGATAATCAAAGCATAATATATTTAATAATCCAAATTTTTAAAAATTACAATTATTTTAAATGGTTAGTTTATATACCTAATAGAAAAGCTTATAAACGCAAAATATGCAATAAATGTACTTCTAAAATACAATTACAAATTTTGAACTTTTCATATAATTCATTTAAATATTCAAATAAGTTTTACATAAATGCAGCAAGTACCTTTGAACATAGCTGAACCACTACAATTTAGTCTAGATTTCGGAGACACATAGCACATAGGAAATATATTCTTTGGCTTTGAAATTAAACTCGACCAGAACCAATTCGCATGGTACTTTCATTACTAGTAACCTAGAGTTTAAATTTCATCAAAATACCGGCATTATTTTTTGAGTTATGGTGTTTTTAAGATATATATTTTTTAGTCCTTGAACTTGTCAAGGGTTCCAGAACCCGAAACCATGGTACGATTTCGCCCATATGCAGTCTCGTCATACTTTCAATACTAGTTAACCCTTGTATACAATTGGAACGTTCTATCTTAATTTTAAGTTACTAGTTTTATTAATTTCGATGATAAGCTTTTACACATTTGGGGGTCTAAGAGAGGTCCTGAACCACCACTCCAAATGATCCCAAGGTAGGGGGGCACGGAAGAAATAGTAAAGAACACCCTGGACCAAATTTGAAGCTTCTACATTTGTTTCAAGTTACTATTTTTATTAATTTCGAAAATATGCTTTAAGGTCCTCGGATCTGAGTGGCTGGTCCCCGACCCACTAGTCCAATGGGGCCCAAATTTCAAAGACACTTACGCAATAGAAAGGGACACCCTGATACCAAATTTGGAGGTTATATCTTCATTGATTTCGGAATTACGCTAGTTTGGCCTAAATTCGATCAAAAAGTTCTCAGTTCCGAACCCATTGTCCAATCTTCACCGTACGTAATTACCGCCGTAGTATCATTACCAATAACCTACAGCACAAATTTCATGAAGATAGACTCATTAGTTGTTGAGTTATCGTGATTTTTAATATATGTTCGTTATCCCTGACATCGACTAAAAGGTCCAGAATCCGAATCCATGGGCTGATTTCGTCCTTATACAGCCCGCGCTTTACTTATAGTACTAGTTAACCCTTGTACACAATTTGAACAGTCTATCTTAATTTTAAGTAACTATTTTTAGTAATTTCGATTATAAGCTTTTAAAACTTGGGAGGTCTGAGAGGGGTACTGAACCACCTTTCCGATTGATCCCAAATTAAGGGAACACGCAAGAGATAGTAAAGAACACCCTTGTGGCAAATTGGAAGCTGCTACATTTTTTCAAGTTGTTATCTTTATTAATTTTAAAGATATGCTTTAAGGTCTTCGGAAATGTGTGGCTGGTCCCCGACCCACTGCTCCAATGGGGCCCAAATTCCAAGACACTTAGGAAATAGGAAGGGACACCCTGATACCAAATTTGGATGTTCCATCTTCATTGGTTTCGGAATTATGCTCGTTTGGCCTAAATTCGATCAAAAAGTTCTAGGTTCCGAACCCATGGTCCAATCCCGACCTTACGCAATCCCCGAAGTAGTTTCATTACTAGTAACCTACAGCACAAATTTGATGAAGATAGCGTCATTAGTTGTTGAGTTATCGTGATTTTTTATATATGTTCGTTAGCCCTTCGATCGATTAAAAGGTCCAAAATCCGAACCCATGGGCCGATTTCGCCCATATGCAATACCCGCCGTACTTTCAGTCCTAGTAACCTACAGTTAAAATTTCATCAAGATAGCTCCATTATTTTTTGAGTTTTCGTGCCTACGGGCGGACGGACGGACATGGCTATATCGACTAAGGCGGTCACGCTGATCACAAATATATATACTTTTCCATACCTAGCTCGCTTACTTTAGGTGGTTACAAACACCATACCAAAGTTAATATACCCCTTTACCTATTCTATAGGTGTAGGGTTTAAAAAGGTCTAAATTTTTAATTGTATTTTAGAAATACATTTATTGCATATTTTGCGTTTATAAGATTTTCTGTTAGGTATATAAACTAACCATTTAAAATAATTGCAATTTTGAAAAATTTGGATTATTAAATATATTATGCTTTGATTATCTTTTTATTACAAAATTTAAAAATTAGAATTTTTTCATTTTTTAATTGAATTGGAATAAATATTTTTTCATTTATTTCAAGTTTGTTTGTTTTTTAATATTTTTAAATAGATAAATTAGTAAGAATTTGTAATATTTTTTAATAGATAGTGTAATTAGAAAATGTTTTTAGTATTATAAAGTTAATTTGGTTAGCTATGTCTTACGATCAAATTAATAACAGCTTTTATGGTGTTAAAATGACTTATGGATATGTCCTTAAATTTGAACCAAATAGCTGGAGGGTATTTCTAAGTCGGTTGCACCGACTGACTGTTTATTTACTTGTTATAATATATATTTCATTATTTTATAGTTATTTATGGATTGTTTCATTACTTTTAATAAGTCAGTTCTGCTTTACTTTTGTTATTTTATTTCAAACTTTTCCTTAGATTTTAGGCCTATTTTATCGAAAAATTTACCACTCTTAAAATTAGTCAAAAATCATCCCTGGTGTGTAGTGTATACACACTCAGTATAGACTATATAGATTAAAATGATACATACGCACATTTGAAATTTGAAATTTTTCTTTTGCAGATTTTTGAATGAAAGCAACATTTTTTTTAATAAAATTTTATAGAGTATGGTACATGTAAATTTAGTTTGTTAAATTAAAATTACTTTTTTGGACAGATGGTATAAAATTCAACTGGTTTTTTCAAAATTTTTATATTTTTGAAGATAATTTATATCTATTAAGAAAAAAACTACTTATAATATAATAAAATTTATTTTATTGTTAAGAAAGAAAAAACGAAAGTTGATTTTAGAAGGGAAAAAAATTTGGCAGCCATACAACTACTTTGCGCGAATATGAATTTCTTCAAAACTAATTATACTACGAGGATGAAAATTACACACGGTTAGTTATATAAGGAATCGAGCACTTATATGAAGTTTCAAAATGTTACGGCCATACAAAGTTTTCAATTCAATAACTGTGAGTCTAATGAAGCTACGAGAAATGATAAAAGAAAGATTTTATTATCCTAATATAGAAAAATTAAAATTGGGCAGGTAAAGTAATAGGGCAAGTTACTTGGCAAAGTTGGACATCACTCAGACCAACTTTTAGGGTGGGCCAATTTTTTTTTTTTTGTTTTTGTAAGCAAAAATTATAGTATAATGAATTAAAACTTTGTTTTTTTTTTATGGTTTTTTTATACCCTATGAAATAGGAAAAGGGTATATTAACATTGGTATGGTATCTACCTATGAAATAGTAAAAGGGTATATTAACTTTGGTGTGGTGCTTGTAACCACCTAAAGGAAGCGAGCTAGATATGGAAAAGTATATACATTTGTGATCAGCGTGACCTCCTGTGTCTATATAGCCATGTCCATCCGTCTGTCCGTAGGCACGGTTACTATGACTTAAAGTACGGCGGGAATTGCATATTTGCGAAATCGACCCATGGGTTCGGATTCTGGACCTTTTAATTGTTCTAAGGGCCAAGGTACATATAAAAAAAATAAGGATAACTCAACAACTAATGGCTTTACAATCATGAATTTTGGATCCTAGAAGTTTTTGATCGAATCTAGGCCAAACAAGCATAATTCCGAAACCAATGAAGATAAAACCTTCAAATTTGGTATCAGTGTGCCTCTTTCTATGTCCTTAGAGTCCTGGAAATTTAGAAACAATTGGAGTAGTGGGTCTGGGACCATCTTCACAGTTCTGAAGACCTTAAAGCATATCGTTGAAATTATTAAATAAAATAAAAGTTTAAAATTAAGATAGAACGTTCCAATTGTGTACAAGGGTTCACTAGTATTGAAAGAACGGCGCGGACTGCATATAGGTGAAGTCCGACCATGAGTTCGGAACCTGGAACTTTTTCATCGAGTTTAGGCCAAATGAGCATGATTCCGAATTCAAAGAAGTTAGAACCTCCTAATTGGGTATCAGGGTGTCCTTTTCTATTCCCTTAGTGTCCTCGAAAATTGGAACCAATTCAAATAGTGGGTCGGGACATAGTTTCGAAAACCTTAAAGCATATTTTCAAAAATAATATAGAGATAGTAACTTCAAAAAAATGTAGAAGCTTCAAATTTGGCACAAGTCTTTTCTTTACTATTTCCTACGTTAATGTGATCAATTGTAGTGGTTGTTCAGGTAACTCTTTTAGACCTCTAAAGGTTGAAAGGCTTATCAATTAAAAATTATTAAAAATTAATAAAAATAGTAACTTAAAATTAATATAGAATGTTCCAATTGTGTACAAGGGTTAACTAGTATTGAAAGTATGACCAGGACTGCATATGGGCGAAATCGTACCATGGTTTCGGGTTCTGGAACCTTTGAAAAGTTCAAAAGCTAACAAACGTATATCTTAAAAACACAAAAACTCAGAAACTAATTACGCTATTTTAATGAAATATATATTCTAGGTTACTAGTAATGAAAGTACCATGGAATTGGTTCTAGTTGGGTTCAGATTGTAGAAGCTTTTGATCGAATTGAAGTCAAACTAGTATAATTTCGAAACCAAAGAATATAGAACATTATATTTGGGACACATATGTTTCTTCTAATTTGTTTACGTGAAATTTTGGATGAATTGGAATAGCGGTTTGCGTACCACCCCCACTACTCCCAAGACCCTAAAGCATAATATATTCGAAATTTTTTTTGTTTTTAATTTTTATTATATCATTTCTATATTTTATTGAATTATTACCATAAGTAATTATAGATATAATTAAGAAATTGTGTACGATACTTAAGTTGTAAAATTTTTTTTTGTATTTAGAAATACATTTATTGCATATTATGATTATTAAATTTTGTGATAAAAAGCTAAAGCATTAATATATAGAACTTTAATAAATAAGTAAATTAAGAGAATAAATTTTAAAATTATTGAAAATTGAAATAATTAACCAAGGGTACTAAATCTTTCAACAGTAAATGCACTAAAGCTAAAAATCCTGAAAAGGAGTAATTTCTGCATGTGTGTAAAATTTTATTGAATTGGATAAAAGTTTTAAATATGTAATTTTGTAATTGCATTTTACGAATCCACTTATCTCAACTTTTTTTGTTGTTTAATATTTTTAAATAGATAAATTAGTAAGAATTGCAAATATTTTTGAATTGATAAAATAATTAGAAAATGTTTTTAGTTAGCCATGTCTTACGATCAAACTAATAAAAGCTTTTATGATTTTAAAATGACTTATGGACTTCCCATTAAATTTGAACCAAATAGGTGTACGGTATTTCTAAGTCGACTGACTGTTTCTTTACTTGTTTTTTTTTGAGCAAAAATTATGGTATAATGAGTTAAATGTTTTTTAACTATTTTACTTTTTTATATTTTTTTTGCAAATTTTGTTATTCGCTATTTGTTTGATTTAAAAAATTATTATTTTGTTTTTAAATTAAAATTTATTTATCCTTTGTAATCGTTTTCGACTTATAACTAAGACAACTTGAACAATGATAATCTGTTTTCGTTAATACAAACTATTTATATATTATTTATTATTAACTAACCAATAGGAAATTACAATATTTATTACTTAATGGCTAATAGAAAATTAACTATATAATCTGATCTTTAATTACTTTTCTAAGAACAGAGGATCTTTAAACCAAACTTATCTATGGCCTTTAAAATATTATTAAAATTATTATCTGTTACATTTCTACCTATTGGATTTGTGTTTAAATAATATCGTTTTTCAATATTAGGAGATTTCTTATACGTCATAACTTCTCCCTCCTTTACATTAGAATTCTCCTGAATTCTTTTATTTTTCAAACATTTTATTTTTATTACTATGTATAACCATTATGATTATGGTTATTATTATACTTATTAATAGAGTACAGATACTAATTGTGATATTTTTATTTTTACTTTTTTCTTCTTTTAGTATTTATAAATTATTTTCATATTTTATTACAAGATCTTCAAAATTTATTTTATCTGAAAAATTTTTTATTTCTATATTAGGATAATAAAATTTTTCTTTTATCATTTCTTTTTCATTAGAAAATTGTTGATTTAGAATTTTTAAAGTACAGTTATTAAAATGAATTAATATATTTCCCAAAAACAATGTTTTTCTTTTATCACACGATTGGTCTAAAGTTATGTTGTGTGCATTTTTAAATACAATTGTTTGTTCATCTAGTGACAATATTTCTGTTACATTATTTTTAATTAGCTTACAATTATTTCTATAGATACAGCGCTTTGATAATTTGACAATTCATTAATTGTTTTAAGTTTTTCATATTTATAATCTTTGTTATTAAAATTAAATATGACTTCTTGCATATAATCTATTTCTTTATTGTTTACATTTGGTATTGGTATTATTAATTTTAATTGAACCTCAGTAAAGATTTTTGGAATTTTAATTGCTAATAAATTGTTTTGAAAACTAGCTACACCTAATCTAATGTATTGTAATTTGAAAAAATCAATATTATATTCTTCAATTTCTCTTTTAGTCAGTATGTTTGGATGTAAAATACCGTGTCTTGCTGACGCTAGATTGTCTTGAATGTCTCCTATTTTATTTTTTAATAACTGTATTTTTAATAACTGAGCATGATAAAAAGTTTCCATAGTACCTAATTTAATTATATTTATTTCTTTCTCGAAGAGATACCTATCACTTAAAATTTTATCTTTTAACATTATCAATGTTTTATTAAAATTATCATTAATTCTGATTTGTTTATTAAGTTGATCAATTGCTTTATGATTGTTTAAATCTATTATCATCAAGTGCTCTTCTATTTTTTGTCTGTCTTCTTCGTCCATTGTTCCAAATAACCATATTTGGAGGCATTTTGAGGCGCTATTATATTTACGAATCCTCTTTTTTCTCTTTTTTGTCTTGGTACTAATGTAAGAACTTTATTTGTTAATTCTGTTAATTCTATTTCTAATATTTGTTTATTCTCAATATCTAATTCTTGTACATTTTTTGTCATGTCATTAAAGATTTCAATTATTTCTGTTGTATTGATTTTATGTAGTGTTATATTAGTTTCTGTTACTATTTTTGTTTTGTCTAAATTTAGTATAGTAAAACCGTTGTGTTCGTCAATTCCCTGTATGTTCAGATGTCCACTAATCGGTGTTATTAATACTAAGCATATCAACATCGTTTGTATTCTCTAAAAATTTTAATTTTCTTTTAATATTTGATACATGTATATTATTTAATTTCGATTTTCTATATTTAGGTAATTGTTTATGTCTATTAGCTTTATAATTTTTTATAAACCCTTCTGTTCTAGTTTCCTCATAATCTTCCCTCTTTTTATTTAAATTTTCTATTTTTTTTATTTTTGTCGTTTCCATATACATTTTAATTTTTTTCTTTTACAAGATAAAACGAAATTTGTTTTACTGCTTCTATCTCTGAACATGAACATTTGATAAATTTTATTTGTTGTGTATTTGAATACATTTCGAGAAATTTTTGTTGTACTATATCATATTGTGTATCTTGCAATTCTGAATATATACCTACTAATCCTTTGTTTAAATGTTTTCGAAATATTTCTCCTAAATTATTGAAATCATAATTCGCTATATAAATAATTTTTCTACCTAAAATTATTTCTGTTTCTTTAGTTTTATTGTTAGTTATAATAATTTGGGTTTTTTATATTTATTAACGATTTCTTCCCTAATTGGAATATGGTCTAACAATTCTTCCTCTGCGGAATGTACTGTAGCCATTGTAACGTTATCTAATTTTCTATATTGAATAGTAAATTTAATTCTGATTCTTCTTCGTAATTGTTTAGAGAATTTTCTGAATTTTCTTTATGTTTTTCTTTAGGAAATGTTTTGTCTTCGTTTGGTTCGATTCTACTAAGAAAATCGGCAAATTTATTTTCTTTACCTTTTAAATATTCTATATCAAAGGTATATTCATCTAACTTTAAAAACTTTGATTTCTTTGATGTCTTGGTGACATGTTTTTATCCTTATACTTAGCATGTAAATATTTAATTGGTTGGTGATCTGAATGGATTTTGAATTTATTTCCATACAAGTATGGTCTGAAATAATTCACTGACCACATAATGGCTAGGAATTCCTTATCTGTTGCAGAATAATTCTTTTCATGGTTATTTAAAGTTCTAGATGCAAAACATATTGGGTGTCCTTCTTGTGACAGAACTGCTCCAATAGCATAACTAGAAGCATCTGTAGTTAACGTGAAAGATTTTTCGAAATTTGGATATTTCAATATAGGGTGGCTAATGATTAATGTTTTTAACTTTTCGAAAGCAGCAATATAATTTGGATCTTTTATCCTCATATCTTTCTTTAAATATTTTGTAATAGATTGAGCTACTTTAGCATAATCTTTTACAAATTTCCTATAATAACCTGTCAAGCCTAAAAAACTTTTTATCTATTTTTGAGTCTTTGAGACTTCTAATTTTTCTATTACTTTTATCTTATCTGGATTAGGTTTCATTCCTTCATTTGTTAAAATGTGCCATAAAAATTCAGTTTTCCTGTTCATAAAATTACACTTATCTACTTGCACTTTCAATTCTTTTGTTTCTAGTATTTTGAAAATTTCTGCAATTGCTCTTACATGTTCCTGAAGAGATGTACTAAATATTAAAATATCATCTAATTATACTACACAATTTTTGTTTATGTGATCTCTTAAAATTTCGTTAATAAGTCTTTGAAAGGTGGCTGGTGCGTTTTTCAAACCGAATGGCATTCTATTAAATTCATAAAGGCCAAAAGGTGTTACAAATGCTGTTTTCTTTCTATCTTCTTCCTTTACCATAATTTGATGGTAACCTTTCGCTAAATCTAATGTAGTAAAATATTGTGCTTTTCCTAATTTATCTAATAATGAATCTATATTGGGTAACGGGAATTTATCATCAACCGTAACCTCATTTAACCTTCTATAATCAACTACTAACCTATATTTCTTTTTCCCTTTTTTGGTACTATTAACAAAGGACTTGAATATCTAGAATTACTTTTTCTAATTACTGCTTGATCTTCCATCTCTTTAATTTGTCTCCTAACTTCTAATTCGTGTTGGGGAGGGTATCTATATAATTTAGAATTGATTTGCTGATTGGTAGTTGTAATAATCTCGTGTTCTATTTCTGGAGTGCTAGTTAATTTATCTCCCTCTTTAAAAAATATACTTTCAAATCTCTTAATTATCTTTCTTATTTCTTGGTATTTTTCTTTGTTTAAATGGTTTAATTTTAAATGTGTCCATATGTCATTATCTAATGATTCTAAAGTGTAAATTTGTTCTGATAAATATGAGTTATTTAAAAATTTCAGTTTTTGATTATTTAGTATAATTATTCCTTTTTCTTATTGTTGTATTAGGTATTGTCAATAAATCATTTCCTATTATAAATTGATATTTACGTTGTGGTAAACTTTTCTTTTTCCAACGTATTAGAGCACCCTGAGGGGATCTGAATTGGTCAGGTGAAGGTGTATGTACTTCGTATTTAATTGAATTTTTACCACTAATTGTGGAAAAATGTATTGGTGGTATTTCTATCTCTCTAAATCCTAAAACTTTATCATCTATAATACTTAAAGTTGAGCCTGTGTCTATTAATGCTATAAAGTCTCGTTTGTTTATGGTAATCTGAATCATAGGTAGTTCTTCCGAGGCTAATTCATAAAAAACTCTACGTTATTTGATTGATCCTTTTCTACATTTCTATCCAATTCATCCTGTCTTGCATCCTGTCTAGGGCTATACTCTGTTGGTGTCGATATTGGCCCGGGTTATCTCTAGGGTTTCCTGACACTTGGTAAGAATTATTATTATTTGCCTAGTATAACTCTGTTGTTGGCGATATTGGCCCGAGTAATTTCTAAGATTACCTGATATTTGATAGTACGGTTCAGGATTGCCATGATTATTTTTATATAATCCTGAGTTGGTATATTTATTATCATAATTATTTTTAAAATTATTATTTTGAAAATTATTATTATGATTATTATTTTGCCTAAAATGTTCATAATTATTTTTATTATTTCCGATATTATTATTCTAGCTATTTTTAAACGGCCCTGAATTATTATTATTTTTATTTTGTGTTCTGAAATTATTATTCCTACTTAAGCTTTTGTTAAAATTACTACATTTTTTATATTCGTTTCTGATACACGAATCTTCAAATCGTCTTTTTCTCATTATTTCTATTATACTATTTTTATTTCGTAAATTTTATCTAATAATACCCCTTGTGTAATATCTTTTATTATATTGATAAGAATACTATCTACATTACTTAAATCTATGCACTGATCATCTTTATAATAAATATTAACCTCATCTAACTTATATTTAATATCTTGAATTTCATCGCAAAGTTCACTTACCTAATTAACTCGGATGTTATTGATTCTTCTATAGATGTCCATTGATTCAGTATCCGGTTTGTATCTCATTCTCAATACCAGCTTAACTGCATTCCAATCTGAAGGATCAGGGATGTTTATAACTACATTCTTTGCTTCTCCTTGAATTTTTTCATAGAATATGGCTCTGGTCATTTGTTTCTTTTCATCTGGATCTATTACAGTTGAAAGATGATACTCAGCACTAGATATAATAGAATTTATGCTTATTTCGTTACGCGCCGTGAATATGGACATGTAACTAATTTCTTTCATTATATAATCACTAATTTCAAAATGAAATCACTAAATCGCCCAATAGCTAAATTATCTTCAATTCCTAAATTATTTGAATTAATTATAACGGATTCAATTTATAATCATTGTAGGAATCTTTTAATAGATAACCAACATGGCTTTGTAAAACAAAAATCTACGGTGACTAATCTAGTTGAAACCACATCTCTTCTTCTTAATAACATGGAAGAAGGATTTCAAACAGATGTTGTCTATACTGATTTTAGTAAAGCATTTGATCTATTGCCACATAATATTATTTTACTAAAACTTGAAAAATATGGTTTTACACCATTTTTCCTTAAGTGGATACATTCTTATTTATGTGATCGCTCCTATAGTGTTATATTTAAAAATGTGAATTCAGAACCTTTCTTGGCAAATTCTTGGCCCTCTACTTTTTATCTTATGTGTAAATGATGTTTCTTCTATAATTTCTAATTGCGAGCTTCAAGTTTATGCTGATGATATGAAACTTTTTAAAAAGATTACATCTTATTATGGTGTCATCCTTAATGCAGAATGATCTTCAAAATTTTAACAATTGGTGCGTTAATAACTGTTTACTACTTAATATAAATAAATGCGCATTGATATCTTATACACGCCGACCTAGTCCTATTTGTTTCAATTATAACTTAGATGGTATCAGTTTACCTAAAGTTACCTCAATAAAGAACTTAGGGGTGTACTTCGATTCCCAACTTAGCTTTAAAACCCATTATAATAATATTATAAATAAAGCTAATTCACTATTGGGATTTGTTAAACGTTCTGCAAAGGAATTTTCAGATTCTTATGTTCTTAAATAGTTATACACTTGTCTTGTAAGACCAAACTTTTAATATGCTAGTCAAGTTTGGTCTCCATTTTATATGGTACACATTAATAGGATTGAGGCAATACAAAAAAATTTTCTTAGACTTGCCTTACGCCATTTGCCATGATCGAATCCCATTATTTTAGCACCATATGAACAAACGCTAAAATTAATTGATTTGTGTACTTTAAATTTTCGACGTGAAGTTTCTGATGTCATTTTTATTACAGAAATTGTCAAGGGTAACGTTAAATCTAATTTAATTTCTAGTAAAATTATTATTAGAAATCTTCAACGCCTTCGCTCTTGCAATTTATTTAAAACTAATAATCATAGGACTAACTATGGCAAATTCGAACCTATTAATAGAATGCTTATTATAGGTAACAAACAAAAACTTAATATTGACTTTATACAATCGCTATTTTTTTTTCTTTTTTAATTAAATTTTTCGAGTGTTTATAAATTTATTCTGTCGAAAATAAATTCTTGTTATTTACCGATTACGATTCGTTTTCACTGGATAATCCGTTTTAGAATTATCCTACCGACTGCGCCAATTTTGTTATTCGTTATTTGTTTGATTTACAAAAAAAATAATTATTTTGTTTTTAAAATAAAATTTATTTATCCTTTTTGATCGTTTTCGACTTATAACTAAGACAACTTAAACAATAATAATCTATTTTCGTTAATACAAACTATTTATATTTTTGTCTTATTATTAAATAACCAATAGGAAATTACAATATTTATTACTTAATGGCCAATAGAAAATTAACTATATAATCTTATCTTTAATTACTTTTCTAAGAACAGAGGATCTTTAAACCAAACTTATCTATTACTGTCACATAAGAAATTCGAATCCTAAACATCTGTTCTTAAAATATTTAATATTTATATTTTATTACTTTTGACCGAAATGGCCATTTTTTTTACATTCATTACATTTCTAATTCTATTTATATCGGTATCAATATTATCTATTGGATTTGTATTTAAATAATATCGTTTTTCAATATTAGGAGACTTCTTATACATAACTTGCACGAGTATCTAAAAGTTGACAAGGGCAACTATAATCTTCCTCGTTTTATTACTTAAATAACAAAATAAAAATTCATTCAAGTCAAAAATTCATTTAAATACATGTAGGTACATAAGTAAGAGACTAAAATAAACAAATTGACTGTTACAAAGAAAATGTTAAAAAAATTTGCCCTTTTACTTTACCAGTCCAGTTTTAATTTTAACCTCGTAGCTTCATTAGATTCACAGTTATCGAATTGACAACTTTGTATGGCTTCTACCCGAAAATGCGGCCGTAGCATTTTGAAACTTCATATAAGTGCTTGATTCATTATATAACTTACCGTGTGTAATTTACATCATATTAGTATAATTTTTTAGTTTTGAAGAAATTCATTTTCGTGCAAAGAAGTTGTAAGGCAGCCCCCCGAAAATGAAGCCGTAAAATTTTGCAACTTAATATAAATGCTTGATTCATTATATAACTAACCTTGTGTAATTTACATCCTCGTAGTATAATTAGTTTTGAAGAAATTCATATTGGTCCAAAAAAGTTGTATGGCCGCTCCCCGAAGCCTTGGTTCGATTTTAACCAACAATAGTAGGGAACCTAAAAATTGTCTAAAAATGACTTTGTGAATTTCAAAACTCTAACCCTTCTACTTTTTGAGTTATCGTGCTGACACACGGACGGACGGACAGATACGCAGCTAGATCGATTTACTTTTCGATGCTGATCCGAAACGTACTCCTGACACTATATCTATCTTGTCTAGACGAATGTGTTTCAAACGAAAGAGGAATCTATATACATATGTATGTATATAGGTATGCATGAGTATAAAAATGCATATTAAAATTTTTGGAAACTTTAATATAAAATATATGAACTTACATGTATACTTATATACCTACTTATCCATTCAAGAATATTAGTGGTAATACACAATTGTATTGAAACAATTTTTGATAATATTTAGTTCATTCAAATATTCTGTTTTTGTTATTTACGTTGAAAATAAATAACTAAAAAAAATTTATAGCTATATTTTACATAAGAGTATAGATGTGTGCATTCTAGATGATCTTATACAAAGTTGATAAACATTTTGCATCATATTTACTATACTAAATTGTTTCCTACATGCTATGGTACGTACTAGTACGTACATCTCATGATACATTCTTTGGTTCTATATGCGACCACTTTATAGTCTATATTATTTTTGCTTATAGTCATACGGGTTTAAAAACATTCTCAATACCAACGATGTAACTAACTGCTCACAAAATTATACAATAGTAACTCGTTGTTTCTCATTCTAGTTATAGAAGCAGAAATCCATCAAATTATTATGAATTTAAATAAAAATGCAGCTCTAGGATTGGATCAAATAACAGGAGATCTACAAGAGTTGGTCAATATTATAACCCACTGCCAAATGAAAGTTTCACTAATAGTATATTTCCTGATTCGTTAAAAAAAGCATATCTAGTTCCTATTCACAAAAGTGGGTCATAAGAAGATTGTGGTAACTATAGACCTAATAATTTAAATGTTAAGTATAAAAGCAAGAAAACCGTTTTTGTAAATTTTTCTAGGTTAAGATATTTGTAAGATGTATAAAAGGGATAAATAAAATTTAAAGTTAAAAAAAAAAAAAATACTTCTTAACAATACATATACTTTAAGATCTACTTTGAGAATTACTAGTACAAGAATGACAAAATAATGTTTCCTACTCTTTTCTTCTAATGTGATTTTCTATCCTGAGGTAGGTATTCAGATAAAAAAATAAATATGTATTTTCGTATGCGTATACAAATGGTTATGGGTAGTGCCTACTTCTTCTCTCATAAATTAAAGTTGAATAAAAATAAACTGCTTCTTAATTATCCTCATTTATTCAACTTTAATTAATGTGAGAAGAAGTATCCGTAGAGAAGAATTAATGTGAGAAGAAGTAAGTTCACTCTCTTTTACCAAACTTATACTAAACCTAATATATTTTTTACAACAAAAAACTCTATGTATATAAGCATATACAATATATTTTTTTTTGGTTCATATTAAATGTGTATATGAAAAACATGTATGAAAAAAAAAAAACATGTATTTTTGTAATGTAATTTTAAAGGCGGACTCTTAGAAAATTGTAACATATCAGTATAATGTATCAGGTATAGGAATTATTGAAATTGAAATCGCGTGTATATATAGTGGCGGGCTCGTTTGGGAATTTATTTAGCTGAGTAAATGATGTTAAATTATTTTAAACGAATTAAGTTTAGTAACAGCGAATATTTCAAATATTTAAAATAATTACATATTTATATGAGATTTTGTGAAAAATGGGTAAACATACTTTTATATGTTTGTGGTGTGGTTTTAAAAGTGCTGAAACTGAAAATAATTTTTTTCGCTTACCAAAATCTAGTGAAAGGTTGAAACTTAATTTCATAATTATTTCAAATTCTTTACTTAATTATTTGTTATTTTATACATTATAGTATTCTTATTTTCAAATCGGAATATCACAACGATATTTCGTATCAAAAAATGAAAAAAAACCTTGGTAATTCCAGTCCACAAATCTGGATGCAAGAAAAACGTTGCTAATTACCGTCCGATATCAATTCTTAGTACATTGGCAAAAATATGTGAGAAGATTATTAACAAGAGAATTGTTTCATTCATCAACAACACATGTAAATTCGATCAACATCAATATGATTTCCAAAGCTTGTCGAACACAGAAGCCGCTTTAGCTGAGATGTTGAAATTGGTTAATGAGCACTTAGACAAGGGATACTATGTTGGTGCGATATATGTAGATCTAAAAAAAGCATTTGACACCGTTGACCACTCACTACTCCTCCATAGGCTACATGAACTGGGGATTAGAGGTACACCCAATGACCTCATTAATTCCTATCTTCAAAATAGAGAGGTGATTACTAGAATAGGAAACAGCTATAGCAACTCGGCAGTGCTTAAATATGGAGTACCCCAGGGTTCCAATCTGGGTCCTACGCTCTACTTGCTCTACATACACAATTTTAAATATGCAGGCATGGAAGCAACCCACAACATTTTTGCAGACGACACTTATCTACTATACAGCAGTAGAAATAAAAATGAGATGGAAACCATGATTAACAGAGACCTAATTTGTTTTTCGAGATGGGCTGTAGGGAATAAACTAACGATAAATAAAACAAAAACTAAATTAATGGTCATCCACAACAAAAATAAAAATATTATTAAGCCTAAAATATCTATAAATAATATTGAGTTGGAACAAGACGCTACTGCCAAGCATCTTGGATTGTTAATAGATGAGCTGCTCCAATGGAGGGATCACGTTGAATATATTGGCTCAAAAATCAAGCCACTAATTGGAATGACAAAAAGGTCAAATATAATCCTGGCCCCAAATACAACTAGAATGCTGATAAATGCACAAATCTTATCACATATTAGATACAATTTGATTAATTGGTCGTCGTCCTCCGCTTTACTTATTGGAAAATGCCAAACTCTCTTAATGAAAGCAATCAAGTCAGTCTACAGATATGATCGTTTAACCAGCTCCGAGAGAATTTACAGGGAGACGGGATTCTGCTGTATTAATGATTTGATATCACTAGACAAGGCTACGTTTATATTTAAGGCGATCAATAACCTATCAAAACATAATATACAGCTGACATATAGGGCACAAACTACAGGTAGATCTTCCAGGAATAGCCAAAGTCTAAACGTTCCAATTAGCAGAACACAAAAACCCTACAAAAGTCTTCTACCTTCGGCTACAAGAATCTTCAATGAGTTTCCACCACATATAAGAAACACTCAAAAACTTAATAGATTCAAAAAACTTGTGCTAAAACATATTAAAAACAATAAATAACATTTAATGAAGTAAAATATTTGTCATGATGTAAAAGTTAAAACACACTCTTCGTCAACACTACATTAACTAAACTGTCAAAACTGATAATTAAATAGCAATCAACAAAACTACAAAGCGCAAAATTATCACCTCAACACCAGTAATACAAAATACTACTGAAAGAGGTGCCATCAGATATTGTTTTGAAAACATTTTTATTGTAATATATTTTATTCATAAACTTTGCAATGTTAATTTATAGTAAATAAATAAATAAATAAAAAAAAAGAAAACCAAATGACATTTAAGTTGTTCAACTTGCCCATACAAGATAAAACTTCGCAAGTACGCGTACCAAGTTGAAAACCCGGTCCTCGTGTATGGGAAGCATAAAATTTAGTACGATTTTGAGTTTTATTGAAGAAAAACATTTTGAAATTATAAAAAGTTCATTATAAATGATGATTTGAGAAATTAAAACTTGTTCATCATTCAAATATAATTCAAATTGAAAAATGGATCAATCAAAAATAAGTTTAAGTGATAAAATTCGTAAAAATTATCAACAGCATAGAAATAAACTTCGCTTTGTCAAAAATGATTCATATCGATTGGGAATAGGTGAAATAAATTGCGTTATATATAAATTGGAAAATATTACTGAAGAAGATGTACATGGATTATGTGTTCGTATTAAAAGAAAAAAACATGCTGGGCCAGACGATTTATTTCGTTTATCTAAAGCTTTCTTACAATCAAACGAAAATATAACTGCTTTTGCTAAAACTCCTGGTGCCTTACAAGTCATTATTAAGGAATTGACCGGTAAATGACGTCTAAATTTATAATATATATTTGATTAAGTTATTTCAGGACAAGATTCTGAGCAAAAAATTCGTGCTTCAGAAGCATTATGTAATTTATCATTGGGAGATGAAATTGTTTGTGAAAAAATCGCTAACCAGTCAGGAAGTTATCTTTTAACATTTTTAGAATCAATTGATTTCCGTTTAAAGCAATCAAGTTTGTGGACATTAATGAATATTGTTGGTACGGGCGGAAAAGGTTTAGAAACTCTATTAGCTATGAAATTTATTTTAAACTGTTCAAATTTATTTTATTCAAAAAATGTTAATGAACCGATAGACGATACAGCAGTTTGTTTAAATACAATATTTGGAAATAGAACTTACGAAAAATTAGTGTAAGTAATTTTATAAATGATCTCATTATTTCTAATTTATGTATTTTAATGACAGATCAGAAAATATTGAAAGATTTTTTAAACAGATGACTATATTATCATACGATGATGAAAGGAATAAATATTTAATAAAACTGATTTTTAATT
This sequence comes from Dolichopus griseipennis, assembly GCA_963082915.1. Lineage (NCBI taxonomy): Eukaryota > Metazoa > Arthropoda > Insecta > Diptera > Dolichopodidae > Dolichopus > Dolichopus griseipennis. The sequence continues at coordinate 51,093,711 of OY720444.1, read as the reverse complement.
CTTCTGTTATTAAATCGGAATATGCTTTTAATGACGAACAACTACAATATTTAGGAAATATAATTGTTTTAAACATTTTAAGTGCTAAAAATTTTATGTCTCACAACTCGCTTTTAAATATTTTATATTATGCTAGAGTTCTCTCTAATGTTATATATGTATATAAAGCAAGATTTATAATGATTTTAACTCAAATATGTTATTTTAGAAATTCTAATATACTGAATCTTTTAAATATATTATTTAGTTTTCAAAACGAAAACTTTAGAAAGGAAATGTTTTGGATTTTGAAAAACATTCTCGAGGTTTTAGAAAATGAAGTTGCGGAAAGTGTGTTAGTGCAGCAAATAAATATACTTTCAATTACCTAAAACTATTGTTTTAACTTATACATTTTTATTAAATAAAAATTCTGTTTATTAAATGAAATTTTATATAGAGTTTATGCAATTATTTTTGACATATATGGTCCATCTAATTTGTAACCTATTTTTCTATAATAATTTCTTGTGCCAACACCTGAAATCACAGCTAATTTTTCGCTACCATGTTCTGCTTTAGCTATTCTTTCAGCTTCCTCCATTAAAAGTATACCAAATCCCTGAAATAAATAAGTATTTAATTATAAGAAATAAATTTGTTTTTTTTGTTTTACTTGATGCTGAAATTTTGTTGGATCTCTCGCATTTACTGGAACAACTGATCCATACACATGTAATTCTCGTACAATTGAACAATTACCTTTTAATTCTTGTCGAAATGTTTCAGTAGAACATTTTCTTAATCGTAATAACCCAATAAGAATGTCTTGTTCAGGATCCTCATAAGATAAAAAGGTTTCCCATCCACCGTTAGCGAAATAGTCTCTTCGAATCAATTCAATTTCATATGGGCGAACTTTATTATGAATTTCTTGAATACCTACTTCACGTGTACGCACATCACGACAATCTGTTCCCAAATCTTTCATTCTTGCTAAAGCTAACTCTCTTAAATTGCCGTGTTCGACGCCTGAACTAACTAATGGCATAGGGATATCCCGTTGAACCCGGTATACTCTTGTCCATGGAGGAACTAAAGCTAAAATTTTTGCAATTAAATCTATTAACGTTGATGGAGGATAACTCTTATAACGACCAGTTTTCCAAAGTTCATATAAACCTGTGCCACGAATAACTAAAGTAGGATAAATTTTTAATCCATCAGCACGAAAAGCTGGGTTTTCAAAAAACTCCTAAAAAGGAAATTAATTAAACTATTTTACATTAATTCTTTACAGTAAATATACAATAAATTGTTCAATGTCCCTTTCAAAATCAACATTTGGTAAATCTGGCATCATATGAGAAACAACTTTAAATCCAGCATCTTTTGATAATTGAAAACTTTCACACACTGCACGGACAGTATGTCCTCGATTAGTATCCCTAGCTACATCTTCGTACACACTTTGGACACCAATTTCCAACCGTGTACACCCATAGGATAACATATCCGACAAATGTCTTTTTAAACAATAATCAGGTCGAGTTTCTATGGTTATTCCAATACATTTTGTGACTGCTCTTTCCGAATATTTGAGAGCATCTGATACATTTTGACTAGAATATCCAGAAAGAGCATCATGCAAATTTCTTATAAAATAATCACGGTATTCTTCAGGTAGACACATAAAGGTACCGCCCATTACTATAAATTCAACTTTATCAACAGAATGTCCCAGTTGTTTTAATTGTTCTACACGATGTCTTGTTTGTAAATAAGGATTATAACGTGCTCGAATAGCTCTCATTGATGTTGGTTCATAACCAGTATAACTTTGAGTTGAATATTCAAAATCACTATCTGGCCCACCAGGACAGTAAACACAAATATTTCCAGTCATATTAATATGCGGACAACGATGGGGTTTACACATGACAGCGACAACAGCAATCTAAAAAATTAAATTTAAATTTAATAAATTGAAAGAATTTATAATTTTTTCAAAAACATACACCACTAGCTGTTCGTATTGGCTTTGCCTTTAATTTTGGAAGCAATATTTTTTTTGCTTCCTGTGGTACTGCTGCAATTATGTCAACCAAACGTGGTGAATGATCTAACCCATATTTAGAAGATATTCGAGATTTCATTCGATTTAAATCAACATTTTTCTTGGTTTCATGTGCTTCTAACAGCTCTTGAATTATTTCGCCAATTACAATTAATATCCTTTCCTGTCTACTTAATCCAACACCTAATAATTTAAGTTTCAATTAAAAAAATGGTTTCTTTTTCTAAATTTTACGAACCCAGTTTTTTCTTTTGGCCCATTTTTGTATTTGTTTTTTATTTAGGCAGTTTAAATATTTTCATAATTTTTATTTTACAAAAATAATAATTTACACGTGTTTGACATTTTGTAATCACTTTGAAAATAGTACTGAATAGTGCTTAGTTAGTATGTACGTACATACTACATATTCTAGAACTATCAACAATTGGTGAAGGTTTTTAATTTTAACGTAAAAGACTTAGATACCTTTAAATATTTCAAAATATTTAATATATTTACAGGAATTAAAAGTTATATGCGCTTTAAAGCAAAATGTAAAGAAACACTTAAATAAAACAAGTTATTTCTTTTATACTTAGCTTTCAATCAGTGATTGCAGCTCTATCTACTGGACGGTGGAACTATAATCTATATTATGTTGCCAAAAAGTTTTGCAGAAGGATTATATATTGTATATTAGTTAGAAACTATTCTTATCAACATTTCGTAAGTTAAAAACATTTGCTGCCTGTTCTCTTTTGCATATGGCTACGCTTTATGCGCTAACTTTAGTTAATAAAAAATCAATGAAAATGTCGATTCATTTATTTGCGATTTCTGAAAAAATATTTTATTAAAAAAAAAGTTGAATAAATATATATATACATTTAAATTGAAATACTTTATTTTGTTTCATAAAAATGTGAAAAGGAGATGCTTAATGATATTCTGTGAAGAAAATGAGCATTTAGGCATTAAATTAAAAAAAATATTTATAGCTCTCTTTTTTAAGCTAAGTGAAAAAATATGTATAATTCAGTCATCGTTTGGTTAAAATTTATATTGTTTGTTGTGAATACCTTAGGTTCAGAAAATGAACTTAAAGCACCTCGTGTTATTGAACATCCAATGGATGTAACAGTTCCAAAACATGATCCTGTGACATTAAATTGTAAAGTTGAAGGACATCCTAAACCAGATGTAACATGGTATAAAAATGGCGAGATATTAAAAGTAGATCCAGGTTCGCATAAGATATTGTTACCAGCTGGTGAATTATTTTTTTTAAGAGTAAGCCATTCAAAACGTGAAAGTGATGGCGGAGTTTATTGGTGTGAAGCTAAAAATGAATTTGGATTTGCTAGAAGTCGAAATGCAACATTACAAGTAGCATTTTTACGTGATGATTTTCGTTTAGAACCACAAAATACTATTGTTGCACAAGGTGAAACAGCATTTATGGAATGTGGTCCACCTCGAGGATCTCCGGAGCCTATGATAATGTGGCGTAAAAATGGTCAATTAATGAACTTAAATTCTTCAAGGAGAATCCAAATTGTGGATGGTGGAAATTTAGCAATTCAAGATGTTCGACAATCAGATGATGGACGTTATCAATGCATAGTAAAAAATATTGCAGGCATAAGGGAATCTGCTATTGCATCATTAAAGGTTCATGTCAAACCATTTTTAATTCAAGGCCCAAAAAATCAATCAACAATTATAGGAAATTCTGTTATATTCAGTTGTCGTGTTGGAGGAGACCCCTTACCAGATATTCTTTGGCGACGTTCAGCAACAGGAGGTAATATGCCTTTAAGGAGAGTACAACTTCTAGAAGACCGTAGCTTAAAATTAGAAAATGTAATGCTTGAAGATGTTGGAGAATATAGTTGTGAAGCTGAAAATGCGGTAGGATCAGTTATTTCAACAGGAACATTAACAGTATTCTCACCCCCATCAGTTGTTATTCGTCCTAAAGCAGCAGCTGTAAATGTCGGTAGTGATGCCTTTTTTGAATGCCAAATAAACGGTTTTCCTAAACCTACCACATTTTGGTCCTTTGAAGGCAGTAGTTCACTTTTTTTTCCAAATTATGAAAATAGTAGCATAAGGGTAAAATTAACAACAGAAGGGAAAACTTCTTTACAATTACTAAAGGTAAAATCTTCAGATACTGGCAAAGTTATTGTTTGCAATGGGGTTAATATAGTTAAAAGTGTTAGTATTCGTACAGTTTTATCTGTGAATTCTTCAAATGAAATTCCACCTGCGGTTATAGTTCAAGGACCATCTAACCAAACATTACCTTTAAAATCATTTGTTTTAATGCCATGTTTAACATTTGGAGCACCAGCTCCAGAAATTTCTTGGTTAAAAAATGGGTCAATCTTTTTGTATAATAATCGAACGGAAATCACAGAGAATGGAAGTTTAGTTATAAATGATTTAGCAAAATCAGATGCAGGATTGTACACGTGTGTAGCCGAAAATGAAAATGGGAAATCATATTTGAGTGGTTATTTAAGAGTAGAATTACCAACGGATCCACATGTTAAATTTATAAGGGCCCCCAAATCATCTTTTTTGCCAACACAACCCGGACAGCCTCAAATGATATCAAAATCTTATAATGATGTCACAATTTCTTGGACTAAAAGTACCCATTTCAATCCTACGGAAAGAATTTTATATTTAATTGAATATTTTTGTAAAAACCAAACTGATGGTACTTGGTCGGTTCTTGAAGACAACAATGAAGATAATGTATATGTACATAAAGGATTGAAACCCGGCTTAAATTATTTTTATTTAATTCGTGCAAAAAATGTATATGGATATTCAGCACCAAGTCAAAAGTCGAATTCGATTTCAGTTGAAATTTCGAATTTATATAACGATGTTAACTTAGGGGAAGTTAGAGCTAATTTACTTACAGATGATATATTATTCATTACAAACGCAACATCTTCGGAATCGAATACAATAAAATTAAGCTGGAAAATTAATAATAGAAACTACATTGAAGGATTCTATATTTATGCAAGGGAACTACCAGACCAAGAGGATATATATCTTAATATATCTGTACCAGAAACTACGTATAATACTAACAACAATACATATAAAATGTTAACTTTGTTAAATGCGGGAGTTGCATCATCATATGCATTTTCAGGACTAAAGAAGTATACACATTACGAATTTTTTATAATTCCATTTTATAAAAATTTTGAAGGCATTCCATCGAATTCAATCATCGAAAGAACTTTAGAAGATATTCCAAGTGATCCACCATATTCACTTGAAGCACTTCTTCTTAACACATCTGCTGTGTTCCTAAAATGGAAGCCTCCAAATTTGCAGTCACAGAATGGGCTGTTGTTGTATTATAATATAATAGTTAGGGGCGTTGATTTCTATTTAAATATTTCGAAAATACTAACAAATGTCACAATTGATGCGAAATCACCAACTTTAGTTTTAGCAAATTTAACAGAAGGTGTTACCTATACAGTAAGTATTGCGGCAGTTAATAAAGCAGGTGTTGGACCATATAGTTTTCCAGCTGAATTACGTTTAGATCCAGTAACAAAAACATTAAAATCATTAACCACCCAGAGATACCCAGTAGATCATAATCATATGAATGATATTTTAACACAACCTTGGTTTATAGCGTTGTTGGGTGTTATTTTGGCAACAATGGTAATGTCTTTTGGTGCGATGGTATTCGCTAAAAGGAAACATATGATTATTAAGAGATCTACTTTAAGATCTCTTCCAAGCGCTAACGCAAACAGTGTAATGAAAATGGCAAATATTTCTGATCCAATCAATGGATATGTATTTCCGACAGCTGCAGATGGTCCTTGGCGTGGCCAAATGTTAGCTACTGAAATGCATAAGGGTACTGCAATTAATCAATATTATTCACCTGGTTTAACTGGAACAATGCCAACTGAATTTCTAAAATCGAGATACATTTGTGATCCATCTAATGTAAGCGCTGAATATGCTGAAGTAACGTTATGTAATACAGTAAATTATATTGGCAATCAAAGTGTAAATAATGTCGCACCATATGCTACATCTTCGTTTCATTCCAATGAAAATTCTGTTAATAATATTTATCAAACAGTAAACGACAGCTCACGATTTTTTGATGAAAAATCAAACTATTTGGAAAATTATGTTTATCCAACAGAAAAATTTCGTATAACCGAAAATAAAATAAATAATATTGAACACAATTTTAAACCAATAACATCATTTAATTCATTGGGTGGTGGTTTGTCTAGTCATCATCAACAATTACAACACAATCAAGAACAACATAAACAATATCAATTTAATGCAAGTTCTTTAAGACAACAAACACCTGCTCCTGCGACAAGTGGTATTAATGTTGGTTGTGGTAGTGGTAAAATTCGTAAAAAAGAATTCAATGTTGGTTATGATCAACAACATCCGCAGCAAAAGCCAAATTATTCTGAAAATATTTTAGATAATTCATTTTTTGTAAAATCAAATCATAAAACTGTTAATATTCCACAACCATCTCATAACCATCTAACATATTCAAATAATAAGTCATCAACAAAAAATCAAAAAGATATTGTTGCTCAATCTATGCTTTATACAAAAAAATTTAATAGTTCTAATAAACAACAGCGAGTTAATATAGATGATTTAATATATAATGAATATTCAGGCAACAAATGTGCAGATAGAACAAATAAATCAGCCAAACAATGTCAGTTGTAAACAGAGTTGAAATTCAGAAAAGAGTAAACAAATAGAATGAATTGACTGTTTCTAGGTAATGAAGTAAACGGACTCAAGAAATTAACTATAAAAATAGTAAGTTGCTTCAAAATTAATAGTTATTTAAAATTAAAATAAAAAATGCCAATTAACAGTTTTGTAAATAGTTAAAGATTATTCTAATTGCATTAACATTAAAGCAAAAGTAATAAAAAAAAAATTAAAGTTAATTAGATGGTTGTGCAATGAAAAATACTCTTATATTCAAAGTTTTAATAGCAATAATAATGCTCAAAAATTTTTTTTAAACTTTTTAATATTAAGGCTCCAATTGTAAAAAAAAACTAATTCTCTTACATACCAAAACATTTTTTTACATTAATATAAAAAATTTCTTCATTTGCATTACATTTTAAAAAAAATAATATCAAACTAAACAAAAACTTATTTAACAATTTTTTTTTCAAAAATGAAGAGTCAATATATGACTGAATTATACCATTTAAAATTAAGTAGTTTTAGTTTTTCTAGTTCATATTGAATTTAATAGATATCTTATTAGGTTACTATCAAATTATTTTAAAAATAAAACTAAGATTTTGCAAAAATCGTTTTGAAAAAGGATTTAGGTAAGAAGGATTTATTTTAATTTTATTGTAATAGTTTTTATCTATTGTTATCGTAAAACTGATTACAGCTTAAACAAATGGCCTACACAACATATTTTACAAATAACTATGAAAATAAAACTCATATACCTATTATGTAACGCACAACGATTATTTTTGATTCAGTTTTTAGTTTCCGAAAATTTTCAAGAATTTAAATTTTAATAAAAAATGATCTCCAACTTTTATAATTAGTACTTATTAAATTCTATAAAAAAATAAGAAAAATTGAAATTTCGAAAATAATAAGTGCTCCAATCATGTCATATAAATTGCTGATAATATAAAATGCTACACTAATCATTATAGAGAAATGAGATATTTAATTTTTTCTTCAGTTGGTTATATGTACCTATGTACGTATACAAAAATTAAAATATTAAAATTATTTTGAATTATAGCCGATTTTAACCATGATTTTTACATTTCTTTAATATTGCTCGAGCAATCGTTTTTATTTGGTATTTGTTTTTTTTGTATTGTATTATATTGGTATTTATTTTATCTTTCAAAGGTGTGGTCCCTAAACTGTGTACCAAATTTTGTATAATAAATTTCCATGCACACCAATCCATACAGGAAATATTTAAAAAATCTTTTTACCTGAACGTTTTCAAACAATAGAAACAAAATTAACCATTTACACAAGAGTTTATTATAGGTAGGTATTAGGCCATTTTGTGTCTTTTCACGAAACCTTTTTTTTATAAGTGTAAAAATTACTGCTGCACATGGTCATACCCATACCATACCACATCGCAATATTGTCTAAAAAAACAAATCTACAAATAAAATTGAGTGTAACATGTATTCAATTGATTCCAAGCTTCATTAGATTCCAAAATTCCAACCTGATTTAAAATTTTGCACAAGAAGTTAAATACATAATTGAATTTGGTAATCATATACATAACATATTTAATTTCAAAATCAAAAATTTTAGATTAATGTAAGCTAAGATTAATATTAAGTATATTATCTTAAAACGGTTTTTTTTTTCTGATAATTAAGATAGGTTTCAAACAATCTGTTTTAACTGTAATGTTTTATTTATGTTAATTCCTAAATTTACAATTCACGAAAACCCATTTCTTAGCCTATTTCTATTTTATAATATGAATTAAAACCAACATTGAACTTAAATAGTTTAGGTATTTTAACTACATAGGTATATCAAGTTCTTTTTAATCACAGGCTTAAAAACATAAAAATATAACTTGACGTAAAATTTTCTCCTTTGTTTTAGACAAATCATAAAGTTAATTATTTTCAAGGAATAAAAAGAAATACATATAAATTATAAAAATATTACTTTATTATTTTTAGTGAAATAAAAATAAGTGAGATATGGAATTTTTTAGATTGAATAACCCAAAGTGAATTTTAGTCCTATTTTTTTATTACGTTGTTAGTAGGAATGATTTTAATTTTTATGAAAGTTCAAAAACAATTTTCGATCGGTGTAAACCTTACATCTTGTTTGTGATTAAAGGTTAAGTCTACAGTATTTAGCTTAGAACAAAAATGTTTTTTTTTTTATTTTAGGTACGCATATTGTTTTCAATATCTTATGAAGTTTAATTTAAATAAGTAAAATTTCTGTTAAAAATACATTTTATTAGGTAATATATTTTTATTTAAAATTTTTGTGTTTTATGGTATTTATTATAACTATTTTTGGCAATAACTTAAGAATGCATACTTACATACATAATCGTTACGAATGCGAATGAAACTAAATTAAGAAAATAATATTATAATTTTATTTTTTAACCAAGTCTTTTAAAAACCTCCTTAAATTCCTTTTAGTAAATTATCCATAACAGGTGTTAATAAAACAAAACAAAAAGAACCCGACTTTCAAAGGAAGATAGCACTAAAACATTAACTCATTTAAAACCAAAATTTTAACAAATTAGGGTAATAGCAATAAAGGAACTACATATATACATAGAGTATTTACGTAGAACAAAAAAGTTAGACAAGTTTTTTTATTTCGCAAAATCAACTTGATCGTATTTAGTTTATTTTTATTTTAATTTTCATTTTTTTTTATTTTTTTGTTTGTATGTCAATCGATGTGTGTACATTTGTATATACATATTTCTTCTCTTTTTTGTTTTTTGGATGTACATATATATATAGTTTCACTCTGTCGGTCCGTCCGTCCTTCCGTATGCTTACAAAAACATTTACATCGTTTGAAAAAAAGCTAAAAAATTTCAACTATGGGTAGATATGATACAAAAACCCTATATTTAATTGGTATAACAAGAGTTCTGTTAGGATTTTTAATCTGAAAATGGTAAAAGACAGCTTTTTTTATAAGGAAATAAATGTTTTAAAGACAAATGTACGATACTAAAATTTTCCTCCACACAAAATTCAACTTTTGCAAAAAATTTGGCCCTACATATCTTCATTAGGACTAAAAATAAAAACTTTCATGTTTTTATAAATCAGTAACTTAGTCACCACTGTATATTATTCCAAAAATTAAACGTTAACATTGAAGCTCCAACATTATATTTTGACACTTGTTAACAGGTTGATTATATTCTAAGTATTGATTTCACTGTCTATATTGACTATATAACCCTGCATAGTCGGAAAAAGCCCTATATATTGACAATATTTATATTGACTAAATATAACACATTAAATTACACAAAAAACATAAAACAAAAAATATATTACATACCTACTATCTGCTTCTTCAAAAATATTTTTGTTTAATTATTAAATTGAGAACGGAATGTATTTAATTTGATTTTTTGTGTCAGTGAACTAAATTTTTAAACTCTAAAATGTTGGTTCAAAAAATTACTCCAAAACTTTCTCACCACAAATTGGTTTATAGTCTATAGACAAGAGGTAATGAAACGAAGGAAAAGAAGAGGAGTTACGAAAAAAGATGTAGAATGGTCCAATAATGTTAAAAAAAAACGAAATGATATCTCATTCGAATATCAATAAATAAATGTAGATGAGAATAAAATTTCCTTAAAAAGTCTTAAAATTCCCTTGTGTAATTATTATGTAAATTTAAAAAAATTAAAGTTGGAATAAGTTTTAAAAAGATAAAATATAATGTAACAACTACGCAACTTAAAATTTATGTAACCTTAAGTTTTTATATTTAATAAAAGTTAATGTACAACAAATTACTAATTAGTAATATGTATTTATCACACTTAGCATCCCCGTTCACCTACATACATGTGTAAAAGGTATATAAAATGTAATAATGATATGATAATGAAAGATATTTACAAAAAACTGAACTAGTTACGTCTCTTATTTAGAACCGTTTTGAACAAGCAGTTTATAAGTTGATTTTTTTTATTCTTAAAAATGTATTACTTACCTACTTATAGTAGAGTATAGGAATTAAAAATGCTATTTAAAAAATATTTTTTTGTTTTTCTAGTTTTTCTTAACTATTAGAGTATAGGAATTAAAACTGCTATTTAAAAAATATTTTTTTGTTTTTCTAGTTTTTCTTAACTTTTATTTACGTAAAATTTAAAATTAAAAAATATTTAATATTTACATATTACCATCTGTGATAAAAATTACAGATTACAGTTATCTGACAAATTAAACTAACAATTAATTTTTTAATTAAAATTTACTACTTGCTTAAACATATTTAAAATAAGGAATAAGTATAATATAAAAAAGTATATAAATGAAGACTACATAACTATAGTTAACCTTTTTTAAACTATTATGTACTTAGTTTATAAAAATAAACACATTCTATATTTAACAATATCCAAGTACCACAGAATATCCTTAAATCACAAAATAAAGTACATACATAAAATGTACATATACTTTTTATTAACTAGTTAGAGCAGAAAATTGAAAAGATAACTAATTGAAATTTCAATAAATAACAGTGCATTTTGCATAGTGAAGTGTGCAAAATGCGTGAACTCAAAAAAATTGCATTAAAAATATTATGAAATACCTACTTTCCGGAAGTACTTCGATTTGATTTTTTACGAATTTATAACTACATATTGGAAAATAATATCGCGATAATATCGCCATGGGACGAAATTACCCTATAGCCAATATGCATTCTTATATATTCTTTATAGGTACATATATTCTATTTTATGTAGCCTATAATATATATTCTTTAGTGTATTGTTTGTTAAAGTTTCGTTTCCAAAAAGTTAGTGTTCATATAGATACACTTCGAAACAAAAACGTCGAGGTATTCAAGTTCAATTTATTTCAAAATATTTTAAGGAAAATTTTAAGAATCAAAACGAATTAATGGAAATTTTATATAAGTTAAATATTTTAAACAATTTTGAAATAAAATTTGTTTAATTTTTCTCATTGATTTTATCTGTCAACCAAGTTAAAAAACATCTTCCAGCTATTTTGTATATAGGACGATAGTATAAGTAAACATTTAACATGACGAACATGTATTACGATAAATGGAGAGAATATTCTGGGTACATTGATATTGTTTTAAAAAAGGTTTTCAGATTAAACGTGATTAGGCGATATGACAAAAGTCCCGGGTAGGAGTCATTAGTCCACCAGGGACTTTAACACAAAAAACAAGCTAAAAGTCCCCAGAAAAATGAGACATAATTCCTTATTATATTTTTAAAATGCAATTTGAAAAGAAATAAAGCCGACATTTAAAAGAAATAAAATCGAATTTTTTTTTATTATTATCAGATCATTTTGAAAAAAGTGAAAAACTGGACGTTGGCCTAATTTTTGAGTCATACGTCTCCGGAAAATTTTTGACAGCGAAACTTTTGTCATTTCGTTGTTATTCACAATTACACAAAATTAATATTTTACAAATACTTTTAAAAATGAAAACTTTTAAAAATGAAAAACCTTAAAAAACAAAAAATGCACAACCATCATAATAATACCAAGTTTATAAAAATTTATTTAAATAAAAAAATAAACGTAAAATAATATTTTATATAAATTCACTTATAATGTATATACATAGATGTATATATATATTAAACAATTAAAAATAAAAAAATTTAACATAAAAAATTAAAGTGTTATTCTATAAAGTCCTGGTTTCATGCATTTCACATATGTATGTGTCTATATATTTTCAAATTCATAAAAACATTTCAATTAAAATACCTAAAAATTAAAATTTGATCATTCTTTCAAATAAGAAATTAAATTATTAATTTATTTTACAACATTTAAACTGCAAAGTTATAGATAAGTACATACGTATATAATACATAATAAAGTATCCAAATTAAAAACAATACAGATAAATGTATACAGTATATATACTTGTATATCCTTAGAATATAAATTTCCTATTTTTTTTTAAATTAAATTTACGCTTACTAAAATTTTTTTTAAGAATATACATATGTACCTATATTAAGCGACCTGCAAATTTGGGTTAAGAAATTCCTTAATCTAATATGCAAATAAATATATTTGTAATAACATTTCTCAGTTAAGCTAGGTCAATGAATTTCAGTATCCCTTTTTAGAATATCACCTTTAAAATTTTACCTACTTCGTTGTTTTATTTTTTTTTCTGGACTTGAAAAATAATCTTATTTCAAATAATCTTCTTACCAAAAAACTCTAAAAATAATTAACAACAAAAACCGCATAAATTTGCTTGACTAATATAAATGTGTATATATATATAATATTTATATATAAGAACATATATGTCGCGTATATATTATATGTATGTATATAATATAAATGAGAGATAATGCATACATACCTATATAAAATTTAAAATAAAAAAATTTAAATTAATAAATTTTAAAATTACAAATTAAAAAAGCGAATTATCAGAAGAAAAATGATACGATGTTACTTAATTAACTAAAATAAGAATAAAACAATTTTAGATTGTTTTTTAGATCAACAATTTTAAATATATAAAAATAAAATACACTCAAATTATTCTTTAGTTATTTAAGTGAGTTCTAAATATGAGCAGAGAATGTATTAAATTAGGTTTTTTTTATTTAATTTATTATACGATTTTGATTTTTTCCAATAAAATTTAATACTAATATGACCATCAATTAAAAGTATAATTAATAAAAAGTATAATACATAATATCTTTTTAAATTGATGTTGAAATCTTATTTACATTAATAAAATTATATGTATTATATATTATAAAACTAAAAATTTCTAATTTGAAATAAAATAATTTAGATTTTTATATATTTTTATTTGAATCGTATATTAATTGTAACTTTAAAAACTAAAAAATTACAAAAATTTTGTCCAATAACCAAAATCTGAAATATTTATTGAAAGGAAAAATAAAGTTTACTTTTGTGTTCATATAACTTATATATACATATATTAATTTTTAATCCGTAATTATCGGAAATTTAATATGTTCGAATAATTCTTTATTTCTTTTTTGATTCCTGTTCAGCTAATAAGCTCGCCTTTTAAACATAAATTTAACCTAAAAATAATGAAAACATATATGTATATATATAAAGCAAATATAATACAAATATATATATATATGATTAATGTATATGATGTACTAAACAAAATTATAATTATAAGTGAAAATTAATATAAGGATTAAAATTTAAAAATAATTGAAAATACACAACAAAATCTATAAAACTATCTTTTGTAAATAAATTAATAAAAATATCTAAAATAATTCTTTATTATTTTATTATTAATAAGATTAAATAATTAAATTAATAATAATTTTAATTTAAATAAATTTTATTATAAAAAAAGGAATTAAAAATTTGAAGCAATTGTAAATTTATAAGATTATACAGTTATTATATATATATTTCTACTTTTTTAATTTTTTAATTTTTTTTATCGTTTTATTTCATTAACTTTTACTATCAATACTCCCCATGTTAATATAAAAAAAAAATACAAAACTACTTAAGAAACACAAACTTATATAAAATAAAAAAAAAGTTTTAAAGAATTAATGTTTGTAAGACTGATTTTTTGAGATTAAAAGAAAAAATAACGCTAAAATATATGTAAAATACAAAATTCAATTTAAAATTAAAAATATAGAAAAAAATAAGATTAAAAACTTTAAATTCTAAGTTATAACGAAACAAATATAGTATGTTAAGTTAAAAATTAAAAAAAAAAGTTTATTTATTTTAATACCTTGCAATTAACATTTCCTAAAATTTTATAAAGACGCATTTCCCTATTGCACAAAAAATTTCTAGCTTCTGAAATGAATTTATTTAATAAAATTATAATTCAGGTTTGTACAAATTAAAATAAAATATTTACCCTTCATACTTTGGTCTGGTCTTGTTAAAGTTCTATTGATGTAGTGACAGTGAAAAAATAAAAAAAAAAAAATTATTTACTGGTGTCTAATGTACCACAAAACTTAAACACGCTGTAAATAAGAGAGACACAAAAATAAGTAGGTAATAAAACATTTAGACAGTAAAATATAAGGAGAGAGTAAAATACTAAATAAAACATTTATATATTACAGCCTTAAAGTTTTGAAAATATTGTTTGTGCTTATATATATTAAATTTTTTTTCAGCTAACTTCTATTTAATAAACGTACTTGCCCTAACCAGTATTAATCGGGACACTTATATTTTTTTGTATCCATCATATTTGCAGATTTATAAAATGCGTTTCTCAAATAATAAAGAAAGAGAATTTATGCTTTTTTAAAAATTTCATTTCTTTTCTATAAATTTAAAAGTAAAAGTAAAAGACGAGAATCCAAAAACTATTGTCACAAAAATATCTACTTAAGCTGGTATAAATATAAGTGAAGAAATAAAAGAAGCGTATCAAAAATTCTATATAAAATCAGGTTAGCCAGAGGAAATAATAGTAAATCTTAATTTTATAGAAACAAAAAATAATTTATTGAAATCTATTAAGAAAAAGAAATTAACAATGCAGTTGCTAAACAGTGACGAAAAAAGTGAAAATAAAATAATTTTTCTGAACGAGAAACTAACACCTTATTTTAATGATCTACACAAAAAAGCTAGAAAATTGAAAAAAAAAGAAACATATATATTAGACACATTTGATTCTGTAATTCAACTACAGTATAAAAATAATATTAAAAAAAAAAATTATGATAGAGTTTTATCTTGTAGAAAAACTAGAAGAGGTGGAGGATGTGCAGTCTTTATTCATAAAAATATAAAATTCACAACAAATAAAATTTATTGTGACGAATATAATCATATTCTAAGCATTTCGCTTATATTTGATAATAATATATACAACATCACTGCAATATATAGACCTCCGGATAATTTCATCTCATTAGCCTAAAAAATGAAAAATCATTTATTATAAGAGATTTTTATTTTAATAAAAACACAACAAATGATAGTAATATTGAATATTAAAAAAGACTATTGCTACTAATTCGAATAGCTTCTTTTTCTGCCATAAAGACGTAACCAGACCAGCTTCAAATAGTTGTCTAGGCCATGTCTTAACCAACAGCTTAAACACCATAGTATATATATCTTTATTCCACCATAATATTTCTGATCATCTCGGTTTAATAATTGAACTTAAAAATATAAAAACAAGCAAAATCAGCTGATCGTCTAATAATAAAAATCAACAATGATAAAGTTAAAGAGAAATTAAATACCTAAAATATCAAAACAACAGATGTTGGTGGAACTTTCAATAAATTAACTTTAACATTAACAAATATAATAAAAAGTGAGACCATTGTGAAAGTAATAATGAGAGGTAAAAAGTTTTCATCTCCATGGATTCATAATGAATGTAGCAAAATCATCGAAAACAAAAATTACTAGTTTAAAAAAGACACTAAGAATAAAAATAGATGTTTCACAGTAATAGCAAAGCACAAGTAAATACTACGAAAAACTAAGTAGTTTTTCAAACCCTGGATAAGAGTAGAATTTGATGTGTGCATAGGTGACTGTCGAAAAAAATAATTCGTAAGAAAACAGAAGTATATCAATCAGACTGCTTGATGATTTGAGCTCAAAAGGATAGGATGTTTGCACTTTATAGAGGGTACAGTAAATGCACAAAAATAGGTTGGTATATTGGATACACATCTAATTCCAGCAATAGATAAGTCCAGTTGTGTTGGGGAATATACCTTTCAACAAGATGGTGCATCTTCCATTACTGCTAATTTTACTAAAAACTTGGTAGAGTGTCCACAATATCAACGTTTTAAAGTGGCCGTCAGGTAGTCCAGACCTCATTCCCATTGAATCATTATGGGCTTACACGAAAATAAAACTCAGAGATGACCCGAAAACACTAGCTATCTTAAAATAAAAAAATTATGCAAATATGGAGCGAAGTTTCCCCAGAAGATACGAAAAAATTAGCAGCCCCGATATTTATAGAAAAAAAATCAAATTTTCCAAAAACCATAAATTTTCTTTCATTATTATATCATACACCTATGAAATAGGAAAAAGGTATATTAGCTTTATCATTATATTAACATGGCAGTCTCCAGATGGATCGACGCGAAATCAAATTGATCATATCCTGATAAGTAGAACATATCACAATTCCCTACAAGATGTCAGAGCTTGTAGATGCGCTGATATTTACAGCGACCATAACCTACTACTAGGAGAAATTAGATTACGCCCAGCTGCGATTCGTCAACGTCATAATCGTTTAATTTTAAATATATAAAAATAAAATACACTCAAATTATTCTTTAGTTATTTAAGTGAGTTCTAAATATGAGCAGAGAATGTATTAAATTAGGTTTTTTTATTTAATTTATTATACGATTTTGATTTTTTCCAATAAAATTTAATACTAATATGACCATCAATTAAAAGTATAATTAATAAAAAGTATAATACATAATATCTTTTTAAATTGATGTTGAAATCTTATTTACATTAATAAAATTATATGTATTATATATTATAAAACTAAAAATTTCTAATTTGAAATAAAATAATTTAGATTTTTATATATTTTTATTTGAATCGTATATTAATTGTAACTTTAAAAACTAAAAAATTACAAAAATTTTGTCCAATAACCAAAATCTGAAATATTTATTGAAAGGAAAAATAAAGTTTACTTTTGTGTTCATATAACTTATATATACATATATTAATTTTTAATCCGTAATTATCGGAAATTTAATATGTTCGAATAATTCTTTATTTCTTTTTTGATTCCTGTTCAGCTAATAAGCTCGCCTTTTAAACATAAATTTAACCTAAAAATAATGAAAACATATATGTATATATATAAAGCAAATATAATACAAATATATATATATATGATTAATGTATATGATGTACTAAACAAAATTGTAATTATAAGTGAAAATTAATATAAGGATTAAAATATAAAAATAATTGAAAATACACAACAAAATCTATAAAACTATCTTTTGTAAATAAATTAATAAAAATATCTAAAATAATTCTTTATTATTTTATTATTAATAAGATTAAATAATTAAATTAATAATAATTTTAATTTAAATAAATTTTATTATAAAAAAAGGAATTAAAAATTTGAAGCAATTGTAAATTTATAAGATTATACAGTTATTATATATATATTTCTACTTTTTTAATTTTTTAATTTTTTTTATCGTTTTATTTCATTAACTTTTACTATCAATACTCCCCATGTTAATATAAAAAAAAAATACAAAACTACTTAAGAAACACAAACTTATATAAAATAAAAAAAAAGTTTTAAAGAATTAATGTTTGTAAGACTGATTTTTTGAGATTAAAAGAAAAAATAACGCTAAAATATATGTAAAATACAAAATTCAATTTAAAATTAAAAATATAGAAAAAAATAAGATTAAAAACTTTAAATTCTAAGTTATAACGAAACAAATATAGTATGTTAAGTTAAAAATTAAAAAAAAAAGTTTATTTATTTTAATACCTTGCAATTAACATTTCCTAAAATTTTATAAAGACGCATTTCCCTATTGCACAAAAAATTTCTAGCTTCTGAAATGAATTTATTTAATAAAATTATAATTCAGGTTTGTACAAATTAAAATAAAATATTTACCCTTCATACTTTGGTCTGGTCTTGTTAAAGTTCTATTGATGTAGTGACAGTGAAAAAATAAAAAAAAAAAAATTATTTACTGGTGTCTAATGTACCACAAAACTTAAACACGCTGTAAATAAGAGAGACACAAAAATAAGTAGGTAATAAAACATTTAGACAGTAAAATATAAGGAGAGAGTAAAATACTAAATAAAACATTTATATATTACAGCCTTAAAGTTTTGAAAATATTGTTTGTGCTTATATATATTAAATTTTTTTTCAGCTAACTTCTATTTAATAAACGTACTTGCCCTAACCAGTATTAATCGGGACACTTATATTTTTTTGTATCCATCATATTTGCAGATTTATAAAATGCGTTTCTCAAATAATAAAGAAAGAGAATTTATGCTTTTTTAAAAATTTCATTTCTTTTCTATAAATTTAAAAGTAAAAGTAAAAGACGAGAATCCAAAAACTATTGTCACAAAAATATCTACTTAAGCTGGTATAAATATAAGTGAAGAAATAAAAGAAGCGTATCAAAAATTCTATATAAAATCAGGTTAGCCAGAGGAAATAATAGTAAATCTTAATTTTATAGAAACAAAAAATAATTTATTGAAATCTATTAAGAAAAAGAAATTAACAATGCAGTTGCTAAACAGTGACGAAAAAAGTGAAAATAAAATAATTTTTCTGAAAGAGAAACTAACACCTTATTTTAATGATCTACACAAAAAAGCTAGAAAATTGAAAAAAAAAAGAAACATATATATTAGACACATTTGATTCTGTAATTCAACTACAGTATAAAAATAATATTAAAAAAAAAAATTATGATAGAGTTTTATCTTGTAGAAAAACTAGAAGAGGTGGAGGATGTGCAGTCTTTATTCATAAAAATATAAAATTCACAACAAATAAAATTTATTGTGACGAATATAATCATATTCTAAGCATTTCGCTTATATTTGATAATAATATATACAACATCACTGCAATATATAGACCTCCGGATAATTTCATCTCATTAGCCTAAAAAATGAAAAATCATTTATTATAAGAGATTTTAATTTTAATAAAAACACAACAAATGATAGTAATATTGAATATTAAAAAAGACTATTGCTACTAATTCGAATAGCTTCTTTTTCTGCCATAAAGACGTAACCAGACCAGCTTCAAATAGTTGTCTAGGCCATGTCTTAACCAACAGCTTAAACACCATAGTATATATATCTTTATTCCACCATAATATTTCTGATCATCTCGGTTTAATAATTGAACTTAAAAATATAAAAACAAGCAAAATCAGCTGATCGTCTAATAATAAAAATCAACAATGATAAAGTTAAAGAGAAATTAAATACCTAAAATATCAAAACAACAGATGTTGGTGGAACTTTCAATAAATTAACTTTAACATTAACAAATATAATAAAAAGTGAGACCATTGTGAAAGTAATAATGAGAGGTAAAAAGTTTTCATCTCCATAGATTCATAATGAATGTAGCAAAATCATCGAAAACAAAAATTACTAGTTTAAAAAAGACACTAAGAATAAAAATAGATGTTTCACAGTAATAGCAAAGCACAAGTAAATACTACGAAAAACTAAGTAGTTTTTCAAACCCTGGATAAGAGTAGAATTTGATGTGTGCATAGGTGACTGTCGAAAAAAATAATTCGTAAGAAAACAGAAGTATATCACTCAGACTGCTTGATGATTTGAGCTCAAAAGGATAGGATGTTTGCACTTTATAGAGGGTACAGTAAATGCACAAAAATAGGTTGGTATATTGGATACACATCTAATTCCAGCAATAGATAAGTCCAGTTGTGTTGGGGAATATACCTTTCAACAAGATGGTGCATCTTCCCATACTGCTAATTTTACTAAAAACTTGGTAGAGTGTCCACAATATCAACGTTCTACAGTGGCCGTCAGGTAGTCCAGACCTCATTCCCATTGAATCATTATGGGCTTACACGAAAATAAAACTCAGAGATGACCCGGAAACACTAGCTATCTTAAAATAAAAAAATTATGCAAATATGGAGCGAAGTTTCCCCAGAAGATACGAAAAAATTAGCAGCCCCGATATTTATAGAAAAAAAATCAAATTTTCCAAAAACCATAAATTTTCTTTCATTATTATATCCTACACCTATGAAATAGGAAAAAGGTATATTAGCTTTATCATTATATTAACATGGCAGTCTCCAGATGGATCGACGCGAAATCAAATTGATCATATCCTGATAAGTAGAACATATCACAATTCCCTACTAGATGTCAGAGCTTGTAGATGCGCTGATATTTACAGCGACCATAACCTACTACTAGGAGAAATTAGATTACGCCCAGCTGCGATTCGTCAACGTCATAATCGTAAAACAAACTTTCAAGAACCAGTGTCGAAGCACCTCCACTTAAAAATTGAAACGGAAATATTCTCACAACAGAGGAAAAACAACTGAATCGTTGGAAGGAATTTTTCGAAGACTCTACTGAACTGAGGGAAGCAGTTTGCCAGTTGAAACCACAGGACAACCACAGGCAATCCCAGACGTAATATCTCTACAGCACCACCAAGCAGAGAGGAAATCGCAAATGCCATTGCAAAATTAAAGATCAAAAAATCTCCGGGCCCTGATAATTTACAAGCAGAGCTGTTGAAAAGCGGTCCCGAGGTACTAACCACATCCCTGATTCCAATTATCCGGGAAACATGGACAACTGGAAGAATCCCAAGAAGCTGGAAAAAAGGGATTATTGTACCAATTCCAAAAAAAGGCGACCTTAGCAACTGCAGTAACTGGCGAGGAAATACACTTTTAAATTCTGTAGAGAAATTACTGGCATTCATCATTTTAGACCGTATTTCTCCAACCGTCAACAACTTACTGTGTTGCGAGCAAGCGGGATTCAGACCAAAGAGATCTTGTGTTGATCACATAAACACCCTAAGAATCATCATCGAACAGTCGGCTGAATGGCAATCTCCATTGTTCCTTCTCTTCGTCGATTTTGAACGTGCATTCGACACCGTTTCAAGAAATGCCATTTGGGAAGCTAAGAGTTCTGGGAATCCCTGATAAGTTAACTGAACTAATAAAAGAACGTTAAAAGGATACCGCTTGTACAGTACGATTTAAAGGGAAAACAAGCGAACATATCCGGGAAAAGAAAAAGAACATAACCAGAAAACTACAGACTTTTGTTAATAGGTGTCTGAGGAGAATATGCAGGATATTTTGGCCTAATACAATTTCAAACCAGGATCTTCTCAAACTTACTGCCAGCAAACCAATAGCAACAGAAATCCTATGTAGAAAATGGCGGAGGATAGGCCACACCCTGCGGAAGCCGGACGATGATATTGGCCAGCAGGCATTTCAATGGAATCCTCAGGGAAAACGAAGACGCGGAAGACCACGCGTCTTAGCAGAGTTCCGGCAGCAGAGTTTGGCAGAAGTCAGGCGAATAGCGCAAGATCAAGATAGATGGAAGGAGTTTGTTTCCGCCCTATGCTCCGACAGGAGTGGCATTTATTGAAAATACGTGTATTGTAGAGTTTATAGTTGTATCTGTAATTTTACTTTTATGATTCCGAAAACAATGAAGATAGAACCTTCAAATTTGGTATCAGTGTGCCTCTTCCTATGCCCTTAGAGTCCTTAAAATTTAGGACCAATTGGAGTAGTGGGTCGGGGACCATCCACTCAGTTCTGAAGACCTTAAAGCATATCAGTTAAATTAATAAAAAAAGTAGCTTAAAATTAAGATAGAACGTTCCAATTGTGTACAAGGACTAACTAGTATTGAAAGAAGTGCGTGGACTTCATAAATGGCAAATCCGACCATGGGTTCGGATCCTGGAACTTTTTCATCGAATTTAGGCTAAATAAGCATGATTCCGAAATCAAAGAAGATATATTCCCTCGTACGGCTAAGTCAGATATAATCTATGAAAAAGTGATTCTCAATTCCGACTTAACATTACGAAAAGTGCAAAAACCTACGACAGAAATATTCATTAGTAGCATTTTCGTACTTTATATTAAAATTTTTAAGAGTAGAATAACGAAAGAACTAGATGTAACGAAATATTAAAGAAATGATATGAAATATCTTACTATTTTTTTTGTTTATAATTAATCTTAAAATACTTTTTTCTCAAAATAATATTCAAAAATTTTTAGGTACCTACTACAAATCTGAAAATAATAATCATAATTTTTACTTAAAAAAATGAACTGAAACGTCAAAGTTGCCATTGGAAATTTAATTTCTCTACAATTCCCCTCGTAAAATCTACGAAGGAATTTAGAATCACTAAAAGTTTTTTTTCGTAGCGTAGCTAATTTTTCGTAGAAAGTCTACGAGGGAATTTAGAATAGGTGTGATAACCTCCAAGTTTGGTATCAGGGTGTCCCTTCCTATTGCCTTAAAAACAAAATTTTTTTTTTTTAATTTTTATTATATATTTATATTTTATTGAATTATTACCATAGGTATTATATAATTAAGAAATTGTGTACGATACTTAAGTTGTAAAATTTATTTTTATATTAAAATGAATTATATGAAAAGTTCTAAATTTGTCATTGTATTTTAGAAATACATTTATTGCATATTTTGATTACTAAATTTTGTTAAAAAAAGCTAATGAAAGCATTAATGGCTTTAATTACCATTAAAAACCATCAAATTATATAAACTTTTATATTTATATTGTTACAAATTAATATTTCTTTCGAATAACTTTGAGTTTAGTTATATAAAACATTAAAAAATAAGTAAATTAGGAGAATAAATTTAAAATTTATTTAAAATTGAAATAAATAATCAAAGGTACTAAATCATTCAACAGTAAATGCTCTACACCAAAAAATCCTGAAAAGAAGTAATTGCTGCATGTGTATTGAATTGGATAAAAAGTTACATATTGAATTGGATAAAAATAGATAAATTAGTAAGAATTTTTAATATTTTTGAATTGATAAAATAATTAGAAAATGTTTTTAGTATTATAAAGTTAATTTCGTTAGCTATGTCTTACTATCAAACTAATAAAAGCTTTTATGGTTTTAAAATGACTTATGAACTTCCAATTAAATTTGAACCAAATAGGTGTAAGGTGATGCCGTTTGTGACTGTCATCGAGTAAACATCTAATTTTATTTGTGCTTTGTTGCTATTTCTATTTTTTTTTTTTTGTTTTTATATTTGTTAATTTTAGTGAAAATAACTTATTACCAATTAAAAAAGCAAAAAAAAAAATTTATTTGTGCTTTGTTGCTATTTCTATTTTTTTTTATTTGTTTTTTATTTTTATTTTTTTGTTTTTATATTTGTTAATTTTAGTGAAAATAACTTATTATTACTAATTAACAAAGAAAAAAGGAGTAAGCTAATTTTTTAGTAGCTGACTGTTGGTGGATTGGATTAACTGATTAACCAGGCTAAGTAGTTCTTTTTAATCTTTTTAATTTTTGTAGGGTTTTTTTTTTCTGTTGAATTTTGGTAATACTTTTTCCTTTTTTTTTCTCTGTTACTGCAGTTTAAAACATGGTTGCACTTTTTGCTTACTAATTTTGGGTAAAAAAAATGTTCTCTTATAACTTCCAAATTTAAGTAAGTCTCATATGTAAAAAAAAAATAGAGAAAAACAAAGGAAAGATAGAACCTTTAGTAATAAAAATTAAAAAAAAATAATTTTTCATTTTTTTTCAAAATTTAGTTTATCACAATTAACTTATATCCTATCTTCTTTTACACTTTTTAGTACTCAAAATTTTTATAACATATTAAAATACAAAAACTGGTTAAAATTATAATTATTTAATAACTAAAAAAAATAGATTAATACAATTTTGTTTTGTTTAATTATTTCATACATTTAATTATAAATAGCTGCATTTGTATTTATTTCATTTGTCTTAACTTTGTTTACAATTTAAATTTAATTTCTTACAGCTATTAACAATTTTACAACTAAAATTTTTATTAACACTATTAACATCAGTTTAATTTAAATTTAATTTAATATAATTTCACAAAAATTAAACTAAGTTACACTTAAATAACACACTTAATTATTAATTTTGTTTTTTATTTGTTTTTTTTTAATGATACTTTAAATAAAACTTTTAAAATTTTTCATAAAAATAAAAACTTATATGTTAATCTTATAATAAATAATAAACAGCTTTCCCTTTTACTCCTATTCAGTCAGTTATTCATTTAGTTGCATTTCAACTTGTTATATATACATATATTGTTACATATTTAAAATTAACTAGTATCGCCCTGTGCTCGAATTTCGAGCTTTTTGTGCTTTTAAATTTACATAAAAAATCCGTTTTGTGTAATTTATATTAGACTAATATTACACGAAATTAATTTTTTTTGCTATACATAATAAAATGTATGGTAACAATGTTGTCAACAATTCTTGCGTTTGAAATTTGCTTAAAAAAAATTTATAATTTTTTCAATTATAAAAACGTTTTTAAGTATTTTTGAATTTTATTCCTGTAGCTTAACGCGCTATAAAGAGAGTATAATTTTGTACACTTATTATACACAAAAAAGGCGATTTACATTCTAAATATAAATAGTGTTCTAATATATAATGTTCTGAAAATTTGATGATTTTTCTAGACAAATACATTTACATATTTAGTGAAGTCAAGTAGCCAAAATTCGAGTTAATGCTGTCCTACATATAGAAAACTGTACTTTTTTCTAATCGTTTTAGTACGATTTGAACTATGTTGTATGTATTCTGTATCCTAATTAAAAAGCTTATTCATAGAGCATAATATGTACAACAAAATTTAAGTTGCCTATCATAATTCATAAGTAAATAAGTTAAGTACTTAGTATTGTATTATAATTGAAGCTGCCAAAATACAAAATAATAGTTAAGTTGACAGAAGTCGAGATTTTTTTTAAAAACACAATTTTAAGATTTATAACATATCTAAAAAGATATTAAAAAAAATAACTAATCAATTAAAAAATTGATAAATTTTTCCTCCCCTTATTCCATTTTTAAATTTAGTAGCTACATAGGCAAATAAGCACTACATTTCAGTAATAAAATCTGAAATTTTTACTACAAATGTATGTACATATACAAAAAATGGTTCTGAATTCTTTACTTTACTTTATATTATACCTATTTGTCTAGGAGTAAACTACTCTTTTTACAGCTACACCACACCGCCTCTTGAAAAAGAGTAGATGAAAGGAGTAGATAATTAAATATTTATTTTATCTAAATTAAAGAATACGACATACAATTTTTATACGGCAGTACGTCAATATGATGTCTACATACATTTTGAATTTTTTTCAATATAAGATATTTTTTAAAACTTAATCTTAGAAATATAAGAAAAACCAAAAACCATTTGTCAATTTGTAAATTTTAAAAATCCGATTACAGTACGTTACGCGTATTTTAGTTGCTCTCATGTAAATTCTTATACCTACCTATTTATTTGTAAATTTTTTGACAGAAATTATACGTCAACTTTTATTTAAAAGTTGAAGATATTTTTTTACTTTTTTTTTGCGAATATATTATAGGTATTTTAAAATATTTTGAATGTATGTTTTTTGAAAAAAAAAAAATATTATTTTAAAATATTTTATTTTGAAAACTTAATCGTAGCAACATCAGAAAAAACAATTACAATATTTTTATACGCTTTGTCAAATGTTAAAATTTTAAATTCTGAAGTACAGTATATAATATACCTACTTATTTCAAAATTTTTTGACAGAAACTGCACGCCGTACGCATTTATTCTGGTTGATCCCTAAAGAACACATAATTTTTCTTAAGAAATGTAATTTTTTTGTTTCTGCAAACATATTATAGGTATTTCAATTATTTTGAATATATGTAATGTATTTTTTAAAAAAATATATAGGTATTTTTAAAAACAATATTATTTTAAAATATTTTATTTTTGGAACAATAACAACATAAGAAAAAACAATAACATTTTTATATGCTTTGTCAATGTTTAAATTTTAAAAATTCGAGGTACAGTAAGTTATTCTCATGTAATATCATGTACTAAACTACTAATTTACAACTTTTTGTTAGCAATTACCATAAGCGTTGATTTTGGTTAGGCCCTAAGGAACAAATCATTTAAATTACAAATTATTTTTTTAAGAAAGATTTTTCGTTATTAATTTTTTGCAAACATATTTGATTACAACATTTGTTATACAGCTCTCAAACGTAATAACAACTACAGAATATATTTCAAAAGTCGGTTATTTTATTATTATAAAAAACTTAACAGAATGCATCAAGCATTTACGAAGTAGCAAAAAAATTTTGAAAGCAAAAAAAAAAATACATACAGTAGGGCTCGCTTATAACGGCCATGAAGAGACAAAAAATATTCGTCGTAATAAACGAATGTGGTTTTAAAAGAATGTTGTGAATTTTGAAAAATTAGTATAAGAATTGAACATTGTAGAATGTTTTAATTCTAGAATGGGCACTTTGAACTCATTTGCTAGATTTTTATTTGATATGTCATCCTCACCCCTATGTATACTGTTTTTTCTTCTAATGAAATTTTTTTTTGTATTTTTGATGCGTTATTATGATTTGTTTTTAAAAATACTAAAATACTCACTAAGCAACATTATTAGATATAATAAGTTTAAATACATTTCATTTCGAGCAGAACTCATTTTTTTTCATTGGAATTTTAGAGAGATAAAGAAAAAAAAAAACAAACAAAAGCAAAAAAAAATTTTAAAAAAGTTTCAATCTCCTTGTTGTTTGAACTAAACAAAAAAAAGAAAAACATAAGTCGGCGCATATAATAGTTTGATTGAGCTGCGAGTTACAACCGAAAATGAATTACTTTTACCCAGAAAGTCGGCGAATAATATTAGAGTCATAAGCCTTAACTTTTAACAGCGTGACCGTTAAATTCAAATTTACGTTAAATTAAAGACGGGTTTTCACCTGAAAAAACGCAATATTCTAAAAAAAAATATCATTTTCCTATGAAAACAAAAAAAACCTTTATTTTGGTTGTTGTTTCATTAAAATTGGTCTTATAGTTTACCCGGAAGAAGGATGTTTATATTTGTATGGGAAAAAATAAGCAGACTAAATATTATGATGTAAATAGATCCAGTAAATATCAAACTTTAATTCTCAGCGAATATCAAACGATAAATTTAAAATAAAGTTCCTCTCTAACTTTAGTCTGAGAAAAATCTAAATTTAAATTCATAAATTTTTTTCTTTATATATAATTTTTTTTTTTTTTTTCTCTTTAAGTTTTTTATATAAACTTTTAATAAATGTAAATTTTACAATTAATTTTTTATTTTTTTTTTCTTTCATTTTTCGATAATCTTTATTTTAACTTTATGTACAAAGCCAAGTAAATAGGCGTTATTTTTTTGCTGCAGTGATTTTGTATGCTGGAAGGTTTATATACTACAGTATGGGATAACTGGCCGTGGCTGCGTCACTGTAAGCAAATCCAATTAGATTGATAGTTTTGAATGAATCAAAAAAAAAAAATAAAATAAAAATTCCACTCATTATTTCGTATAGTTCTAAGTCTTCTTGAAAACCAAATCATGGTAAATTATGGATAAATATAACATAGGCACAAATCCAGAGTTTAACTATGTTTGGACCAAATTTATTTTTGATGGCCATTCAACTCATTTTTGTTTTTTGTACAGAAGTCCAAATATTTCGAAGGAGAACACAATTGTAGAATTTGATATTTTACCGGATTCTATAATTAGCATCCTTCAGGACAATCTCGAAACTGAAATCGTTGTAGCAGGCGATTTCAATATCCACAATAAAAATTGGCTTCTATACTCTCCTCATACATCGACAGAAGGCAAATATGTAGAACTTTTTAGCGCTCTTCACCAACTTACACAATTGGTGAAAGAACCCAGTCGCATAAAAGACTGTTCAAGCCATAGTGCTTATACTCTGGATCTATTTCTAACTTCTCATCCGGAAAAATACAACATTTCTGTCATTAGCCCATTAGGCAGCTCTGACCACTGCCTTGTCAGTTCTCAATTTCAAATGCAAAATTTAATTAACCAAAAAGTTCCTCCCAATCATAAAATTTGGATCCTAAATAAAGCCATCTGGGATGGTTTAAACTCCTTTTTCAAAAACTTTAATTGGTCTCTTTTTTTCAACAATAGAAATGTTGATGTAGCTGTCAACGCATTAACTAGCGCTATTCTCCTTGGCATGAATCTTTTCATACCAAGTAAGATTAAAAGTGCTCCACCGTACATCGTAACACCGTAACCAGAATTGGTTAAACAAAAAATGAAGGCAAGCTATTAAGAAAAAAAATAAGGCTTTCTTTGAGTTCAAGGGGCAACCAACCGAACGCAACCGGATAGCATTTACAGAAGTTAGTAAGCGATGCAAAAGAATTTTAAGGCAGCAAAAATTTAAAAATGATTTTTTACTAAGGCAAAAAGGTATTCGCTTCCCAAAAGGCAGCAAAAGTTTCTGGTAATTTGCCAAATCAGTAAAAAACAACTTCAATTCTTCTACAACTCCTCCACTGATTTATAATAATGCTGTCATTGCTGACCCTGAACAAAAGGCAGATTTGCTGGCTCAAATCTTTGCAGCCAATTCAACACTGCCGGCAACAACAGCCTCTCCTCCGGTCTATGTACCAACAAATTCAAAACTTAAAAAAATTTATTTTCGCCCACGAGTTGTTGCTAAAGTTCTTAAGGGTCTGAATGTTCACAAATCTGCTGGTCCTGACGATATTCCACCAATTGTCCTCCAAAAATGCGCTAACACCCTAGCTGGTCCACTAAGCAAACTTTTTCACATATCCTTTGTTTCTGGAACTTACCCTTCTATATAGAAAGTTGCTTATGTCCAGCCAATCCCAAAAAAGGTTGCCCAGAGCTATCCTGAAAATTATCGACCAATTGCTCTAACATCAGTACTATTAAAGATTATGGAGTTAATGATTAATTTCCATTTAAAAAGATATCTGGAGAGTAATGACCTCATAAGTGACCAACAATATGGTTTTAGGTCAAATAGATCAACAGGTGACCTGTTGACATTTTTGACTGAAAAATGGGGTCGTTGCTTGGAAAAATATGGCGAGACGAACCTAATCGCGCTAGATATATCCAAAGTCTTTGATCGCGTTTGGCATGCCGCGCTACTAAAAAAGCTAGAAGTATTTGGTCTAGGAAAAATCTTTCAATTCATGGATAGAATCTTTCCTTTCACACCGTTCAATACAAGTTGTATTGGATGATTTTACTTCCAAAAATTTTGAAATCAATGCTGGTGTCCCTCAAGGTTCGATCCTATCACCAACCTTATTTCTAATATTTATCAATGATCTTCTATCCATTACCTCCAATAAAATTCATAGCTTTGCTGATGACAGAACTCTTGATTGCTCTTACCTTTTTGAGAGAGCAGCTGATGCTACCTCAACATCGGTAAACAATGAACGAACCAAAGTTTCAAGTTCTTCAAATAATGATCTCCAAATAATTCAAGATTGGGGAAGCGTGAACAGGGTAAGTTTTAATGCTTCAAAAACCCAAAGCTGTTTGTTATCAACCAATCGATGCGATCCTTTACTAAACATTTCTTTTGGCAATGTAGGTATTCAAAACTCCGAATCATTAAGAATTCTAGGCATGGAAATAAATGCAAAACTTTCGTGGAACGACCACATTTTTTCGGTCGCAAAAGATGCCCCGAAATGCCTGGGATTCTTAAGTAGGAGTAGGAAATACTTTACACCTCCAAATCTATTACAAATTTATAAAACCTATATTCGGCCGAGACTTGAGTATAACTCTCACATATTTGCTGGAGCTCCCAGCACCGCTCTTCAGTATCTGGATAAGATACAAAAGAGAGCTGTTCGTATTGTCAATACAAGATAATAACGTCACAAAAGACTTAACGTCTTTAAGTCACCGCCGTAATGTAGGAGCAGCTTGTCTTTTTTATAAATATCTTCTAAGCAATAATTCAAAAGAAATCAAAAACATGATGCCTAAAATCAAACCCTACCGCCGTATCTTACGGTTAGCAGCTCAATCACATCCATATACAGTTGAGATTTTCAGAACAAGAACTCTGAAATTTAGGAACTGTTTTCTGAGTCGCACCTCCAAATTGTGGAAAAGTCATTTATATTTATGACTAGTAGTAACTCTTCAGCCATAATACTGCGCAAACAGCTAGGGTGCTTATCCCATTATTTTGGCTACGGGGGGAGGTTGTTTTAGTGTAGTAAAAATCTCACACTACCTGGGGGATTAGGTTACCAGGTGCCTTTTGAAGGTTTTTCCTTCCTTAGGGGGAAAAAAAAAAGGTATTTCTAGGTCGGTTGCGCTGACTGACTGTTTTTTTTTCAAACACGCTAACTAAACGCTAGGAACGGATTACTGTATACGTAACATGTAGGTTAAGTTGGAAAAGGAAGGAAAATAGGATATTAAAGGGGAATTAGGAGTAGGTTGGAAATGAATCTGGAAAGTTTCGTTTTGAATTTTTGCAAGTTGTAATATTCAGTTTCCGATATTCAGTTTCATGCATGCGTCGTCAAAATGGGAGTCGCAAATACAATGTAAAATGAATTTGCGATCAGTTAAATCGAAACTATTTTTTAAAATTAGATATCAATTGTTTGAATTTTAAAATAATTTTATATATAAATTCTAAAACTTTAAATTAAAACAATTATGAACAATTAAAGTTATTTTAAACTATTAAAATGTAATTTAAATAAATATATAATTATAAAATAACAAAAAAAAAAAAACATATAATTAAAAACAAAACATAAATAAGTTTTAATTAATAAAATAATTAAAAAAATAAACTATTAAATAACAAAAATGTAAAATAACAAAAAAAAAAAACATATAATTAAAAACAAAACATAAATAAGTTTTAATTAATAAAATAATTTAAAAAAAAATAAAATAAACTATTAAATAAAAAAAATATAAAATAACAAAAAATCTATTTAAAAATTAAAATCCATAATTTAATTAAAATCGATTTATTCAACAGGTATATACAGTAGACCAAAAAGTCATCGTACCCTTGTAAATTTTTTAAACAAAGTGGAAAAACTAACAGGTAGAGGTAAAATTAAATGGAAATAATGAATGCATTTTACAGAGGCATTTATTAGGTATACTTACACAAAAAACGTTCGTCCAAAAACTTCAAATTAAAAAACCATTTGTTTAACAGGTACACTTATAACCCCTTTGTTAGCAAGTACTAATTTTTTTTTATTTAAATATATTTATGCGCAAAATATTTAAAAAAATATATATAATATATTTCATATATTACGTATAAATATAATATAATAAACACTTTATTAAATAATAAAACAATTTTAATAAAATTTAATTCGTGCCTTTTTAGTTCAAAATAATAAAATTTTATTTTTATATATAATATATTTAATATATTTTTTTTAAGATGTTCTGTTTTATCACTGTTCTGTTTTATCATTGTTCTGTTTTATCATTGTTCTGTTTTATCATCGTTCTGTTTGATCATGTTCTTTTTTATCTTGTTCTGTTTTATCATGTTCTGTTTTACCTTGTTCTGTTTTATTATGGAACCTAAAAGAACGTATGTAAGATCAAAGCAAGTGGTTCAGCGACAGATCCTAAAAAAAATATAAATATGGAAGATTGGACGAAAATAGAAATAATGCCCTTTTTGGACGATTAGAATTCACCAAGAAGGTAGAAACATGTTTTTATTTTTTAAATATAAGTCTAATTTCGTTGGTGAATCACACCGGAATCTTTTTCAACTGAATAAGTCCAAGAAAACCCAAGGAAGAGGAAAAACGAAAATAAAATGAAGTTAATGGATCGTTACGTTTTGCCTATAGAAGGTATAAAGTATATAGGTGAACAAGTCGAAATAGATAATATAAATTTCAAGAAAAATTGTCTTGAAAAACGTAATGTATGCTTGAATGTGCCGCAAGAAAAATGCCCAAATCAATTGTTTGCTTAAATGTTGGCAATTAATTATTTTTATTATTTTATTAAATAAATTTTCTATTTTATCTTCCTTTTAAATAAATTTTCTTTTAAATTTTTTTAGGACTCAACAAAAGTTAAAAATGCAAATCTTGGAAATAATAGAAATTGCGTGTGTTGAGGAAAACATCCAATAGTTAAAGTTTTTATTTCGGCTTTTTCTCCTATATCTTTAAAAAGGGTAAGAAATGTATGCATGTTTCTTTTTTACCACATTTTCAACAAATTTTGGTTTTTTTTAAAACCCTTGGGTTTTTTCATCATTTGTTTATAAAATTTTTAAAATTGTTTTAAGTTTTTTTATTTATTGAAGTTTTAAATTTATCTAATTGTTTTTAAAATTGAAATTTATTTTTTCGTTATATTTTATTGTAAATGCATTATTATGATGACTTTTTTAAGTTTTTAGCTATATGTGGAATAGGCCTCTTTGGGAAACCATAGAAAAAAAAACACACCCACTTTACCTCATGGGTAGTGTGGGAAAATAAAAAAATTTAATAAATATTTAAGTAATAAAAATTTTAATTTTTCTTTTTATCACACAAAAAATAATTAATTATATTAATTATAATAAAACATTGAAGAACAATTTTAATTTATAAAACAATATTTAAGCATAATATTGTGAAATATTTTTATTAAAAAAAGCAGAATTTTTATTACTTTATTTAATATAAATATTTTAAAATAAAAACAAGTAAAGAAACAGTGAGTCGGTACAACCGACTTAGAAATACCCTACACCTATTTGGTTCAAATTTAATGGAAAGTCCATAAGTTATTTTAAAACCATAAAAACTGTTATTAGTTTGATCGTAAGACATAGCTAACCAAATTAACTTTATAATACTAAAAACATTTTTTAATTACTTTTCAAATTTATTTACAAATTCTTACTAATTTATCTATTTAAAAATATTAAAAAAACAAAAAAATTTGAAATAAATGAAAATATATTTATTTAAATTCAATTACTAAAGTGACAAAATTTGATATATTAAATTTTGTGATAAAAAGCTAATCCAAGCATAATATATTTAATAATTAAAATTTTTCAAAATTTAAATTGATAGTTTATGTACCTATTAGAAAAGCTTGTAAACCCAAAATATGCAATAAATGTATTTCTAAAATAAAATTACAAATTTTGAACTTTTCATATAATTCATTTAAATTTAACAATAAATTTTACATAAATGCAGCAAAGACCTTTGAATATAGCTTAAATATTGTACACGATGTCTTAATTATATATCACCTATGATTTTTAATTTATAAAATATACTAAATATGTTTTATGGTAAAATTTTTAGCCTTTTAAAAATATAAAAGTGTTAAATAAAAACGGAAATAGGAAAGAACCCTCATGTATCAAATTTAAAGTTTCTATCTTCATGAATTTCGAAGATAAGCTTTTTAATTTTGGGATTCTTTAGGAGGCACCTGAACCACGACTACAATTAAGTCTAAATTTCGGGGACACATAGGAAATAGGAAATATATTGTTTGGCTTTGTAATTATGCTCGTTTGGCCTCAGATCGATCAAAAGCTTCTAGAACGCGAACTCATTGTTCGAACTCGACCAGAACCAATTCCCATGGTAGTTTCATTACTAGTAACCTAGAATTTAAATTTCATCAAACTAGCGGCATTATTTTTTTAGTTATGCTGTTTTTAAGATATATGTTCTTTAGCCCTTAAACTTTTCAAAGGTTCCAGAACCCGAAACCATGGTTCGATTTTGCCCATATGCAGTCCCCGTCATACTTTCAATACTATTTAACCCTTATACACAATTGGAACGTTCTTAAGTAATCTTAATTTTAAGTTACTAGTTTTATTAATTTCGATGATAAGCTTTTAAACCTTGGGGGGTCTAAGAGGGGTACTGAACCACCACTCTGATTGATCCAAAATTAGAGGAACCGCACAGGAAATAGTAAAGAGCACCCATGTGCCAATTTTGAAACTTCTAAATTTGTTTGAAGTTACTATCTTTATTAATTTCGAAAATATGCTTTAAGGTCTTCGGAACTGTGTGGCTGGTCCTCAACCCACTACTCAATTGGTTCAAAATTTCAAGGACACTTAGGAAATAGAAAGAGACACCCTGACACCAAATTTGGAGGTTCTATCTTCATTGGTTTTGGAATTATGCTTGTTTGGCCTAAATTCCATCAAAAAATTCTAAGTTTTGAACCCATTGTCCATTCCCCTCCGTACGCAATCACCGCCGTAGTTTCATTTCCAGTACCCTACAACACAAATTTTATAAAGATAGCGTCATTAGTTGTTGAGTTATCGTGATTTATTATATATGTTCGTTAGCCCTTAGAAACGACTAAAAGGTCCAGAATCCGAACCCTTGGGCTGATTTCGTCCATATGCAGTGCGCGCCGTACTTTAAATACATGTTAACCCTTGTACACAAGTGGAACGTTTTATATTAATTTTAAGTTACTATTTTTAGTAATTTCGATTAGAAGCTCTTAAACCTTCGGAGGTCTAAGAGGGTTACTGAACCACCACTCCAATAGATCCTAAATTAGGGGGACACACAAGAAATAGTAAAGAGCAACCATGTGCCAAATTTGAAGCTTCTACGTGTTTTCAAGTTGCTATCTTTATTGATTTTAAAGATATGCTTTAAGGTCTTCAGAAATGTGTGGCTGGTCCCCGACCCACTACTCCGATGGGGCCCAAATTACAAGGACACTAAGGAAATAGGAAGGGACACCCTGATACCAAATTTGGAGGTTCTATTTTCATTGGTTTCGGAATTATGCCAGTTTGGCCTAAATTCGATGGTCCAATCGAGGTTCCGAACCCATGGTCCAATCTCGATCGTACGCAATCCCCGCCTTAGTCTCATTACCAGTAACTTACAGCACAAATTTGATGAAGATAGCGTCATTAGTTGTTGAATTATCATGATTTTTTATATATGTTCGTTAGCCCTTGGACCGATTAAAAGCTCCAGAACGATTTCGCCCATATGCAATCCGCGCCGTACTTTCAGTCCTAGTAACCTACAGTTAAAATTTAATCAATATAGCTCTATTATTTTTTGAGTTATTGTGCCTACGGACGGACGGACGGACATGGCTATATCGACTTAGGAGGTCACGCTGATCACAAATATATATACTTTCCATATCTAGCTCGCTTCCTTTAGGTGATTACAAACACCATACCAAAGGTAATATACCTCTTTACCTATTCGATAGGTGTAGGGTATAATAAACATTTTGGATGAAACTTGGTTTCGTTGAAGATTCGTTTGGTGGCTCGTAAATATAAAAAAAATTTAATATGGACAAAATGAATTTAAACTCTATGCAGTTAGCACGAAACAGCTCCATTGTCGGTAAAATATTCAGCAAATCGGTTTCTTATCTCCTTAGCTGCGTTTGTCGAACTTAAGTTGTTTGATTGAAGTGGTTGCAAATTGTTTGATTCCGTCCGCCAAGATCCATCAACTACATTACAATTTTCTTCAACATGCTCGAAACCCTCATTAAAATAATTTTTGTATCTCTGTTTTTAAAGCCGGTTGTGTAAGCCTAAATATGACATTATGATGCTTTCCAGCTGAATTGCAAAAAAATTTTATATATTACGATGTCCAATTTTGAAATATTTCGGATCAGAATCGAAAAATAAATCGATTTTGCTATGTATGTCCGTCTGTCTGCACTATAACTTAAAAAATAAATGAACTAGAATTTTGAAATTTTCGCAAATTCGGTTTTATGCAAAAGCCGCCATCGCTATTGAAATCCAGCCATTTTGTTCGACGGGTTCGAAAACCTGCCATACAACTCCTTCTTTTATATGAGCATTACTCCATACCTATTGAAAATTAGCTAAGTGTTATGGCCAAAGTTTCTGCAAAACTTGGTTAATCTACAGCAGTTGGTTCAAGTAGCTGCGATACAACTTCATATTTCACATGAGCATTACTTTATACAAAATAAAGCTGAATGTTTGAAATTTTTCCAAAAGTAATTAACCGGATGACATAATGTTTATATTACGGTCATACGGGTATCCCATAGTTGACACAGTCTACTCTACTACACTCTTCTTGGTTTTTTATTTAATCTTTAAATTATTTACTTAATTAATTTTAATTTTTTATCAATTAAAAAACTGAAATGTAGCTATTTTAAAAGTTGTTATTTTTCTTTTTTTATACAAATTGAATGTTTTTTATGTTTTAAATTGATATAAGTTTTAATTTTAAATTTATAAATTAAAATTAAATACATCTAAGTACTATAAAACTTAAAAAAAATATTTGTAATTTTGACTTATTTATTCTTTACGCTCTATTTTTAATCGTGCAATAATCAACGGATTCAAGGTAAGTTCTGAAAACAATGCAAATGAAATTTACAATAATAACTTAAGGCAGGTTTTCATGAGAAAATTTTGCCCAGTGTTCTTAACTTTAGAAAGAGAGGTATGTAGTACATTCTCAAAAGGAGAGAAAGAGTAAAATGATTAAATTTATATTAAAATTTTTTTATATGTTTTAACAAAAAAAAAAATTACATAACCTTATTTTTTAATTTTAAATTTAAGTATATTTCACGAATTTTTCAATTCAAAGTTAAAATTTTATTGATTTAAAATAAATGATAAAATTTTTATTAATTTGCAAATAATTTTAAATAAAAATTCGTGCATCAAAATATATAAATTTTTTTTTGTTTGTTTACATTTTGTTTGTTTACATTTACATTTGTTTATTTACAAAATTCAAATGTGTCCATAAAAATATGTATTAGTATGCAAAAAATGTTTGTGTAGAATACACTTTTTTTTTGTATGTAGTAACAACATTATAGGAAAAAGACTTTAGAGAACATCTTTTTGCCAAGGATTATGATTACTTGTCTACGTATTATGGATGACTCTCCCAGTAATTTATCGCTTTTTCTTTGTCACACGGATATTATTTTTGTATCTTCTGCCTATACTCTAACTTTTGCCCAGGAAATTGTTCTAATGAAAATTAGCCTTTAGTTTATTGTAAGATTAAAAAAGTATATGTGTTGAAATTTGCAACAAACGCTTAATTTCGTTTTTATACCCTACACCTATAGAATAGGTAAAGGGGTATATTAACTTTGGTATGGTGTTTGTAACCCCCTAAAGAAAGCGAGCTAGATATGGAAAAGTATATATATATTTGTGATCAGAGTGACCTCCTGAGTCGATATAGACATGTCCGTCCGTCCGTAAGCACGATAACTCAAAAAATAGTGGAGCTATCTTGATGAAATTTTAACTGTAGGTTAATAGGACTGAAAGTACGGCGGGGATTGCATATGAGCGAAATCGGCCCATGGGTTCGGATTCTGGACCTTTTAATCGATCGAAGGGCTAACCAACATATATAAAAAATCGCCATAACTCAACAACTAATGATGCTATCTTCATCAAATTTGTGCTGTAGGTTACTAGTAACGAAACTACTTCGGGGATTGCGTAAGTTCGGGATTGGACCATGGGTTCGGAACCTAGAACTTTTTGATCGAATTTAGGCCAAACGAGCATAATTCCGAAACCAATGAAGATAGAAGCACCAAATTTGGTATCAGGGTGTCCCTTCCTAAGTGTCTTGAAAATTTGGGCCCCATTGGAGTAAGGGGTCGGGGACCAGCCACACATTTCCGAAGACCTTAAAGCATATCTTTAAAATTAATAAAGATAGGAACTTGAAAAAATGTAGAAGCTTCAAATTTGGCACAAGGGTGTTTACTATCTCTTGCGTGTCCTCCTAATTTGGGATCAATTGGAGTGGTGGTTCAGTACCCCTCTTAGACCTCCCAAGTCTTAAAAGTTTATAATCGAAATTACTAAAAATGGTAACTTAAAATTAAGATAGAACGTTCAAATTGTATACAAGGGTTAACTAGTACTATAATTACAGCGCGGACTGTATAAGGGCGATATCAGCCCAAGGGTTCGGATTCTGGACCTTTTGATCGGTTTCAGGGCTAACAAACATATATAAAAAATCACGATAACTCAACAACTAATGACGCTATCTTCATGAAATTTGTGCTGTAGGTTATTGGTAATGAAACTACGGCGGCGATTGCGTACGGTGAGGATTGGACAATGGCTTCGGAACTTAGAACTTTTTGATCGAATTTAGGCCAAATTAGCATAATTCCGAAACCAATGAAGATAGAACCTCCAAATTTGGTATCAGGGTGTCGCTTTAGATTTCCTTAGTTTCCTTGAAATTTGAGCAGAATTGGAGTAGTGGGTGAGGACCAGCCACTCAGTTCCGAGGACCTTTAAGCATATTTTCGAAATTAATAAAGATAGTAACTTGAAACAAATTTAGAAGCTTCAAATTTGGCACATGGGTGTTCTTTACTATTTATTTCCTTTGCGACCCTCTAATTTTGGATCAATTGGAGTGGTGGTTCAGTACCTCTTTTAGACCCCCAATGTGTAAAAGCTTATCATCGAAATTAATAAAACTAGTAATTTAAAATTAAGATAGAACGTTCCAATTGTGTACAAGGGTTAACTAGTATTGAAAGTATGACAGGGACTGCATATGGGCGAAATCGTACCATGGTTTCGGGTTCTGGAACCCTTGAAAAGTTCAAGGGCTAACAAACATATTTCTTAAAAACACCATAACCCAAAAAATAATGCCGCTATTTTGATGAAATTTAAACTCTAGGTTACTAGTAATGAAAGTACCATGGGAATTGGTTGCGTTTGAGTTTAATTTCAAAGCCAAAGAATATATTTCCTATTTCCTATGTGTCCTCGAAATTTAGACTTAATTGTAGTGGTTCAGCTATGTTCAAAGGTACTTGCTGCATTTATGTAAAATTTATTTTTATATTTAAATGAATTATATGAAAAGGTTTAAATTTGTAATTGTTATTTATTGCATATTTTGCGTTTATAAGATTTTCTGTTAGGTATATAAACTAACCATTTAAAATAATTGCAATTTTGAAAAATTTGGATTATTAAATATATTATGCTTTGATTATCTTTTTATCACAAAATTTAATAATTCAAATTTTTTCAGTTTGTAATTGAATCGAAATAAATATATTTTCATTTATTTCAAGTTTTTTTGTTTTTTAATATTTTTAAATAGATAAATTGGTAAGAATTTGTAATAGTTTTTAATAGATAGTGTAATTAGAAAATGTTTTTAGTATTATAAAGTTAATTTGGTTAGCTATGTCTTACGATCAAATTAATAACAGCTTTTATGGTGTTAAAATGACTTATGGATATGTCCTTAAATTTGAACCAAATGGGTGTAGGGTATTTCTAAGTCGGTTGCACCGACTGACTGTTTCTTTACTTGTTATGAGTTATTTTATTCAAATTGTAAGCTGTCTATTTTTTTTAAACACAAAAATTAAATATTTTTCAATACCTATTAACCAAGCAAATTTATTTGTTTATTTCTCTTTCAAGCTTTTTTGGAAATTTCATTTAAAACCTTAAATTGCTGTTACTCAAAATTTAAATTTTAGATAGTTATTGTTTGAAACCACAAATTTGTATTATAAAGGTTTTCCCTATGCAATGAGAAAATTTCCACTGAGTTTAAAAACCTTCAGCGACCGTTTTAAAATTTTGTTCATTTACGGTCATAAAAACTTTATTTTTCAAAACCTCAATGATTGCTCTTGTTGCTTGAAGTTGGTGAACACTTGTAAGCTAACGCCAAGCTTCTGTGAGATTCTCCAATGGCTAAAAATTTAAATTCGGTGGCTAAATAATTAAAATTTACAAAAATAAAAATTTGCTTTACAAACTTACTGCAATCACTAATCGAATGTTAGTGCTTATAAGAACTCTAAGAATTTGCTGCTTCGTTATAAGTGTTCCTACAATGTAGTTCTTACACTTGTGTTGCGCTCATTCGAATATACGTATGGAATAATTCCATATCTTTTAGATAGATCTTTCATATCTTTATTTTTTTAATAAAAACTATTTGTTTAATATATGTAAATTAAATTTTTTTCTGATTTTATATTTTTGTATTTTATAAATTCCTATTAGTTTTACTATATGTTATATTATTTTATTATATTAAGTGAACAATGTAAATGAGAAAATATGAAATAAATTTTTAAATTGAAAATTGCAATTAGATAAGGATACAAAAATGTTTCAATTGAATCCACTATCTTTTCTTTCTAAAAAAATGGTGTTACCCAATATTTTTTCTTTTTTTTGGAGCATGTTCATTCTTGTTCACATTTAGAATCTCATTGCTTTTATTAACTATCTCTGCTAAAATTCTTTGTCTGATTGCTGAAACAAAATTAAACAGTTATAAAAAAATTGTCAGCTTTTGAAAAAAAAACTTTTATCTTACAGTGAAAATTATAAGCTACATAATTTTATAAATTTCAACATGAATTTACCAACCAAATTTTGAAGTTACCTAAAACATATTTGGGTAATCATTATTTTAACATTCTATTTGAACAAGTGATGAAAAAAAACCAAGGGTTTTTAAAAAAGCACATTTTCAAAATTATATTGTATTACATACTGAGTTTAACTTTGAAAATATTTACTTGGAAATAGTTACTACTGACTTATAAAATTTACTGCTAACAGTAAATTTTTTATTTAAAAGTTGTTATAGCCCTTCAATGGGAAAAGTTGCCAAATTTCTCAAGAATCTAACTTCAACTCCCCCCTCCCCTCATCATCTAATTTTTTAGGTTCTAGGAATTAAATTGTGAATTACACATAAATTTGGAATTTTACTTAGAATTTTATTATCTAAGCAAAAATGGGTAAAACTGAGAGACACTTTCTTCAATTTTAGGAACCCCTTTTAAATTTAAGAAAAACCTTTAACATATGTTAAAATATAATGTTTGACCTTTAAATTTTGTATATTAATAAAAAAAAAATTGGACAGGTATTCAAGTTACAGGTGCTTAAAAATAGCATAATTTCAATTTTTGGGCCCTTATAGCTCCTAAACAGGGGGCTTGACAAAAAAACCGACTTGTTAACCGACTCCTACTAATTTCTAAGTATCTAACTTCTCCCAAAATTTCACGACCCTAGCTTGAACCGTTCAGAAGATATGTTTGGCCGAAAATTTTTCGAAAATTTAGTTTTGCGTAATGCTTAATTTTAGTACCGTATGGCAACCCTAAACATTTGCCTTGTAAAAATTTATAAATTTTATGAAACCAGCTATCATTTGCCGTTTTCAGATTGAAAATATATGTAACAGAACTCTTGTTATAACAATTTAAATATAGGGCTTTTTCCAACTTTGGGGGGCTGTAGCTCCGTAACAGGTGGGGCTACAGAAAAAAATTCTTCTACGAAATTATTTTTTTTGCAAAAAGTACCCATGGTTAAAATTTCTTTTCTCTATTTCAAACGGTGTAAAAGTTTTTGTAAACATACGGACGGACAGAGTGAAGCTATATAGGCACATTTTTACAAAATTTTTTGAAAATGTGCTAAAAATTAAGCAATGCTTTATATTCATCATAACATTTTTGTTTTTGTATTTTTCACCATAGGATAAAATAAATCTTTCAATAAGAAAACCAAAATGTATTACCTTTTTTTTTCGAAAATCCTCAACCACATCAACAATCAAATTTATTATCCGCAATAGCTTTTTTATTTTTTTTGTTTAAAAACGCTATTTCTAATGTTACAAATAAATAAAACTAAAATTAACTTTTTGAAAATATTATACTTTCAAAAAAATATTAACACTTTTAAAAATATAAATATCGTCCACTATATTATGTATATTCACTTGATTTAATAATCGATTTATTTAACTCCACTTTATTTAATAATCGATTTATTTTTTTTAGGACTTTTACCCTTATTACATGGTTTTTAACTAATAAACAAATATATGGTTTTTAACTAAAAATATAAATAGTAATTTTTTAAATAGAAAATTGTTTGTTTACTTTATCATAAAACAAGTGATGAAAAAAACGAAAAGTTTTTAAAAGACACATTTTCAAAATTATATACGGTTTCTTACTGAGTATTTTATCATTTATTTTTATAAAAATATATATAAAAATAAATGATAATATTTTAATATAGTTATTTCATCAATTTATTAAGTATGACTAATAGTGAAAAAAAAACCAAGAAAACCGGTTAACAAGTGCGAAATATAATGTTGGAGCTTCAATATTAACGTTTAATTTTGTAAAAACATACACTAGTGAATAAGTTACGACTCTTACTAATTTGTGAAGCTCCAACTTCTCCCAAATTTTCAAGACCCTAGCTTCAACCGTTTAGTATGTGGCGCCAAAAATTTTGCAAAAATTGAGTTTTGAACAATGGTAAATTTTAGTACCGTATGGTAACCCTATAAATTTGTGAAGCCTATAAAATCAGTTCCCTTTTACCGTTTTCAGATTGAAAATACATTTAACAGAACTCTTGTTATACTAATTTTAATATAGGGCTTTTTTGGAATTTGCGGGGCCGTAGCTTCATTACCCTTCAAAATTAAGTGAAAACCTTTGACACATGTTCAAATATAATTAAAGAGCTTTCAATTTTGTATATCACTAAAAAAATTTTTGACTGTATTCACCTGTATTCAA
This sequence comes from Dolichopus griseipennis, assembly GCA_963082915.1. NCBI lineage: Eukaryota > Metazoa > Arthropoda > Insecta > Diptera > Dolichopodidae > Dolichopus > Dolichopus griseipennis. The sequence continues at coordinate 51,050,427 of OY720444.1, read as the reverse complement.
GCTACAGGTGTTTAAAAATAGCAAAATTTCAATTTTCGAGCCCTTATAACTCTTAAACAGGGGACGTGACAAAAAAATTTTGTTAACCGACTCCTAAAAAGTTCTGAGGATCTAACATCTCCTAAAATTTCAAGACCCTAGCTTAAACCGTTTAGAAGATATCTGTGACCAAAAATTTTGTAAAAATTGGGTTTTGCATAGTGGTAAATGACAAGCCTTAACATTTGCCTTTAAAAATAAAATTTATAAAACCAGCTATCTTTTGCCGTTTTCAAATTGAGAATACGGCCAATAGAACTCTTGTTATAACCATTTAAAAATAAGACTTTTTTCAACTTTTAAGGGCTGTAGCTCCGTAACGGGTGGGGCCACAGAAAAAAGTTCTTGTATGAAATTATTTTTTTTGCAATACCTACCGGTGGTTAAAATTTCTTTACTCTATTTCAAACGGTGTAAAAGTTTTGTAAACATACGGATGGACGGACAGTGTGAAGCTATATAGGCATATTTTTACAAAATTTTTTGAAAATGTACTAAAAATATGAAAGATTTTAAATTTTATCTGTCAAAAATGGCATAAAACGCTGCCAGAAAAAGAAATCATTATACTCCTTCTCTCCTATTTAGAGTATACTATATATCTCTCTTTCTAAAGTTAAGAATACTGACCAAATTTTTTTCGTGAAAACAAGCCTTAAAAACATAGATTAGTGTTAAATTTTTTTAAAATAAGATACAAATTGTTGGCATTTATTAAAAAAATTCTTCATTTTTATAGCAAGATATATTCAGAGGGCATATTTTCGTGAATTTCTATCGCAAACGTTTGTTGATTTTTATAGTAATGCCTGAATATTTTTATATACATAGTAGTCATTTTCACCCGTAAATATTTTTATATCTTCTGCCTGTGCTCTAATAGATTCGTGAATATATCATTCTAAATAAAATCAACATTTAGATGTAGAAATTTTTAGAAACGACCACGAATTTTTTCTCTACTTTAGAGATTTATGACTCATTTAGTGGGACATAAATCTCTAACGGACTTAACACTCACAAAAATTAGCCATAACTCTCTAGGGGTCAAAACTCTCTTATACAGTTCTTAGCTGAATTATTAGTAATAATAAAACAAATTTTAACTCTAATTATGTAAATCAGTGAGTATATACAGACTTTCTTGAACTATAATATCAAAAATAATTAGCACACATTTCGGAGTTGGATTCGACATCAGGATTTCCACTTTTACAAAATTGAGAAAAAAAAACGAGGTAGAGTGTAGTAAAGTAGACTGTATCAACTCTGGGATACCCGTATGACCGTAAAATCGACATTATATCATCCGGTAAATTACATTTGACAAAATTTTAAATGTATTAGACTTTCAGTTATGTACAACAGAAAGTATAAGATGCAAAGCAGCTCTTCGAAGCTATTCCACTACACCACATTTATTTTACTCAAACGTTGGCTTTTAAAGCTGACTACTACATTGAGCAACCCTCAAACAAAAAAAGAAGTTGTATGGCAAATACTCAAACCCCCTGCACTACCCGAACTAAATTTTAAACAAACTTTGGCCATAAAATTAAACTGATTATACTCCTGGCAAAACTTCAGGCAGCCAGTTTCAATAGGTATAGAGTATTGCTAATATAAAAAGATTATGTATGGCACGTATTCGAACTCGTAAAGCAAACTGATTGGATTTCAATAGCAATGGCGGCTTTTGTATATAAACGAATTTGTGAGAATTTCAAAATCCTATAGTTCCTTTATTTTTTAAGTTATCGTGTGGATGGATGGACGGACGGACATACTTAGCTAGATCGATTTACTTTTCGATTCCGATCCGATCCATACCTTTGAGTCTATATCTCCGACTTAGGTGTACAAGGGAATTTAGAATAGGAGTGAATAATTGTTTAATTGGAATAATTATAATAATTGAATAATTGTTTAATTGGAATTTAGAATAGGAGTGAATAAAACTGTAAAGTTTAAAGTAGATGTTTCCAAAATTAAATTCTGCCAGCATATGCCACTTAATCGAAAGTAAAGCAACAGTTCAAAGCATGTTGAATCTGGAAAATGTAATAAAGTAAATTGAAATATCTCCATATAAATTGTATACAACAGTGATGTAACTTTCCTCTTTGTACGTCCGTCTACATTTTACATCGTACGTTTCACACAACTTTCCGAAACTTCGGAAAAAGGTTCGGTATACAATAAATTATTAGCTTAGCGGAAAGGTCTGTTATTTCAATTGAAAAAATGCTAATAATTTTGTACTATAAGGATTATTTATGATTTGTTCTTCTTTAAAGTAAACCAAATCCTGATTAGATAAATGGCAATGAAATCGAATTATTTTACGCGTTTTATAATTAATTCATATTTAGATATACGTTAAGCAGCTTCTGTTGAACTTAATGCTATACACCATTCAAAAATGGATAAATTTCATCATATTCATAATTAACATTTTCTATATTCTCAATTTTTCATCTACTCATTTTTTTCATATATTTTTTCTACTTAATGCAGAAGACTGTATTTTTTTCCAAACATTTTTATTACCTATTAGTTAGGTATACTACTTAAAAAAGTTTTTTTATTACACTACAATTTAACCAATTATTGTAGTAATTCATAAGAAATGTAGAAGGTACCTATTATGTTAAATTAAAAGTGGCAATAATATACAGAAGTTCCAAAATTCAAGCTTTTGTTTTCTTAGATATACACATACAAAAATTTTACAATAGTTATAAAATTCTTTATAATAAATAAATACAATTCTTTAATAATACTCAGAATAAATGATTTTTTTTTTTCTTTTTAAAATTTAATATGATTGGTATTTCGTTTTAGTTTTCGTTATAGTTAGTATCCACGCTCTAAAAATCGTAAAAAAACGGTTCTGAAATCGTTTGGTAACAGATATTTTTCTAGGTTTAAATTTTTTGAATGATAAGAAAGATATTTCTTTGAATAGCCATGAAGTTCGTGAGACAGACAAATTTTTTTTTAAAAGAAACGTTTGTTTTATAAACTAAAAATAGTCTGATTATAATAAAAATAATTCCATATTATTATTAATATAATTAAGTAGTTAAAATTAAAACACTTTACTACTTTCGTTTGTTCTTCCAAACTGAGCTTTTTTATTAATTTTTATCAAACATTTATTTAAAATTACAAAATAAAATTAAAACTAAAATTGCTAATTTAACAGATTTAATTATAATGAACGAAAAGGAAGGAAAGATAGTTATCGTATTACTTTATGTGATTTGTTAGTTTAAGTTTTTCTCACCGTTATTATATTTGAGTTATATTTAAGTTATTTTAAGGCTGTTAAACTTAGGTGATATTCAAGGTTAGTTAAAACAGTTGTTTAAGCGGTTATTTAATTCACACGTTTAAAACCCGTATATGACACTTCCCCTCCGAGATTCTTCAGTCCCGGAAGAATCCAGTTTTTTATTTTTTGGAATCTCAATTCTGTTTTTGACAACTATTTTTCCTTTCCTTTTGATACGATATATACATACAAATAAAAATAATGTTAAAATTGATATTATAATAAGTATTGAGCTTATTGAAAAATCTTTTATATTATTTTTGTAATTAATATATTCTATTGTTTTCCTATTTTCAAGGCTTACAATATTTAAATTTTCTAATGTAACATTGTTTACAATTTTTGTCCAATTATAGTTAACATTGGGTAACCTAATATGCTCCTTATATTCTAATAAATTATTTACAAATTTTACATTTCTTATTTCTATACTACATTTTGCAATTTTTATAATGTTGTTTCCTTTAATTAAGTTACATCTAATTTAATACAATTTTGCTTAATATCAGTTATTTTTAAATTTTTTGTAATAATAAAACCGAAGTCTATTTCTTCTATAAATTCTTGATTATTTAGCCTAAATTTACAAGTATTATTTTTTGATAATATATTTCTAATACAGTAATTATCATGAAATTTTAATTTTTTTTCTTCTAAAATATTGTTATTTAAATTAAAAATGTTATTCTTTGATATTAAGATTTCTTCGTTATTAATTTCTAATTCTTCTTTTTTATTATTTGGAAATGGTAAAATTAATGCTTTGCTATACTCTGTTTGTGAAAATGATGGAATCAATATGGCAAAAATGATAATATTTTCTTTAAGTATTGTTGAGCTTTTAATATGGGATAATATATCTAAGGTTATATTATGGTCATTTATTTCTTCAGGAGTTAGGATATCATGAGCCAGTATGTTAAGTCTACTTAGAAGAATATTATCTTTAACTAATTCTATTTGTTTGTCTATTGTTAGAATATTTGAAAAAATTTCTAATACGAAGGGCTGTTTTTGAGTTTCTTCCGTTTTTCTATTCGAGTTCTTTACTTGTTCAAAAAATATTTTGAGCTTTTCTTGTTGTTCATTTATGTGATTTTTAATTTTGTTAATTGATTCAATCATTTGCTGGTTAATTGTGATTTGTTTGTTAGATTCTTTTGTTATTTGTTGGACATTATTGTCTAGGTTGTTTAGATGGTTGTATATTTCATTAGCATCCTCTGAATCCATTGTACCTGTTAAAAATTTCAGGGTATTACCTGCAAGATTTATTAATCCTCTTTTTTTTCTATGAACATGTGGTACAATATTAGTGAATTTTCGTTCTAGAGTTTCTATTTGATTGTTCAAAAAACTGAGGCTTGGATTTTCATTGTTAAGTTTAAGATTGTTAACATTATCTCTTATAGATTGTATTACCTGAGCGTAATCGGTTAGGTTAACGATGTGTAGGATTTTAGAGTATCTCTGTATAACTGGTATTCTTTCCATCTTCAAAATTACATAACCCTTGTCTTCCTGAATTGGTGTTATATCAATTTTTTGGGAGGTACAAGCTTGCCATAGTATTACGAATGTGAGTACAAACGCGAAAGATTTCATTTCTAAAAGAGAGAAAATGTATTATTTTTGGTGTTTAAATTTTCTTTTTATTTGGGATTTGTAATATTTAACTTTTCTTTTGTCTTTTCTATCTACAATGTAATTTTTATTTTGAGAAAATATTTTAATTTTTTTGTATTTGGGGCTGTTTTTGGCTATATTTCTATTTCTAACGATATTTTCAGAAAGTTTAATGTTTTTGTCTCTATTTGAATTCAATCTGTCTATTTTTCGTTGTTTTTCGCTTTCAAATTTTTTTTCAAAGTATTTTATATCGTTTTTATCAAAATTCTTTTGAAGGAAGTCTATGGGTCTAAGATTGGTGGTAGAATGAATGGTGTTGTTATACGAGTTCATCGTTTTAAAAATTTTATTATCAAGTTCTTTAATTTCTCCTTCGGTATTAAGTATTCTAATATGTTCGTTTAGAGTACCGTGCAATCTTTCAACATCGCTGTTGCCTGTCTTATTGGAAGCAGTAGTTTGGTGAAAAATTATACCATTTTCTTTGAGGAATAGTTCAACCGCGTTATGAATTATACATCTATCTCCATCTGACACAAGTTTTTCCATTTTTCCCAAATAGCGGATTCTTTCTTTAATTGCTTCTAAAATTGAAATCCACGTTCTGTCATTCAGTTTGTGGATAGTGGCATATTTACTAAATTTATCTATAGTTGTTAAATATGGTTTGTTCCTTTCGGGAAACCATATATCCATATGAACAATGTCGTTAAAGAACTCTCTCCACCAAATTTGGAATTTCACCCCTAATTTTATTATCTAAGCAAAAATGGCTAAAACTAAAAGAAAATTTCAATTTAAAAAACGTCTTTTGTATAGTAAAAATATATGTAAAGCTGTAGCTTTAAATTTTTTATATTTGTAAAAAAAAATTTGAAAATGTATTCAAGTTACAGGTGTTTAAAAATTTAAATTTTCGAACCCTTATAGCTCCCAAGCAAGAGGCTTGACAAAAAAATGTTGTTAATTGACTCCCACTAATTTTCTAAGAGCATCCAACGTCTCCCAAAATTTCAAGACCCTATCTTAAGCCGTTTAGAAGATATTTGCGGCCAAAATTTTTGCAAAAATTGAGTTTTGCATAATAGTAAATTTTAGTAGCATATGGCAACCCTATACATCTTATCAATTGTATTGTGAAGCTTAAGAAAGCAGCTATCTTTTGACGTTTTCAGATTGAAAATACACTTAACAGAAAGAACTCTTGTTATAATAATTTAAAAATAGGGCTTTTTCCAACTTTGGGGGGCTGTAGCTCCGTAACGGGGGGGGGGTCTGGCTACAGAAAAAAGTTGAAATTAATTTTTTTGAAATACCTATCCGTGGTTAAACGGAAAAATTTCTTAACTCTATTTCAAACGGTGTAAAAGTTTTGTAAACATACGGACGGACGGACGGACGGACAGATTGAAGCTATATAGGCACATTTTTACCAAATTTATTGAAAATGTACTAAAAACTAAACTTTTAAAACTAAGAAGTTCACTGAGTTTTTATAGTTTTATTCTTCGATCATATATACATAATTGAAATTGAAAATAGAAAAAAAAATTGTAGGTACGCATAACTCTTTTAAAAAAATATAAAATTTTTTTGATTAATTATATACTTTTATATGAACTTGCCTTTATTTTTCATTCTGTCAGTTAGTGATACATTTATATTAGAAATCTGACCATAAATTTTTAAGAATTGCATGGTTTAGCGGTTAGCAAAGTGGCTTAAGGTGTAAATAGACCTGAGTTCGATCCTCATTCAAACATAAAATTTTTTTTTGTTTTTTTTTTTTAAATTCAACAGAAATAATAAAAAAAATTACAAATAAAATTAATTTATATAATTTTATGTTAATATTATTTTATTAATTTTATTTGTTATTAAAAGATTTCTTTTTATTTTAATTTTATAAAATTTATTTATTGATTTTTTTAAAATACAAATTATTGATTTTTAAATACAAATTATAATACTTTTTACAAGAATATATTGTCTTCACAAGATCTTAACCAAAACTCAAATTTTAATACAAAATTATATTACTTAAATACTAAATTATTATATTACTTAAATCTAAAAGATCGAACTGAACCAATATTGTTTTATTAGCGTTACCAATAAATAATCTAGTTTATGAATATTCAACTTAAGAATTTCTTAAGAATTTCTAAAGAGTTTGTAATATTGCAATATTAACGAAACTCATTTTCATTTAAATGAATACAAGTCATAATTAATAATTATTGAAAATGAATTTTGTTATCACTGCATTTTTTACAACCCGTGAAAGTATAAGTGGAAATATTGTTAAGTGGGTTAAATATTACTTAAAATTATTTTTAGTTGAAATAGTTTGTCGTTTATAGAAATTTTACTTTAGAAAGAAAACAGATAATATTTCCAAGTAAATAAAAATAGATTATTTTAAAAGATTAAGATAAATATCGTTTTAGATAATTTATAAAATGTATTAGATAAAATATGACCACTTTAGGATCTTATATTACTCCTCCGTCCCCCAAAGAATTTGCGGTCTCCGCAAATGGTTTAGGTTGTAAATGTGATGGTGGGTAATTTTTCTTTAGTATTTATAGTTGGTTCAATTATAATTGGTTCAATTCTTCTTTTTTTTCATTTAAATTTAGTTAACAATAATATTACAAAAAAAAGGATTATTATTGAATTTACAATCATAAATGTATAATTTATTTTTTTTGTTTTAAGTTGAACATAGTCAATAATTTCTCTATTTTTAATAGTTTCTAAATTTATTTTTTCCAATGTTACATTATTAATTAACTTTGTAAAATTAACATGAATTGTGGGAATTACAATACTATTGGTGAAGTTTTCAATTTTATTAATAAATAAAAGATCATTCATTTTTATATGACAGTTTTTATATTTTATGATGTTGTTACTTTTGATACTAATCTGTTGTTGTAAACAATTTTGTGTAAGTTGGGTTGTATGTAAATTTTTTGTAATAATTATACCGTTAGAAATTTCTTCAATTAAACTATCGTTATTGATTCTTAATCTGCAAGTGTTAGCTGTTTCTAATATATTACGCAAACAATTATCGGTGTGGATTTTTAGATTTTTCTCTTTTAAGATTAAGTTGCTATTTTAATAAATTTTATTATTATTAATAATGACTTTTTCAATTTCATAATCTAATTCTTCTTTTTGTTGGTTAGGGAAAGGAATTACCCAGCAATTAAAATAATTTTCCTTTGTAAAATTAGGTATGCTAATAACAAATATCAAAGAATTATCTTGGATTAGCACACTATTTCTAATGTATGGTAGGATATTGCTAGTGATATTGAATTTATTGACTTCCTCGTCAGAAAATCTGTCATGAGGTAACACGTCCAGTTTGCTCATTAGAAGTATGTCAGAGATTTTTTCTAATTGTCTATTAATTAGATTAATATCTGCATAAATTTTTAGCATTAATTTGGATTTTTCTACTAGCAGTATTACTTTATTCGTTTTCATGGAAATGTTTTCTAAGTATTGATTGAGTTCTTGCTGTTGAGCGTTAACGTAGGTGGTTATTTCGTCTAAATTTCTTATTAAATTATTATTTATAACAACTTGTTTATTTATTTGGTCTGTCATTTGTAATGTATTATCATCTAAATTTTTTAGATGATTGGAAATTTCTTCAGCGTCTTCAGAGTCCATATTTCCTGAAATGAATTTTAGGCCAGTACCTACTATATTTAATAGGCCACGTTTTACGCGAGTTGCTTTAGTAGCATGCGATGTAATTATTCTAAGGCTATGTTTGGCAAGAACTAGTTCACGCTTAAAAATTTCAAAATCACAAGTTTTATCGGTTATATTTAAAAATTTAAGGTTGTTTTCAATAGTATTAACAGCTTCTTCATACTGACTAAGGTTAGTAATATGGAGGAATTTTGTGTAAGAGTCCACTATGAGTCTTTCATTCAATCTTAACAAAGCGAAACCATGATCGTTATTGATGTTGTTAATTTCCAATAATTGTCCTACTAGAATTGGGACTAGATACAAAGAGATCATGACGAAAAACATCTAGAACGAGAAAAGAGAAGTTATTTTTTTTCTTATTTTTGGTGTTTAAATTTTCGTTTCTGTTGTGTAATGGTGTTCCGTGTTTTTCTGTTATTACTAGTGTCAATGATGTATGAACCATTTTTAGTGTATTTACTTAGTTTTTTATACTTTGGTTTATTCTTTCCAATGTTTCTGTTTACGACAACTTTTTCATAGAGCTTTAAGTTTTTATCCCGTGATTTATTTAGTTGTTCAATTCTTGAATTTTTGTTCTCTTCGAACTGATTCGCGAGCGAACGAATATCTTCCCGGCATAAATTCTTTTGAATGAAGTCAATGGGAGGAAGCTTAGTTGTTGAGTGGTTAGTATTATTATAGATTCCGATAATCTTAAATATTTTGTGTTCGAGATCCTCACTTGAATTTGCAACTTCAATGATCCTGAGATGTTCGTTAAGAGTCCCGTGAAGTCTTTCAATATCGGCGTTCCCTGTCTTACTTCCAGGTGTAGTAGCATGTGATTCGATATCATTTTCTTTTAAAAATAAGTCAACAGAATTATGTAAAATACAACGTTCATTATCGAATACAATTTTTTTCATTTTTCCAAGAAATTGGATTCGTTCCTTAAGAACTTTTAAAATTGACATCCAATTTCTATCGTCTAGTTTATGCACAGTTGCATATTTACTAAACTTATCAATTGTGGTGAAATACATCACATTTCGGTAAGGAAACCAGATATCAACATGCACGATTTCGTTGAAGCTCTGAGCCGTTTCACTAATTTTGAAAGGTATTTTCACAGGGTGTCGATCATGTTTTGCCAATAGGCAAACTTCGCAATTATTGATTAATTTTGTTATTGTTTCCAATATGTTTGGCCAATAGTATTTTAGTTTTAATTCATTATAAACTTCGCAAACTCCGCGGTGATTTTTACTCAGATGTTCTGTTTTAATTATGGTTAGTATCTTTTCATTATCTGATACATCAATTAGCTTTTGCTTAGATCTGACTATTTTCAATTAGTTGTTTTTAGAAAAATATTGGTGATAAGGGTTATGAAATTTATTGAAAATATCTTCATTTTCTGAATAAACACAGATAACCCCTTTGTTTTTTAATAGGGTTTTCAATATGTCACAAAAGTTACTATTCTCTTCGAAAGTAACGTGATTTTGAATTTTTTTGTTAACTATTTTAATAATATTTTTCTCTTTTGAGCCTTCGTATAAATAAATTTGATTTTTATAAAGATTTACTGGTTTTCTCGTTACTTCAATTTCATTGACAGAATTAATTTCTTTATTAGTATCGTTATTAAATAAAACGTTTAAATGTAGGTCGTTTTCATTTTCTGAAACGAACCTACTTAAACCGTCAGCAACGGTATTTTCTTTCCCTTTTAAATAAGAAATTTTGAAGTCGTATTCATTTAATTGAATTTTCCATCTCTGGAGCTTCATGTTCGGCTCTTTGCTGTTACTTAACCAAACTAAAGGCTTATGGTCAGTGCAGATGGAAAAATGCCTGCCATATAAATAAACTCTAAAATACTTAACTTTAATATAAAAACTAATACTTAACCACACTATAGCTAGTAACTCTTTTTCTATAGTGGAATATCGTTTTTCATGCTCGTTTAATGTTCTTGAAGCAGGGTGATTTGATTGGGTTAAGACTGCACCTATTGCAATATTGGATGCATCCGTAGTTAATGTAAAATGTTTTTCGAAATCAGGTGGTTTTAATATAGGGTCACTAATAAGAATTATTTTTAGTTTATTAAATGCATTAATATAATTTTTGTCTTTTGTGTCTATTTTTTCGGTTTTCTTTAAACATTAGATTAAAGGATAGGCTACTTTTGCGTAGTCTTTAATAAATTTCCTATAATATCCGGTTATACCGAGAAATTGACGAATACCTTTTATAGTTGTGGGGATTGTTAGACTTTGTATAGCTTTTACTTTCTCGTTATCCGGCTTGATTCCTTTATCAGTTACGACATGACCCAGAAACTTTGTAGAATTGTTAGCGAAATTACATTTATCTATTTGTATCTTGAGGTTAGTTTCCCTTAGCCTTTGCAAGATTTTGTTAATAGATAGTAAATGTTCTTCGAAACTAGTAGAAAATATTAGTATGTCATCGAGATATACTACGCATATGACATTAATGAAATCTTCCAAGACGTGATTCATTAGTCGTTGGAATGTGGATGGTGCATTTTTCAGTCCAAATGGCATCCTCAAAAATTCAAAATGACCATTGGCGGTTGAAAAAGCAGTTTTGGCTTGATCCTTTGGATCCACCTCGATTTGGTGAAATCCCTTCGCCAAATCGAGAGTTGTAGAATAATTACATTTTCTAATTTGTCGAATATATTGTCTATATTCGGTATTGGGAATTTATCATTTATAGTTACTTCATTAAGTTTTCTGTAATCCACTACAATCCGCCATTTTTGAGTTCCTGTATTATCTAATTTTTTTGGAACCACCCAAATTGGTGAATTGTATGGACTGTTACTATGCTTTATAATTTTTGTTCCAACATTTCCTGAATTTGTTTGTTAACCTCTGTTCTGTGAATTTCAGGGTAACGGTATAATTTACTAAAGGTGGGTATTTCATTTTGAGTTTTTATTTCGTGCTTTATTTCACACGTGAAAGAGAGATTATCTCCTTCTTTAAAGAAAACATCCTGATATGAATTGAGTAAGTATTTTAGTTTTTTTTCATCTACATTATTTAAGTAATTGTTAGAGTAACATTCTTTTGGTAAATTGTTTTGAAAGTATTCGTTGCTAAAAATATTAATAGAGTCATCTTTATAGCAATTATTTGAATATATCTCTTCTTCTTCATTGAGATAAATATGAATGATTGCATTTATTGCTTTCACAACTCTGTTCTTAAAATCAATAATGGCATCTAATTCGATTAGAATATTATTTCCGATAATACCATCAAATTGATTATGAAAATCAAATTCAACGAATTTTACTAGAAAATTTTTGGGTTCATTAAATTCATTAAAAATAGGGAATTTGTAACAGTTTGGAGATTTTATAGTGCGATTTAAAACGTTCATTATAGTATGTTGATTTGGGATTTTCCATTTGGGATTACAGATGTTAGGATTTATTATACTTAACTCGGCTCCACTATCGATAATAAAACGCAAATTTCTCTCATTAGTTTTAACGACTATATAGGGTAGTTTCTTCTGGCGTCTTTTTGAAAATTTTGATTTTTATGACTACCATTTTTATAATTTGTGGCAACGTCCATTGGTTCTGGACTTGGTCGTCTATTTGATGGGTTATAGTCATAATGTATGTTATTATTACGGAAAGAAGTATTACCAGTATTATTAAATCTGTGATTGTTGTAATTGAAATTATGGCTATTACCATATTAGTATTTCTCGTATCATTAAATTTGTGATTATAATTTTGATTATGGTTGTTACTATAATTTAATCGATGACTATTATTATTATTATTATAATTAGGAGTATTACTCCTAGAGGAATTTATGGTGAATCTATTTGATTTATTTTGAAAAGTAAAGTTTTTTTGGTTATATCCATTCTGAAACCTATTTTTATTTTTAAAATTGTTATTATTTTGAATATTTTTTGATTCTGATAAATATCCAAATTTATTCAATAAATCTAAGGCTTCATCAATGGTAGATGGATCCTTACATCCTATCAAATTTTTTGCTAATGGTGGGAGATTTTCTGTAAAATGGTTTAAAACCATTCTTTGATTATCTTGGATTTGGTTGGGTGTGCCCCGATTATTTAGGACATAAGCGTTATTTAATTTGCAGAGTAAACTACTAATTTCGTCATAAAAATTTTTGACTGTAGTATTACATTTACAAAATTTTATCTCATCAATTATTTCGGGAATAGGGGTACGTTCTCCATGGTTCCTGATTAAAACTTGCTTAAGTTCAAGCCAAGTTGACATCGGACCATATTTACATAATTGTTCCCTAGCTTTACCTATTATTCTATCCTTTATGAAACCTAATATAACTGTAGATAATTTGCATTCAGTGAGTCAATAGTGGGTACTAGTATGTCTACACGGACAATAAAACCTGATAGGGCAAACTTTTTTCCATTAAATGGGGTAATATTGTTAATATTACTGGACAAGAAATTTATTACTTGGAGTGTTTGAGCGTCCATGGTTATAAAGAGAGAAGGAAGGAGAAAAGAAAATTATACTAAAAATTTGTAAAAATTCTTTGTAACTAGCAAATAAATTGAATTGAACAAAAACAAAAACAAGAAGAAAAAGAATAATGAACGGAATTAATAAAAATTTTTTTTTTTTTTTTTTTTTTTTTTTTGATGAGTCAATAAAAATTATTACGTTTATTTTATTATTAGTAATGATTTGTTTAAAGATAACAACAAAAAAAAATTTTTAACTTGAACTTGAAAAAAAAATATTATTTAATAAAAAAAAAAAAATGTAAACAAGGAAAATTTTACTAGAATCAGCAAAAATTATAAAAAAAATATTTTTTTCTTTTTTTTTGTTATAAAAAAAAAATTCACCAATAGTAATACTAATAACATTTATTATAAAAAAAAATTCTTATATAAAAAAAAAAATATTTTTACCGTGAAAAAGAAAGTTGTTGTGTTTTTGCTGTTGGGTTGGATTAGTTGATCTGAAGTCTTGCTTGATGTTCTTGGTAGAAACTTTAATTGATGTTCTTGGAGTTTGGAAGATATTCTTGATGGTTATAAATTGTTGATTTGAAGTTGATTTTTTTACTAATTGTTTTCACTTTTTTTTTTTTTGTTGGGTTTTTTTTTTTTTTTTTCACCAATTCACCAATTGAAATTGTTTTTATTCTTTTTTTGTTTCCAAAAAAAAGAATCTAAAGTTTTTATTAACAGATTTACACAAGCATTCCGTTATTATTGAAAACAACTAAAAAAAAAATGTTATCACTTTACTTATTTATTATTTAAATTTAATCTTTTAATTTTATTAAATTTAATCTTTTCGATTAAATTTTTAGTTTTATTAAATTTAATCTTTTCGATTAATTTTTAGTTTTATTAAATTTAATCTTTTCGATTAAATTTTTAGTTTTATTAAATTTAATCTTTTCGATTAATTTTTAGTTTTATTAAATTTAATCTTTTCGATTAATTTTTAGTTTTATTAAATTTAATGTTTTAGATTAATTTTTAGTTTTATTAAATTTAATCTTTTCGATTAATTTTTAGTTTTATTAAATTTAATCTTTTCGATTAATTTTTAGTTTTATTAAATTTAATCTTTTCGATTAATTTTTAGTTTTATTAAATTTAATCTTTTCGATTAATTTTTAGTTTTTCGCGATACGTTATTAAGTGTTGAACACAAGTACATAAGTTTGATATCGTTCAACCAGACTCAACTTTAAGCTAAGAAGTCTTTTGCAATATCAAAATGTACTTAACGTATCCTACCGACTGCGCCAATTTTATGTTAATATTATTTTATTAATTTTATTTGTTATTAAAAGATTTCTTTTTATTTTAATTTTATAAAATTTATTTATTGATTTTTTTAAAATACAAATTATAATACTTTTTACAAGAATATCTTGTCTTCACAAGATCTTAACCAAAACTCAAATTTTAATACAAAATTATGTTACTTAAATACTAAATTATTATATTACTTAAATCTAAAAGATCGAACTGAACCAATATTGTTTTATCAGCGTTACCAATAAATAATCTAGTTTATGAATATTCAACTTAAGAATTTCTTAAGAATTTCTAAAGAGTTTGTAATATTGCAATATTAACGAAACTCATTTTCATTTAAATGAATACAAGTCATAATTAATAATTATTGAAAATGAATTTTGTTATCACTGCATTTATTACAACGCGTGAAAGTATAAGTGGAAATATTCTTAAGTGGGTTAAATATTACTTAAAATTATTTTTAGTTGAAATAGTTTTTCGTTTATAGAAATTTTACTTTAGAAAGAAAACAGATAATATTTTCAAGTAAATAAAAATAGATTATTTTAAAAGATTAAGATAAATATCGTTTTAGATAATTTATAAAATGTATTAGATAAAATATGACCACTTTAGGGTCTTATATTACTATATGGATAGTTTCTTTAAAAATTTGTTACTTTAAGAAGTAAAATAATTCACCTTGATAATATAAAAACATAAACCAAATAATTATATAGACGATCAGTTTCATATAAAAAATTTTTAGGGTTTTTTTATGTCAGTCCGTATATTTTTGGTTCATTAATTTAAAATTTATACAAGTAGGTAGGTACTTAAATAAAAAAAGAAATTTAGATTAAAATTAAAAAAAAAATTTCACCATGAAGCGAATTTGAACCCTAACTTAATCATCTTCAAATTTTTAAAATGCAACAAAAAAAATTTATCAGTCATTTGTTTTTGTTTACTTTTCTATATGTGTATATTAGAATCGAAGCATAATCTGCGTAATACAAAATGTAATAGTTACGAAATGATTTTGTATTAATATGGAATATATGTATATGTTTGTATATATTATAGATAATAAGTAAGATAATAATATATGAATAAGCGAGTGCGTATGTTGTTTTTGGTGTATATGGAAATTTAAACAAAAAATATTTAAGTGAATAGTTTTTATTAATGACATTAATATTTCTATTAATATTTTCAATATGTATGTATCAGTGGTGGCTTCTCCTAAGATTCAACTGATTCATTGAATCAGTTGTAATTTTTGCTTTACTGAAAATCAAAAAGTTTTAAAAAAAGGTAAATTATTATAAATTTATATTAATTCGAACAAAACAAATGAAAACACATATTTTGGTCCAAATGCCAATATAAATTTTACCTTAGATTCATTAGAACAAATTGAATCCACAATTTTACATAATTCATCTCCTATATTTTTATTTTTGTTATTTGCATACATTTAGAAAGTTTAATATTAATTCGCGTTAAGTTGTATGTATTATATTATTATGTTAAAGTATGCAATGTAAAGTAGTACCATGTGAATGCCATATATTCAATTTAGTTATTTCAATCTATGAAGTATAAACTATGAAGGAAATATAAACCAACGACAAAATTTGATTTTTATTTTCTCTTCGGCGAATTCGATATTTTTTTTTCATGTTTTGAATCTAAGAAAAAAAGAAGAATAGGTTAATTTGACTATTGAGTATTGTATTTTATAAAAACAAAAATAAAAAAAAAACAAAATAAAAAAAGCAAAAACCATAGCGACGAAGAGAGAATCAATAAACAAACGAAAAATTGAGATTACTTTTACTTATCTAAAAGTAATCTCAAACGCTGCTGACCGGCGTGCCCTATGTTATGTTAAGTGTTATTCACACATGTAAAATACTTCTAATTACAAATACTTACATTCAAAAGAGAAAGAAAAAATGAAAATGATAAAATGTAAATTATGAACGTATAAAAAATTTGTGAACAGGTAGATACAGAAATTTTTTTATAAATATAATAAAAGATGCTGCTGCTCTTTAATTATGTTAATGTTAAGTGTTATTTACACAAGTAATGTAACATACTTCTAATTACAAATTCTTACATACAAAAGAGAAAGAAAAAATGAAACTGATAAAATGTAAATTATGAA
Organism: Dolichopus griseipennis; assembly: GCA_963082915.1. Taxonomy (NCBI): domain Eukaryota; kingdom Metazoa; phylum Arthropoda; class Insecta; order Diptera; family Dolichopodidae; genus Dolichopus; species Dolichopus griseipennis. The sequence continues at coordinate 51,033,700 of OY720444.1, read as the reverse complement.
CAGAAAAAAAAAAATCAAAACGTATGAGAAATCTGTTAACAGGTAGATACAGAAAATTTTTTATAAATATAATAAAAGACGCTGCTGCTCTTTAATTATGTTAATGTTAAGTGTTATTCACACAAGTAATATAACATACTTCTAATTACAAATACTTATATTCAAAAGAGAAAGAAAAAATTAAAATGATAAAATGTAAATTATGAACGTATAAAAAATTTGTGAACAGGTATACAGAAATTTTTTTATAAATATAATAAAAGACGCTGTTGCTCTTTAATTATGTTAATGTTAAGGGTTATTCACACAAGTTATGTAACATACTTCTAATTACAAATTCTTACATACAAAAGAGAAAGAAAAAATGAAACTGATAAAATGTAAATTATGAACAGAAAAAAAAAATCAAAACGTATGAGAAATATGTTAACAGGTAGATACAGAAAATTTTTTATAAATATAATAAGATATGCTGCTGCTCTTTAATTATGTTAATGTTAAGTGTTATTCATACATGCAATGTAACATACTTCTAATTACAAATTCTTACATACAAAGAAGAAAGAAAAAATGAAACTGATAAAATGTAAATTATGAACAGAAAAAAAAAAATCAAAACGTTTGAGAAATCTGATAACAGGTAGATACAGAGAATTTTAATAAAAACGTATAAAGAAATTTTTTACATTTCAGTATGTATACTTTTATTTAAACATCACTTACAGAACTAATAACTAACTACATTTTGTAGTTTTTATTTCTTATAAATATAATAAAAGACGCTGCTGTTGTTGCATTATTTTAATGTTAAGTGTTATTCACACATGTAACATACTTCTAATTACAAATACTTACATACAAAAGAGAAAGAAAAAATGAAACTTATAAAATGTAAATTATGAACAGAAAAAAAAAAAAATCAAACGTATGAGAAATCTGTTAACAGGTAGATACAGAAAATTTTAATAAAAACTTATAAAGAAATTTTTTACATTTCAGTATGTATACTTTTATTTAAATATCACTTACAGAACTAATAACTAACTACAATTTGTAGTTTTTATTTGTTATAAATATAATAAAAGACGTTGCTGCTGTTGGATTATGTTAATGTTAAGTGTTATTCACACATATAACATATTTCTAATTACAAATACTTACATACAAAAGAGAAAGAAAAAATGAAACTTATAAAATGTAAATTATGAACAGAAAAAAAAAAAAAAAACGTATGAGAAATCTGTTAACAGGTAGATACAGAAAATTTTAATAAAAACGTATAAAGAGATTTTTTACACTTTAGTATGTATACTTCTATTTTACTATCCCTTACAAAACTAAAACAAACTATTATAATGTTAACTTAATGTTCTTTAGGTAACGAATTTCCTTTTATTGATTCAGTAGCGCAATAGCAGGAAAAAAGAATATATATAAAAAGGTAAATTAAAATTATACCTGTCGTCCGACAGGCTTTTTCGCTAGCAATTTCATAATAGAATACATAGTTATATTATACGTATACCATACCAATAGTACAAACGACTTAATTTATTTTATTGAGAAAGAAGTTTTTGTTTGAGATTTTAAATTTTTAAATATTTAATTAATTTTTGTAAAATAAATTCTAATCTGTCTAAAAACGGTAAAACAATATTAAAAAATAAAATAAATTTTTAATAAAGCTTCATATCTCAAGAAGAAGAATGGCTAAGATATAGCTTGATTAAAACGAGGAAGATTATAGTTGCCCTTGTCAACTTTTAGATACCCGTGCATACCCACTAACCGTTATTTATTTCCCCTATGCTATTATAAATATTACAAAAAAAATATAAGAAAGTAAAATAGTTTAAAAAATATTTAACTTATTAGGTATCCCATAATTTTTGATTAACTTATTATCCCATAAAAAAAAAAAAAATAGCCCACCCTAAAAGTTGGTCCGAGTGATGTCCAACTTTGCCAACTAACTTGTTCTATTCCTTTATCTGCCCAGTTTTGATTTTAACCTCGTAGCTTCATTAGATTCACAGTTATCGAATTGATTACTTTGTATGGCAGCTGCCCGAAAACGGGTCCGTAACATTTTGAAACTTCATATAAGTGCTCGATTCATTATATAACTAACCGCGTGTAATTTTCATCCTCGTAGTATAATTAGTTTTTAAGAAATTCATATTGGTGCAAATAAGTTGTATGGCAGCCCCCGAAAATGGGGCCCTAACATTTTGAAACTTCATATAAGTGCTTGATTCATTATAGAACTAAATTTGTGTTTTAAATTTTAAATTTTAAGATTAAAAGTTTTCAAACATTAAAAAAACTGTTTCTTATACCAGCAATTTACTTTTATATTAACACAGTAACAAATTCCCAAGATCTACCTTAAATTTTTTATTTTTACATTTTAGGGGGCTAGTACTACATTAATAAAAGTGTATATTAAAAAAAATATTTATTTTTATTTTATTTTATTTTCCTTTAAAATAAGATTATTTTATTGGAATTTAGAAAATGGAATTTTACCATTTAACATTAAAATTAATTATTAATTTTAGAAAAAGTAGAATTAAGCTGTAAATATATTTGGGATTTGTTAACTAAAATTTCTTTATTTTATCTCCGTTTTATGTTATAATTCGTTATACATTAATATATTTTATTTTTGAACTTTTGTTCTATAGTTTATTACATTGTTAAGTAGACCTTATTATTAGGAATCTCAATTGAATTTAAATCTGGCTTACTTACTATTTGGTAACTAAGTTAGAAGGAGGAAAATAGTTTTGAAATTTAACTGGTGTTTGAGCTAATAAAATGGATTAAATTTTGTTCGAATTCAAACTATTGTTTTTATTATTATTGCTATTTTTAATTGTTGTTTGAGTTAATCTATTGGGTTGTGCTTTATTTGAATCTAAAATATTATTATTGTTATTATTATTTTTATTAATATTATGGTTATTTTTTGGATTAGTTTTACCTTTTTTTTGTAACACTAAAAAAACGGTTTATACTTCAGCCACTTCGGTGTTATTTGCAGTAAACATCATTGCATTTCAGCTGGCTTCTTATATATTTGATCAGTTTGGGTTCTGTTATGTATTTTTTTTTAAATTAAAACGAGGAAGAGTGTAGTAGAATAGACTGTGTCAACTCTGGGATACCCGTATGACCGTAATATGAACATTATATCATCCGGTTAATTTCTTTTGGCAAAATTTCAAACATTCAGCTTTATTAGGTGTAGTGTAATGCTCATATAAAAAAGAAGTTGTATGGCAGCTACTCGAACCCTCAGCAGTAAACCAACCAAATTTTGCAATAACTTTGGTCATTACACTAAACTATTTTTGGCACCCAGCTTCATTAGGTGTAGAGTAGTGCTCATATAAAAGAAGGAGTTGTATGGCAGCTACTCGAACCTTTAGCAGTAGACCAACCAAATTTTGCAGAAACTTTGACCATTACACTAAACCATTTTTGGAAGAATTTCAGACATCCAGCTTCATTTGGTGGGTGTCTGAAATAGAGTAATGCTCATATCAAAAAGGAAGTTGTATACTTGCCATAGAAGTTGTATACTCGAACCCGTGGACCGAAATGGATGGATTTCAATAGCGATGACGGCTATTACATAAAAACAAATTTGTGAAAATTTTAAAATCCTAGCTCCTTTAATTTATGAGTTACTAGCTAATACCCGGTGCGCGTTGCTGCGCCTCTCAATGGAGTTTTAATTGAAGTTGATGTTACTGCAAAAAGTTAACACAAAAATTACACACGGTTATCACATGTAAATTTTAAAATGTATGAAAGCAATCTTTTAAAACGATTTTCTAGGATTATTCTAGTAATTTTTGAAACTTTCTGTAATTTAAAGCAGTACAAACTACTTTCCAAAATTTGACGTAATTTACTTCCAAAAAATTTTTTTTGACCAAACGTAGGACCGACTATTAACAGACTCAACTCTATTTTCACGTTGCTTCACACATAAAAAAATCGGTCAAATCGTTTCTAATTTAGAGTAAAGTATTGAAAAAACCTATAAAAAGCTGTTGGGCCGCAATGGGTTAATGCAACTCAACAAAACTTTTTTAGGGCTTTCTTTTAAGCCAAAGCAGAATTTCGTAAAATCGGACAATATTTGGACCCAAAATTTTTTTTGACCACCCGTCGGCTCGACATGGGTTAACAAATTCCAAAACTGTTAATAGTGTCAACTCAGTTCTCACAGGGGAGCACGTATACAAAATTTGAAGAAAATCGGTTAAACCGTTTCTAATTTAGAGTTAAGTATTGAAAAAACCTATAAAAAGCTGTTGGGCCGCAATGGGTTAATGGAACTCAACAAAATTTTTGTTGGGGCTTTCTTTTTAGTTAAAGCAGAATTTCATAAAATGGGACAAAATTTGGACCCAAAATTTTTTTTGACCACCCGTCGGCCCGACATGGGTTAACAAATTCCAAAACTGTTAATTGTGTCAACTCAATTCTCAAGGAACATCATGTATACAAAATTTGAAGTCAATCGGTCAAACCGTTTCGAATTTAGAGTAAAGTATTGAAAAAACCTATAAAAAGCTGTCGGGCCGCAATGGGTTAATGGAACTCAACAAAATTTTTTTTAGGGCTTTCTCTTAAGCCAAAGCAGAATTTCGGAAAATCGCACAAAATTTGGACCCAAAATTTTTTTTTGACCAGGCGTCGGCCCGACATGGGTTAACAAATTCCAAAACTGTTAATAGTGTCAACTCAATTCTCAAAGAGCATGACGTATACAAAATTTGAAGTCAATCGGTCAAACCGTTTTCATTTTAGAACAAAGAAGTTTAAATACTTGCACCACAGCCCCAACTTGGCGGTCCGTCAGAGCAAAATTTTTGGGCCACGATTTCTTTCCGTACCCAAAAACCTCTATATACAAATTTTCATGAAAATCGGCTGGGCAGTTTAGGAGCCAACTCGTTACATACAAACAAACAAACAAACAAACAAATAAACAAACTTTCGCTTTTATATATATAGATCATGATTATGGACGGACGGACGGACATACATAGCTAAATCGATTTACTTTTCGATTCTAATCCGATCCATACACTTGAGTCTATATCTACCCGTCTTCCTTCTCTGCGTCACAAACGTAATGGCCAATTTAGTATACCCTATGTGTTCTTATGGCTGAATGTTTTCAAAGCTTTTGTGGAAAAAGCTCAAAATGAAAAGAGCGAGTGGTTTGTCTCTTTGGTGTGAATTGAATTGATCGAGAGGATGGTAGAGTTTGTGTCACCATTGATCGCCGTTAGTTTGAATAGTTTTCATCTTTAACATTCTTAAGGAATGTCAAACAATAATGATACCTGAATTGAGAAAAAATTTTGCTGGAATACGGGTGTATTAAAATTAATTGTGTATTTTGTGGTGAATTCAAAGTATTTAAAAGTAAAAATGTTGATGATGACGATGATGAAAAAAGAGAGCTCAAGCATTTAAACACCAAAAAGGATTTCAAGTTATCCAGACTATACCGATGTATTAGATTTGGATGGTATAGATTTTCCAATGCAAATTAATAAGATTGGAATTTTTGAAGAAAACAATAATGTATCGATTAATGTGTTTACTCGTACTGAAATGGAACAAAACCAAGTAAAGCAACAGTCAGTCGGTGCAACCGACTTAGAAATACTCTACACCTATTTGGTTCAAATTTAAGGACATATCCATAAGTCATTTTAACACCATAAAAGCTGTTATTAATTTGATCGTAAGACATAGCTAACCAAATTAACTTTATAATACTAAAAACATTTTCTAATTACACTATCTATTAAAAAATACTACAAATTCTTACTAATTTATCTATTTAAAAATATTAAAAAACAAACAAACTTGAAATAAATGAAAATATATTTATTCCAATTCAGTTACAAAATGAAAAAATTCTAATTATTAAATTTTGTGATATAAAGATAATCAAAGCATAATATATTTAATAATCCAAATTTTTAAAAATTGCAATTAATTTTAAATGGTTAGTTTATATACCTAATAGAAAAGCTTATAAACGCAAAATATGCAATAAATGTATTTCTAAAATACAATTACAAATTTACACCTTTTCATATAATCATTTAAATATAAAAATAAATTTTACATAAATGCAGGAAGTACCTTTGAACATAGCTGAACCACTACAATTAAGTCTAGATTTCGGAGACACATAGGACATAGGAAATATATTCTTTGGCTTCGAAATTAAACTCGACCACAACCAATTCCCATGGTACTTTCATTACTAGTAACCTAGAGTTTAAATTTCATCAAAATACCGGCATTATTTTTTGAGTTATGGTGTTTTTAAGATATATGTTTGTTAGTCCTTGAACTTTTCAAGGGTTCCAGAAACCGAAATTCTGGTACGATCTCGCCCATATGCAGTCCCTGTCATACTTTCAATACTAGTTAACCCTTGTACACAATTGGAACGTTCTATCTCAATTTTAAGTTGCTAGTTTTATTAATTTCGATGATAAGCTTTTACATTATGGGGGGTCTAAGAGAGGTGCTGAACCACCACTCCAATTGATCCCAAATTAGGGGGGCACGCAAGAAATAGTAAAGAACACCCTGGGCCAAATTTGAAGCTTCTACATTTGTTTCAAGTTACTATCTTTATTAATTTCGAAAATATGCTTTAAGGTCCTCGGAACTGAGTGGCTGGTCCCCGACCCACTACTCCAATGGGGCCCAAATTTCAAAGACACTTACGAAATAGGAAGGGACACCCTGATACCAAATTTGGAGGTTCTATCTTCATTGGTTTCGGAATTATGCTCGTTTGGCCTAAATTCGATCAAAAAGTTCTAAGTTCCGAACCCATTGTCCAATCCTCACCGTACGTAAGCACCGCCGTAGTTTCATTACCAATAACCTACAGCACAAATTTCATGAAGATAGCCTCATTAGTTGTTGAGTTATCGTGATTTTTTATATATGTTCGTTAGCCCTGACATCGATTAAAAGGTCCGGAATCCGAACCGTTGGGCTGATTTCGCCCTTATATAGTTCGCGCTGTACTTATAGTGCTAGTTAACCCTTGTACACAATTTCAACGGTCTATCCTAATTTTAAATAACTATTTCTAGTAATTTCGATTATAAGCCTTTTAAACTTGGGAGGTCTGAGAGGGGTACAGAACCACCACTCCAATTGATCCCAAATTAGGGGAACACACAAGAGAATAGTAAAGAACACTCTTGTGCCGAATTTGAAGTTTCTACATTTTTTCAAGTTGCTATCTTTCTTAATTTTAAAGATATGCTTTAAGGTCTTCGGAAATGTGTGGCTGGTCCCCCACCCACTACTCCAATGGGACCCAAATTCACAAGACACTTAGGAAATAGGAAGGGACACCCTGATACCAAATTTGGAGGTTCTATCTTCATTGGTTTCGGAATTATGCTCGTTTGGCCTAAATTCGATCAAAAAGTTCTAGGTTCCGAACCCATGGACCAATCCTGACCTTATGCAATCCCCGAAGTAGTTTTATTACTAGTAACCTACAGCACAAATTTGATGAAGATAGCGTCATTAGTTGTTTAGTTATCGTGATTTTTTATATTTGTTCGTTAGCCCTGAAACCGATTAAAAGGTCCAGAATCCGAACCCATGGGCCGATTTCGCCCATATGCAATCCCCGCCGTACTTTCAGTCCTAGTAACCTACAGTTAAAATTTCATCAAGATAGCTCCATTATTTTTTGAGTTATCGTGCCTACGGACGGACGGACGGACGGACGGACATGGCTATATCGACTCAGGCGGTCACGCTGATCACAAATATATATACTTTTCCATATTTAGCTCGCTTCCTTTAGGTGGTTACAAACACCATACCAAAGTTAATATACCCCTTAACCTATTCTATAGATGTAGGGTATAAAAACGGAAGGAAATATTTCCATTAAGACTGTCAAAACTGGTAGAGAAAAGTATAACAATAGTTTTAACTTCAGTCAAATTTTAAATTACAATAAGTTTTTTAAATTTTAGATTTTACCATATGGTAGCAACATATTAATTTATTGTTATTAGAAAAAGTAACTGATATTGATGATGATGATACAATTATAATCAAACAACATTATGTAAGGATAAAAAACTTGTCAAGGCTAGTTTCATCAGCGCTTTTGCAAGCGCTGTTTACATTATTTTCATAGTGAAGAAAAACTAGAAGTTCATCAAGAAGATTGTATCAATCAAAATAATTGTAAGATAAGATTACCTACTCTAGAAAATAAGACTCTTCGTGTTAAGAATTATAAAAATAAGTTAATGGCACCCATTATAATATATGCAGACATTGAATGTATTTTAAAAGAAACCGATGAGAGTAATACATAACAAGAACATATTCCATGTTCAATCGGTTATTATGTTAAGTCTTCATATAATGCTAATTTTGAAACATATGCATCTCATCGTGGAGAAGATTGCATTGATTGGCTTATGAGTGAACTTAATGTATTAAGAACTACTTTAAATTATGAATTAACAGAAACGAAACCTATGATAATTTCAAATGAGGAACAATTAAATTTTGAAAAGCTGAAAATTGTTTTATATGTGAACAACCATTTACTTCCACTTGTAAAAAAGTGCGTGATCATTGTCATTTAACTGGTAAATATAATGGAGCTGCACATAACAGCTGTAATTTAAATTTTCAAGATGATTTAACTATACCAATCATTTTTCATAACTTAAGCTCGTATGATGCACATTTTATCATAAAAGATATTAATAAAATAGGTGAAGGTAATGTGAATGTATTGTCACTTAATAAGGAAAAATATATATCATTTACAAAAAATATTGGTGATTGTAAGATCAAATTTAGATTATTGATTCATTTAGATTCTTGCCCGCTAGTTTAGATTCAATGTCCTCATTATTAAACGCATACCCAATATTAGAATCAGAATTTTCAAATTTAACATCTAATCAAATTAATTTATTAAAAAGAAAAGGTGTATATCCATTAATTATTTTAATAGTTTTGAAAAGTTCAAGGAAAAAACTCTCCCCAAGAAGGCAAATTTCTTTAATAAACTCATTAAACAAGATATTAGTGAAGAAGATTTCAACCATGCTAGTAAAGTGTGGAATGATCTATGTGTAAAAGACTTGGGGGAATATTCAGATATATATTTAAAAACAGATATTTTGTTGTGGCTGATGTTTTTGTAAAATTTCGAAACACTTCATTGAAAACACACAAACAAGATCCGGCTTATTACTATACACTTGTTATTGTACACCAATAAAGAGTTGGAACTTCTTACCGATATTGATATGATAATGTTCATTGAGAGGGGTATACGTGGTGGGTTAGCACAGTGTACAAAAAGATATTGTGAAGCGAATAATCAGTATTTGGAAACTTTTGATAAAGACAAACCCAAGAAATTTCTAATGTATTGGGATATAAATAATCAGTATGGTTATGACACAACATTTACCATAAGATAGTTTTAAATGGATTGAAAAAACTGATGAGTTTACAGTTGATACAATTTAATCTATTTCTGATAACTGTGATAAGGGATATATTTTTGAAGTAGATTTAGAATATCCTAAAGAGCTTCATGATTTACATTCAGATTTACCATTTTGTCCTGACAATATGTGCCCACCAGGTTCTAAACAGAAAAAATTGCTTGCCACTTTATATGATAAATATAAAATTGTTATTCATTATAGAAATCTAAAGCAAGCTCTGAAACATGGTTTAAAACTAATAAAAATTCATAGAATTATGGAATTAAATCAGTCTCCTTGGTTAAATCATATATTGGTTTGAATACAAAACTCAGAGAAGAAACAACAAATGATTTTGAAAAGAATCAATATAAATTATTCAATAATGCTGTATTTGGTAAAACTATGGAAAATGTGCGAAAATATAGTACAGTGAAGTTAGTTTCAAAATGAGGAGGTAGATATGGTGCTAGTGCCCTAATAGCATCACCTTTTTTTAAAAGTGGTACAGTTTTTAATGAAAATTTGGTAGCAATAGAACTTTTTAAATCAGAAGTATATTATTGTAACCCATTTTATGTTGGTCTATGTGTATTGAATATTTCAAAAACTTTAAATTATGATTATCATTATGGATATATGAAACCAAAACTTTGTGAAAATTGTTCAATTGTTTATACTGATACTGATAGTTTAATATACGAAATTTCTAATACTAATATGTATGAAATTATGAAAAATGATTAATACACACACTTCGATACTAGCGATTATCCTACCGATAATAAATGGGGAATACCTCAAGTAAATAAAAAAATTGTCGGTCTAATGAAAGATGAGTTAAATGGCAATATCATGTCACATTTTGTAGGTTTAAGAGTCAAAATGTATTCTATAAAAGTAGAAAATAAAGAAAAAATAAAAAAAATTAAAGGAGTTAAGAAAAATATTGTAAAAAATTAAATTTCTTTTGATGATTTTGTTAATTATTTAAATGAAAATATTAATAAAATTGTAAATCAAAACTTAATAAAATCAAAACTCCACAATGTTAGCTTTAAGTACATCCAAAATTAGCTTTAATGCATCCGATGATAAAAGATTTTTAATGGAAGATTCCTACAACACATTACCTTGGGGACATTATACTATTGAAGAATAGAAAGAAATACATTTTTATCAAAACGAGGAAGATTATAGTTGCCCTTGTCAACTGTTAGATACCCGTGCATACCCACTATGATGTATAAAATAAACCGTCAAAAACAAGAAACAAAAAATTAAAAAAAAAAAAAAAAGAAACACAAAAAAAATTTTAATTCATTGTCCCATAATTTTAGTTTGAAAAAAAAATAAAAATTTTAATTTATTATCCCATAAGTTTAGCTTAAACAAAAAAAAACCAAAAAAAAATAACAAAAAAAAAAAAAAATTGGCCCACCCTAAAAGTTCGGTGGTCCGAGTGATGTCCAACTTTGCCAAGTAACTTGCCCTATTACTTTACCTGACCAATTTTAATTTAATAGCTTCATTAGATTCACAGTTATTGAATCGAAAACTTTGTATGGCAGCCCCCGAAAATGGGGCCGTAACATTTTGAAACTTCATATAAGTGCTCGATTCATTATATAACTAACCGTGTGTAATTTTCATCCTCGTAGTATAATTAGTTTGGAAGAAATTTATATTGATGCAAATAAGTTGTACGGCAGCCCCCCAAAAATGGGGCCCTAACATTTTGAAACTTCATATAAGTGCTCGATTCATTATGTAACTAACGGTGTGTAATTTTCATCCTCGTAGTATAATTAGTTTTGAAGAAATTCATATTGGTGCAAAGAAGTTGTATGGCAGCCCCCCGAAAAAGGGGCCCTAACATTTTAAAACTTCATATAAGTGCTCGATTCATTATGTAACTAACGGTGTGTAATTTTCATCCGCGTAGTATAATTAGTTTTGAAGAAATTCATATTGGTGCAAAGAAGTTGTATGGTAGCCCCCCGAAAATGGGGCCCTAAAATTTTGAAAATTCATATAAGTGCCGGAGTCATTATAAAACTAAATTTGTGTAATCTTCATCCTCGTAGTATAATTAGTTTTGGAGAAATTCATACTGGCGCAAAAAAGTTGAATGTCAGCTCCCTGAAGCCTTGGTCCGATTTTAACCACAAACAATAGGGAACCTAGAAATAGTCTAAAAATGACTTTGTGTGAATTTCAAGACTCTAGCCCTTTTAGTTTTTGACTTATCGTGCTGACACACGGACGGACGGACAGACACACATAGCTAGATCAATTTACTTTTCGATGCTGATCCGATACGTACCCTTGGCACTATATCTAGCTCGTCTAGATCGATGCGTTACAAACGAAAATGAAGCCGTAACATTTTGAAACTTCATATAAGTGCCGGAGTCATTATAAAACTAGCCGTGTGTAATTTTCATCCTCGTAGTATAATTGGATTTGAAGAAATTCATATTGGTGCAAAAAAGTTGTATGGCAGCTCCCCGAAGCCTTGGTCCGATTTTAACCAAAAACAATAGGGAACCTAGAAATTGTCTAAAAATGGTTTTGTGTGAATTTCAAAACTCTAGCCCTTTTAGTTTTTGAGTTATCGTGCTGACACACGGACGGACGGACGGACAGACACACATAGCTATATCGATTTACTTTTCGATGCTGATCCGATACGTACCCTTGGCACTATATCTAGCTCGTCTAGATCGATGCGTTACAAACGGAGGAGCAATTTTAATATACCCGATAATTGTTTACAAATATATTAAAAAAATTGATGATTTTAGAAAAATTTGCTTCACCATTGAACCATTGAAATCCATGATGATTTTTTGTTAACCAATTATTTATTTGCTTTGTTTTTGCGTTTAGGTAATGATAGCTTAATGGTGGCTTAATGATAAAATGTTGAATCTCATTTTCTGGTGAAAGAACTGCTATTTCTATTAAGATGAATTTATTGTCATTTATTGAAATCCTTGAAGGTTCTGATATTGAGGTATTATAAAGCTTCTAAAATTTGAATATGCTTCATATGCTAGGGCATAACGATTTTTTGTAAAATCTAAATTCATATCTTCATATGGGTATGATTCTGAATTTAAATATAATTTTATATTTTCAATATCACAATAATTAAAGGTAGCTGGATCTTCATCCAGTTTATTTTGTTTACCAGTTTGTAGAGCAAAAATTATAAAACGAGGTTTTTCAAGTTATGAGGCGGTTTTAACTTCCAAATATGATGTGTAGTTCCTGATGGTAATGTAGAATATTCATGTAATTCCCAATTTCTAAAAGGAATTTTCATAACTGAACTATTTTCTATATTTATACCCGTGCATACATATATGACATCGGGTATATTAGATGTCAGAGCTAGATATAGTGTCAAGGGTACGTATCGGCTCAGAATCGAAAAATGAGTTGATCTAGCTATGTGTGTCTGTCCGTTCGTCCGTCTGTGTGTCAGCACGATAACTCAAAAACTAAAAGAGCTACAGTTTTGAAATTTTCACAAAATATTTTTCAATCAATTTCTAGGTTCCCTATTTTTTTTGGTTAAGATCGAACCAAAACT
>OY720444.1:49941083-50286374 GCA_963082915.1 Dolichopus griseipennis | reverse complement strand
AGATAATTTAGAAATTTTCAGTTAAAACAAAATTACACTTTGCGAGTTTTAGAAAAATTTATTTATTTAAACAAAAATTAAAAAATCAAAACAAAAAGTTTCCCGTTACAATTGAAACCTCATAAGAAATTGAGAATAAAATATTTGGTTTCCTTCAAATATTCATAAAGGTTATTTTGTTATTGAGATCTATAAAGTTAGATTTTATTATTTAAATAATTATTTTAGAACCTTTATATGCATACATATCTATATAGGTATTAAAATAAAATAATTTTTTAGAAAAAACGAAATCAATTCGAAAAAATGAACTATGAATTTATGAATGAAAAAATCATTGCTTATACAAGTATGACTATTTGTCAAAAAGGTATACTAAATTTGCCATTACGTTTATTACGCAGAGAAGTAGGGGGGTAGATATAGACTCAAGTGTATGGATCGGATCAGAATTGAAAAATAAATCGATTTAGCTATGTATGTCCGTGCGTCTGTCCATCCGTAATTACGATAACTCAAAAATTAAAGAAGCTAGGATTCTGGAACTTTCAACAAATCGGATTTTAAAAAAAAACCGTCATCACCATTGAAATTCAGCCAGTTTGCACAACGTGCTCGGGTAGCTGCCATATAACTTCTTGTTTTATATGAGCATTACTCTGTACTTATTAAAGCTGGGTATCTGAAATTTTGCCAAAAGTAGTTAAGTGTAATGGCCAAAGTTACTGGAAAAGTTGGTTGGTCTACTGCAGAGGGTTCAAGTAAGTGCCATACAACTCCTTCTTTTATATGAGCATTACACTACACCTAATAAAGAATAGTGTTTGAAATTTTGCCAAAAGTAATTAATCGGATGATATTATAATGTTTATACTACGGTCATACGGGTATCCCAGAGTTGACACAATCTACTCTACTACACACTTCCTCGTTTTTTTTCTTATTCGATTTTTTTCTTTTCTTTAGTGTCATAGTATTCATATTCTTGAATCATGTTACATGTATGTAGAGAATAAAAATAAAGGGTATACTATAAAATAGAAATAGTTACAATACATTTATCTTCGTGCCAACGATTTTCAGAGAATTTTAAAAAATATGCGAAAAAAGTTTCATACAAATTTTTAACATGAAAATGTTTATCTATATACAATTCTTAAACAATGATTTAACTCTTGGTAATCCTGTTGAAATAATATAAAGTTTAACATAATTCGTTTTGCAGTACTTACAAAAATTGTTTGAAATAAAAGCTCGTTATCCATCCGTCATTATCCTTGCCAAATGTGTTTGATATAATTTCACATTTATCCAACAGTTTTCCCGCAGTTACCGTATTGGTATGGTACAACCAAAAAAATTTGCTGAATCCTTCTATGATATCTAAAATGTAACGATAAAACTTTCTTTGTTGTACTCAACGGTCCGAGATGATCTATATGGAAGGTATTAAATGGTTTCCTTCCTTTCGGTATTGAATTTAAAAGGCATTCTTGTTTTCCAGTTTTTCTTTCAGTCAAAATGCATTCGATACAATATCCCATGCAAGAAACTATCCTTTTCTTTAGATCATGCATATAGATCTCTTTCTTTCTTTATATTTCTACTCAAAACATCAACATGACGTATCTTCGTTCCTTCTCTGTAGCTGAATTCTTGCAAAAACAATGACCAACGTACCACTCGTGTAACTTAATATTTTTTATTCAACGTAAATGTGAAAGCTTTGCAGTCTATAATTAATTTAAAATTTTTTCCTAGTAAATATGTTGAAATTTTTGAACAGCTTCAACCACAGCTTACACTTTTAATTCATAGCTACTCCATTCTTGTTATGTCTTTGTCGTTTTCTTACAGATACAGAAGTACAAAGCTATACTGAAATGTCTTTGAATATGTTGCTTCTGGAATTTGTATTGAAATTGTATAAAATATCAATTTCTCATTTTTACAGTTATATTTTATGATTTTTAAGAATTTTGAATATTTCATATAAATAGGAATTAAATTATTTAAATAGAAACAGAAACAAAGCTCCTGAGTATTTTATATTTTAATTTAGTTATTTTATCAATTCATTATTAATTATGAATAATAGTGAAATCAATACTTAGAATATAGTTCAAATGCACTCAAGAAATTAAATTTGTTCAAATTAAAACTATGAAAATTGGAATAATCAAAATTAATTGGTGAATTCTTGACAGAATTCTGGTGAGTCTAAAACTTATAATAGTTGATGAAAATTACCAATATTTATTATAGCAATGGTGTTTTTATTTAAATTGGTGCACGCGAGCCCAAAAATTAAGAAAGAGACGAGGAAGAGTGTAGTAGAGTAGACTGTGTAAACTCTGGGAAACCCGTATGACCGTAACACATACATTATTTCATCCGGTTAATTACTTTTGGCAAAATTTGTAATAGGTAAAAGGTACTCTGTACCTATTACAGCTGCGTGTCTGAAATTTTTCCAAAAGTAGTTCAGTTTTATGGCCAAAGTTTCTGCAAATACAACTCTTTCTTTTCTATGAGCATTACACTATACTTAATAAAGCTGTATGTTTGAAATTTTGCCAAAAATAGTTCAGTGTAATGGCCAAAGTTACTGCGAAATTTGGTTGGTCTACATCAGAAGTTTCAAGGAGCTACCATACAATTCCTACTTTTATATGACTATTACTCTCCACCTAATAAAGCTGTATGTTTGAAATTTTACCAAAAATAGTTTAGTGTAATGGCCAAAGTTACAGCAAAATTTGGTTGCTCTACTGCAAAGGCTTCTAATAGCTGCCATACAACCCCTTATTTTATTATTATTATTAAATATTTTTTATTTAACGGGCTTTCTAACGCTCATTTGGGTTTTTTCAGGCCCTAACCCCTTATTTTATATGAGTATTCCACTACACTTAATAAAGCTGTATGTTTGAAATTTTGCCAAAACTAATTAACCGGAAGATATAATGTTTATGTTACGGTCATACGGGGATCCCTGAGTTGACACAGTCTACTCTACTACACTCTTCCTTGTTTTTTTTATTTTTTTTCTAGCTGTGATATAAACAAAACTTATAGTTTTGGTATAAAACATCGCAGTTACTTCCTAATACTATTCAACAAAGTAAATTATTTAAAATAATCTATATTTACAAGTATATATACATATATAAACATATAAATAGAAATATTACAGCTAATACAGATATGTGCTACGAGCGTTAAAAAATTTCAATCTTGCATTATTCTATCCACAAATGAAGGGTTATTCTTTAATGAATGCTTCAGTTTTTTGTTAAATATATCCAAATTTGAACTTCTTTTTAACTCCAACGGCAGTTTATTATATATCCTTATTTATGACGAGAGACAACTATACCGTGATAACTCTATTCTTGATTTTGCATCATTTAAATTGTTTAACCTTCTGGTATTGTAATTATGAATATCGTTTCTTCTGGTAATTGTTATGTTTTTTGTACACTCCTTTTTCTATTTTACAAATTAGTTTAGATTTTTCCAAAATAATTAGTTCGGGTAACTTTAGATATCCCGTGCGTTTAAAAATTTCATTTGTTGGGGTAAGCCGTTCTTATGAAAGCATTTAATGGCTTTGTTTATTAAAACACTAATTTTATCTTTCAACCATAATGAACAGCTGGACCAGTTACATAAATTGTATCTGATGTGCAAAATAATATGAGAATAATATAACTTATCTGCAGTTTGGTTATTCAATATAATTCCAATTCTTTTGAAAGCACCTAGCAGTGGCACAATTTTTTTACTAATTTATTAATATGCTCTTCCCACTTCAGTTTATCATCAATTACAACTCCAAGGTATTTATATGCAAGAACTGTTTCAATTTTAGTCTTATTTACCAATAGATTGGGATTTCTATCAATTTTATTCTTTATTTTATATACTATAAACTTTGTTTTTTCCGCATTTATAGTTAATTTATTACCTATTAACCAATTTTCGTAAATCCCCAAATCAGTATTTACAAGAGTTTCAAGTTCTTTACAGGTTCTAGCATTATAGATAAGTAAAGTATCGTCAGCAAACATTTTATAGTTAGCCCGCAAATTCGCATACTGGATGTTATGAATATAAAGTAAATATAATATAGGACCAAGTACTGATCCTTGAGGAACACCAATATTTATATTATTTTCATTACTACTAACTCCAATATTTTTGTAATAGTTTTTCTATTATTCAGATATAATTGAGTAAGTTATTAGCTCCTTATTCCAATTTTATGCAATCTGTTAAGTAAAATATTATGATTTGTTGTATCGAAGGCCTTCTTTAGATCAACAAATACCGAACATACATAATTTCCTTTATACAATTTATTTACAATTGAGTTGGTGGATTCTAGGACTGCAGATTCTGTTCCAATTTTCTTTTGAAAACCAAATTGATTTATATAAAATCCTACAAATTTTTGCACGAACTCCTGTATTCTGGAATTTATAACCTTTTCAAATATTTTTCCAATGCAACTTGATAGAGCAATTGGTCTGTAATTTAATACATCCAATGTTGACCCAGATTTAAAGATAGGTACAACTATACTTAATTTAAGACACTCAAGATATATACCAATACTTAGACACCTATTTATCGAGCATACAACATAGGTTTTGTTAAAGTTACTACATGTTTTAAATCTGAGGCTGAAATATTGTCACCTTCAGGAGAGCTAGTTTTTAATTGCAGGATGATATAATATATTTCCGTTTCATCTGTAGGTTTAAGAAAAATAGACTTTTCAACGAATCTATTTTTTATTACGTATTTTTCAGCATCAGTAATTTTATCTGCTAGTTTGCTTAAGATTGAATTGAAGTAAGAATTGAAGATATTTGCAATTGTTCAATATCATATGTTCTGATTCCATTACTGTTTATTTCTTTAATAACCTTGCTAGACTCAATTGATTTTTTCAAGATAAGATTATTTAGAATTTTCCAAATTTTTCTTTTGTCACCACCAGCTAGTTGTAGTTTATCATTAAAATAATTTTGTTTGGCTTTAGTTATTTCATATGTCACCTTGTTTTTTGCATTTTTAAAAATAGTTTAATATCTTTATTGTTAGGTTGCTTTTTTAACTTTTTAAACAAATTATTCCTCTTTGTAATCATATTTAATACAAAAGGTAATTATTCCAATAGTATACTGCCGGAGAGTATAGATGCAGAGGATGTTTCTGCTTGGAATTCAAAAGAGTCGTTTGTTTGCATGTGGGGTGTATGCACACGATTTTAGTTTTGTCTTTTTTTAATAAATTAATTGATAAATATAATTCAGAAACATCAAAAATATAAACTCAATATAATTCATATAATATAGTAAGATTGTCAGTAAATTTAATTTAAACTTTTTTAAAAAAACAGTGAACAAGAAAGAAAAAATTAAATAAAAACAAAAAAAAAAAAATTATTGATAATTTTTAAAAGGCTAAAATTTATAATTCCAAAGAGTGTATATTGATGAACTGTTAATCTCAAAAAATGAATTGTAGTTCGTGTAATGTAAAAATTGATCGATTTAATAATGCTAAAATTACATGTGGTGACTGTAACAACATATTTCACTTACATTGTGTTAATCTCAAAGAGCAAGATGTTATTTTTTACAAAAAGAGTGGCAGTAAATTTCGTTGCAACAACTGTAATAAAAAAAGACGTGGATCTCTCCATCAACCGATATCCCAACATGGTAATGTTAACACTAATACTATTAATGATGCTAGTATTACTACTAATGTTAATAACATCTCGACCACAACAACTTCAACCCGTCCGATCGCATCGACAAGTGAAATAATTACAACACCCACACTTGTAGCAACACCAACTCTAAACCACAATGATAAAGAGATAAAATCATTAATTCAAACATTACACCAAGAATTATTAAATTTGAAAACGGTTAATACGGAATTTCTCAGAGAATTAAAACAAACAAGAGAAGAGAATGAATTATTAAAAAAAAAAGTGATCACACTAGAATACAAAGTTAATTCTCTGCTACAGAAAGAGAAATGTAATGAGATAGAAATATATGGTGTTTCAAATATAAAAAATGAAAACTCTATTGAAATGGCAAAAAAAATTTTTTCTAAATGTATGGACATAAATGTTAGTGATGACGAAATTAAAAATTGCTATATAAAAAAAACATCAAAAAGAAATAAAGAGAAACAAACTGAGTTTCTATGCATTAATTTCAAATCTACTGCAACCAAGGAGATGATTTTAAAGAAAAAATTCAGCTGTATAGAAAAATTAAATAATAATGTTCTGAGCGACACAGTAAGCAAAGATGACAACAATAAAAAAAGGATTTATATTAATGAAGCTTTCACTAATTATAATAGAGCTTTATATTTGTCTACTAAAAAATTAAAAAAGGAAAAAAAATATGAATTTCTATGGTTTAAAAATTGCAATATTTATTTAAAAAAAATGAAGGGGGGTAAAACAATTGTTATCAGATCATTCGAAGATTTAGTTAAAATATAATTACTTATAACTAAAAATTCGGTCATTAAGTGAAATTATTAATTTAGATACGGATGATCTTATAAACAATGAACTTACCTTACCTACCATTAATAATGTTGATAGTTATAATTTTAATTGTTCAAATAAATTTATTTTAGTGCACCAAAATATGAGGAGCTTGAGACAAAACTTCGACTTACTGTTATCTAATCTTGAAGCACTTGTAACAGTTCCAGATTTAATTTTTGTTTCGGAAATATGGATATACAATGATGAAATTACTGAATATGAAATTCCAGGGTATGTTTTTAATGCTTGTACTAATGAAGGTTATGCTGCAGGTGGCGTAGGTTGTTTTGTTAGAAATACTTTTAATAGTCTAGCTTCAAGTTATAATCTTACTAGTGCGGACATTATGAAAATTAATTTTAATATTAACAATGTTGATTTTACGTGTTTGTGTGTGTATAGATTTCATATGCATAACTTTAGTTTATTCTTTAATGAATTTTGTGAATTGTTAGAAAACGAAAGAGCAAAAAATCTTTTAATTTTAGGTGATTTCAATTTAGATCTTTTCATAGAAAATGATGACGTTTCTAATCTTTTAAATTTATTAGCATTACACGGTTTAGCGTCTATTATAAATGAACCAACTAGGTTAGCTTCAGGAAAATGCATAGACCATATATATGTTCGATTTTCGGAATACTCGTTAGAAAGATGTGAGAAAATTATTATGGATTTAAATGTTTCTGATCACTGTATGATAGGTTTAACTATTAAAGATTTTTTTGTAAATAAAACAAATAATTTTATGGATACTAAAAAGTGTACAAAAATTGACTATGTGAAATTAAATACGTGTTTAAAGTATGAATTTTGGGGAGAAGTTATTACTGAGAATGATACAAATAGAGCCTATGACAGTTTTATAAAACTTTTTAAATTACATATTTCTAAATGCAGTTTTCCTATTAATATATCTAAAAAATGTAGAAGACTAAAACCATGGATCAATAATTATTTAGTAAATAAAATAAACCTTAAAAATAAATTAGGGAAAAAATGTTTAAATCTTCCTATATACCACAGTCTTAAAATCCGCTATAAAAAAATTTGCAAAGAGGTTAAAAAAGAAGTTAAGGAACAAAAAGACAATTTTTATAAAAATGAATTTATAAGACAGGCTGGCAATTTAAAGGGAGAGTGGCGCGTGATTAATAATGTACTTAACAAAAACAATAATACCAGGGAATCTATTATATTGCAAAAAGATAATATTGAAATTTATGATGACCTTGAAATAGCTAATCTTTTTAGTGATTATTTTGCTAATCTGACTGATAATTTGTTTCCACAAATACACTCGTGCTCTTGTGAAAATAGCTTAAGTCTTCAGGAAGAAATTAACCTTAGAAATAGCTATGGTTTTGAACCAATATCTTCTTTAGACGTAGTTAAGGCGATTAATTCACTAAAGAATTCGCATTCGTGTGGTAATGATGGTCTTTCGAATATTCTTTTAAAAAAAGTTAAATTTATGATTTGTGACATTCTTGCATACATTTTTAACATGAGTGTTCATTCTGGTACTTTTCCTCACTCACTAAAAAGCGCTGTCGTTATCCCACTTTTTAAAAAAGGGAATTGCAAAGACATGAACAACTATAGGCCAATTTCACTACTTCCTTCGGTAGCAAAGATTTTTGAAAAAATTATGAAAAATAAAATATTAAGCTTTTTAAATAATGCAAATTTTTTCAGTTCTGCCCAATTTGGATTTAGGAACAATCTGTCTACCGAAGACGCTTTATTGAAACTGTGCTCAGAAATTTATGCCAACTTGGATAAGAGGAAATATACTGCAGGGTTATTTGTTGATATTACGAAAGCATTCGATATGGTTAACCATAAGATTTTGCTTCGTAAAATTGAAAATATTGGATTTAGGGGTTTTATGCTAGAATGGTTTTCGAGTTACTTAGAGTCAAGATGTATAAAAGTTAAAATTGGGGAAAAACTGTCTAACGCTATATATATTAGACAAGGAGTACCCCAAGGTTCTGTATTAGGACCTTTATTATTTTTGATTTATATTAACTCGTTACTTAAGCTAGAATTTAAAGGCAATCTTACTGCTTTTGCAGATGATTTAGGATGTGTGTATGAAGCAAATGATCTTCTTAACTTAAATTGTGATATTAACTATGACTTGAACTTATTGCGTAATTGGTTCTCACGTCATAAATTATTAATAAGTAACAAAACCAAAATTATGTTTTTCAACCTGTCTTGTCAAAAAAATTATGAAGTGCTATTTAAGTATCATGCACCAGAGTGTAACAAATTTAAACTAAAACAAACGTATTGTACTTGTACCGAAAGTTGTCTGTTTAATAATTCATTATCTTGTAGTAATAATTGTTTCAACATTGAAATAGTAGAGCATTTCAAATATTTAGGTGTTATCATTGATAATAAAATGAATTGGTCCGTACAGACAGAAGCCTTAAGACGTTATTTTCGTTCTAGTCTACGCAGTTTTTATTATTTACAAAATGTCTGTTCTTCGAAAGTAATGAAAATTTTTTATTATGGTATTTTTCAATCCAAGCTTCAATATGGAATTACTTGCTGGGGTGGAACTCAATGGAATAAAATTCAACCACTGCTTGTTTTACAAAAACAAGTAATAAGACGAATATTTAAAAAACCTCGACTATATCATACGTCTCCACTATTTAAAGAAGCTAAAATAATGACTATACGCCACCTGTATTGCTACAAAGTATTGAAAACTTTCTATATTAGATCGGGTTATCTGAATAATAGATTTTCTGTTATCTATGGATTGCGTACAAATAACATGTATTTTGTGTCTGTTCCAAGTTTTCGAACCACTGCTTTCCGTAACTTTTACAGCGTTGTTGCTTTCCGTCTATTCAACAGGTTGCCATTGTATATCAGAAAACTAAGAATTTTTAATCTGTTTAGCAAAAAACTTGGTCAATGGCTTCTAGATAAAGATGTCAGTGAGATTGAGGATTTGTTTAATATAATGATTTGATTACTAAATAACAGCTATTAACAATGATTATCACACATTAAGTATTAGATGCACTATATTAATTTTTATGTTTTTATGAATTAGAATTTTCCTTATTTTTTCATTTTTATTTTGTTTTATATACCTTTCGGTTTTGTATTTTAAAAATATTTTTTTATAACTTAAATAAGTATTGCATTTTGAATTTTGTAGTTTGGTCGTTTTTTAATATAATTTTGGATTAAAATCATTTTAATAATTTTGGATTTTGTTTTTATATATATACTTTGTTCTTTATATAACTTCTTTTTTAATAAGCAGAAAATTTTTTCTTGTATTAAATTACTTCATTTATTTTGTTTTTTCAATAATATATATATAAATTTTTTTTTTCATTTTTTCATTCTTTTGAATTATTTTAAATTTTAACACCCCACTTAATATTAATATTGAATTATATAGAATTAAGTACATTCATGGCATTAAGCACTATTTCTTAAGAAATATAAAATGTCACAAACATTTTTTAAATAAATAATAAAAAAAAGATGAAGCTTTAGCATACATTACATTATCTGTAAAGTCGAATCAACTTTTATACATTAAAGAATGTAGAACTTCATCGGAAGAATGGAATAAATTAAAGGAAATTCATAAGCCATCAGGTCCAGCTACAAAGATTTCCTCTTTCAATTCACTTGTCAACCTAAAGATGAAAGAAAATCAATCTAACAGTATTTCGTTTACTACAGTACGGTGCGGATGTGTTTACTTTTTTCTTTATCGATTATAATTATATTAATTAATAAAGATAAAAAAAAAGCACTAATCAGCAATTAAGGAAAACAAAAAAAAATTATATATATTTTAGAAGAAACGGGT
Organism: Dolichopus griseipennis; assembly: GCA_963082915.1. NCBI lineage: Eukaryota > Metazoa > Arthropoda > Insecta > Diptera > Dolichopodidae > Dolichopus > Dolichopus griseipennis. The sequence goes on along the minus strand of OY720444.1, from coordinate 50,275,920 downwards.
ATGGAATGTACAGGGTGTGCAAAAAATTCTATCATGAGGCATTAAAATCTTCAGGAATGGATCAATCTACGGTGAACTTAATATACACCAACAAGAATATTAAGTTTATTTGTGACGACTGTATAAATCAACAAAATGTTGATTTGGTCTTACAAAACATGGGCAGTGCAGTTTCCAAAAATAATGAGTACCTTTAGGAATATAAAGAAGAATTTGAACGTGCAATAAAAAAAAATGAAAATGAAGTCGTTGAATTACTTAAGGCTATTGAAACTAATTACATGAAGAGATTGGAAGAAATTAAAGCCAGCCAACAAAACGAAATAGAGAAAATGCAAAAATTTACTGAAGTCTTCAAAATTGAAACAAAAAAAGTGAATGAATCATTTGTTAGTGCAATTAAAAACAAGTGCTGAAAAAAAGCAAAGGTTTTTAAAAAAGCACATTTTTCGAATTATATAGTGTTTCAACTAAGTATTTTATCGGAATATAATGTTGAAGCTTCAATATTACCGTTTAATTTAGGAAACATATACGTTGGTGACTAAGTTACTGCTTACTTATAAAAACAGTAAATTTTTAATTTTTAAGTTCTAGTAGCTCCTCTATGGGGAAGGTTGACAAATTTCTCAAGGATATAATAGTCACTACTCCCCTTCTCCCAAACTTGTTTAGGTTCTAGGAATTAAATTGTGAATTCCACCAAAATTTGGAATTTTACATAGAATTTTACTATTTAAGCAAAAATGGTTAAAACTAAGAGACACTTTCTTCAATTTAAAGAACCGCTTTTAAATTAAAGAAAATTTTTAAACATATGTTAAAGTATAATGTTGGATCTTCAAATTTTGTAGTAAAAATTTTGTAGTTTAAAGTAAAAAAAATTTAAAATAGGTATTAAAGTTACAGGTGTTTAAAAATAGCAAAATCTCAATTTTCGAGCTCTTATAGCTGCTAAACAGGGAACGTGACAAAAAAATTGTGTTAACCGACTCCTACTAATTTTTAAGGATTTAACTACTCCCAAAATTACTCAAGACCCTAGCTTAAACCGTTTAGAAGATATGTGGGGCCAAAAATTCTGCAAAATTTGAGTTTTGCGTAATGGTAAATTTTAGTACTGTATGGCAACCCTGTATATTTTAGTAATGTATTTTCGTGAAGCCTAAGAAAGCAGCTCTCTTTAACCGTTTTTTGATTGAAAATATAACTAACAGAACTCTTGTTATAACAAATTAAATATAGGGCTTTTAAGGAATTTGTAGGCGCTGTAGCTTCGTCACCCTTCAAAATTAACAAAAACCTTTGCCACATGTTGAAATATAATTAAAGAGCTTTCAATTTTGTAAATCACAAAAAAAAATTTGAACAGGTTACAGGTTCAAGTTACAGGTGTTTAAAAATAGCAAAATTTAAATTTTCGAGCTTTTATAGCTCCTAAACATTGGGCTTGACAAATTTTGTTACCAGACTTCTACTTATTTTTGAGGATCTAACTACTCCCAAAAATTTTGCAAAAATTGAGTTTTGCATAATGGTAAATTTTAGTAACGTATGGTGACCCTTAAAAATTTGTCTTTTAAAACTTTATAAGTTTATAAAACCAGCTATCTTTTGCCGTTTTCAAATTGAAAATATACTAAATAGAACTCTTGTTATAACAATTTGAATATAAAGCCTTTTCCTTACATAGCTCCGTAAAGGGTGGGGCTACAGAAAAAAATTCTTCTACGAAATTATTTTTTTTGTAATATCTACCCGTGGTTAAAATTTCTTTTCTCTATTTCAAACGGTGTAAAAATTTTTGTAAACATACTATATAGGCACATTTTTATAAAATTTTTTGAAAATGTGCTAAAAATTATGAAGTCTGCTAAAAAATTTGTAATAAGAAGAAAAAATGAAAGAGAATTATGATATCAAAAATTGTGCACAACAGAAATTGTGCACAACAATAATACATTTAGTTAAAATTATGTTGTGGAAAAACTTAAAAAAAAGATTCTTTTCTACAAATGAGTGAACTTAAAGTATTAAAGATATATGCAGTGAAAAAATACAACAAAGAAATGTTTAATGCAATTTTAGAAGTGGATAAGGAATCATTCCCAAAAATAATAGCTAACGAAAAATTATGTATTGAATGGGAAAGGTGCAAGGTCTTTGATGCCATAAAAGTCTTTAGATGTTATAAATGTAAAGGATTTAACCATAGGGCTGCGGAATGTACGAATAAAGAAACATACTTGAAGTGCCACCAATAACACAAGACAAGTGAATGCCAAAAAGAGGAAATTATTAATTGCATTAATTGCTTGAAATCGAACGAAAAATTCAGTTTGGGGTTGGATGTTAATCATAAAATTTTTAGTAGATCATGTCCAGTGTATAAAAATAAATTAAGCACAAGAAAACAAAAAATCGGATATAAGCAATTAAGGAAACTAGAAGAGGAAGATAAAAAATTAAATATAAATGTAAATGAAAATAAAAAAAGTGATTCTGCATGCAGAACTGATAATATTAATGATAATATTAATAAGAATAATACTAATGTTAAACCAAGTATTAATAAGACTAATAAAATTGATTATAATAAAGATAAGAAGAAGCGTAGCTACATTCTTTCATATTTTCCAAAATTATGGTCAAATAAAAACACTCTTCTTAAAAGTAATATAAAATAAATAAAACTATTAATAATAATTCAAAAAGTACCATTAAAATTGATAAAATTAACCAAAAAAATGATAATAATAATACAGAATAAGGAGAAAATGATAGTACAAGTAAGATTAAAAACGATAGAATTCACCAAACCAATGATAATGTAAAAAGTAAAATTAAAAACGATAAAATTAACCCAAGCTATGATAATAATACCGAAAAAAGAGAAAATGATAGTATTAGTAAGATAAAAAATGATACAATTAACCAAACCAATGATAATAGTAATAAAATGTAGAAATAAAAGACTCCAAATATAAAGGCGGAACAATAAATCCACAGAACACAACTGAAAGAAAAATAGGTTACTCCAAATTCCAAGATGATAGCAAACATTTTGTTGATCCCATGTCACTCCGAATTGTAAGGCTTACGAAAAGAGCAATTGAAAATGGAGATAGTGTATATGTTCTTTCCAAATTAAGCGATTACAGAATATATAACAATGTGCGATTATATTTGGCATTTTTCCACGATCAAAATGATATTTGCTTTGATGGTATAACACAAACCAATATAAAATTTTAATTAATCAAGAAGGACTACCAACTGACTATCCGGAACTTCGAAGAATATATGACAGGTACCACGAAAACATAGGAATCTGCAATAAAGATGGTTCGAATGATCTAGCTACATATAGACGACATGTTTATAAAAAATATAAGGAAAATGTTCAAAAGACAAGAGAATCTATGCAAAATTCCCTGGTCGGCAGATAGTAATGGCAGAACAAGAAAATAATATGCAAATTGGAGATCTAAAGATATTGTATTTAAATATATCTAGCATTACAAAAAATACTGGAACTGGAAACCTTAATTAATGAATATAAAGAAATAGACATAGTAATAATTACAGAGGTTTGGATTTATGATTATGAAAAATATACCTACAACATCCCCAATTATCAAGCAGTTCACAACTGTAGAAATAAAAATAGAGGAGGTGAGACTCCCATTTTTATTAAAAATAGTAGTAGTTTCAACGAAATATGTAAAGATGAAAAATTAAACTTTACTGTAATTGAAATCCTGAACTCAAAACCAAAATTAAAAATCGCTACATTTTATAAAGCTCCAGTGGAAAACAGCAACCTATTTATGGAGGTGCTTGAACTTAAACTAGTAGATAAGGCAAATCATATAATTTTTGCAGATACCAATCTAAATCTATTTGAGAACTCCAATATAATTATGAAGTATAAGGATATTATAGCAACTTCTGGATATAGCATAGTTAATAAAACGGAAAGTACAAGAAATACAACTAACTCTAGCACCTTAATTAATCACATAATAACAAACATGAATGGCAATTATGATGTTAATTATATAATAGAAAATAACTGCCTATCGGACCATCAATTGGCAATTGTAACTATTAAAGCAATTAATATTGAGAAGTTACCAATGAAAAAGTACAACATAAACAAAATCGATTATAATCAAATGCTTTCCATAGTAAAATACAAAATTGAAAATAATAATACACCAGAAATCGACTTTAGTAAAAATTATACAAGAAGCAAAGTGATTATGTACTACTACTAATTTCTATAGCTCCTAGTGGAGCAAAGAGCCTTAACAAAATCCTTCCATTCAGTATTATTCTAGCGGTCATATCTGCTTTTGCTCCTCCCTCAGGCGTTATTACGCTACCAAGGTAACAAAAGTTGGTAACATTAGATATTTCTTCATCATATAACATCAAATTGTTTATATTAGGTGAGTTTACTTTCATTGCTTTGTTTTCTTTACATTGACTTTTAGTCCGCGCAGTTCAGACTCTTGTGCCAAATCGTTCAATTTTTCCTGCAGATCGGTATTTCTAGTTGATAGTAGGCATATATCGTCCGCATAGTCAAGATCTTCTAGATGTTCCCCGAAATTCCAAAATATGCCTCTGTTTAAATCGTCAATGGCAGCACTTAGTATGTCATCGAGCACAATTAAAAATAGAATTGGTGACAGCAGGCAACCCTGTCTGACTCCACAATCAATATTTATCGGCTCAGATAGTTGACCTTGATGTAGAATCCTGCATTTAAATCCTTCGTACTGTGCTCGGATAAGCCGTATCAACTTCATTGGCACTCCTCTAATTTTAAGCGAGTCCCATATATATTCTTGATGTATAGTATCAAATGCAGACTTGAAGTCTACGAAAACTAGTTTTAATGTGGATTGCCATTCATTCACCAGTTCTATGATTATTCGGAGTGTATTGATTTGATCCACGCATGATCTATTAGGGCGAAATCCAGATTGCTGTTTTCGGATTGTTTCATCTAGTTTAGTGTTGATTCTGTTCAACAGTATTTTTGAGAGAACTTTCGATGGAATAGATAGTAGTGTTATCCCTCTATAGTTATCACAGATGGACAGGTTACCTTTTTTAGGTAATTTTATTAAAATTCCTTCAAGCCAGTCTTAAGGTACCCACTCTGTTTGCCATATTTTTTGAAAAATTGGATGTAGCATACGTGCTGTTAGATTTGGGTCTGCCTTTAACATTTCTGCGGTAATTTGATCAAAACCTGGTGATTTATTGGATTTCATCGTTTTCACTGCTGTTTTTATTTCTTCAATATTGGAAGGGTATGTATTTAAATTCCCCTTTGTGCTGCTGTTAATATTTCATTATTATTTTCAGAGAATGCCAGTTGACTGTGAGATTTATAGCACTCACTGAAGTGTTCATGCCATCTTTGCAACTGTTCTGTTGGATTTGTGATACTAATTCCATTTTTACTTAGTATTGGACGGTTATTACTTAATTTAGCTCCTGATAGTTTACGATTGGTATCGTATAGTAGCTTAATATTATTTGTTGCAGCTGCTTTTTCGGCTTGGTTAGCTAGTTCGTTTACCCAATTTCGCTTGTCTCTTCTGCAGGACTTTTTCACTTCAGTGTTATATTTACTATAGATTTTAACAGCATTTTCTTTTTGTTTCCGTGTTTTGGCGTTGTTTTTAATATGCTTTGCATTTTTTCTTTCTTCTATCAATTTGCAGGTAACTTCCGATAACCATTCTTTTTTCTCTTTTGGTCTATGACCTAGGATTTTTTCACTTGTTGTTAACATTATTGATTTAAAAGCATTCCAGTTTTCTTCGATAGTCATTTGTTGTGGGTTATTAGTTTCATCGTAGCATTTGTTTAATTCTGATGTGAAAGCACTATTCACTGCTGGATCTTTTAATTTTCCTAAGTCAAACTTCTTTGGTATAGTTTTGGCTTTTTGTACAATTGCAGCTATTTTGATACGAATTTTGGCTACTACAAGGTGATGGTCAGATCCAATGTCTGCACCTCTTTTAGCTCGTACATCTAAAAGACTACTTCTCCAAAGTTTATTGATACATATATGATCTATTTGATTTTCAGTTTTATTATCGGGGGACACCCAGGTGGCCTTGTGATATGGTTTATGAATAAAGAGTGTCCCACCAATGACGAGTTCTGACGTCATACATGTTTCGATCAAATATTCTCCATTTTCATTCATAGATCCGATTCCGTGTTTACCCATAACATTTTCCAGCCCTTTATTGTCTGCTCCTACTTTGGCGTTGAAATCACCCATAAGAATAACTATGTTTTTCTTCTTGATTTCAGACAACGTTGTTGAGAGTTGATGGTAAAAATCCTCTTTAGCTTCTTTACTGGAAACTTCGGTTGGAGCATATACTTGTACCATAACGATGTTCCTAGCTCTACCTTGTAGTTTGGCGTATATAACTCTTTCACTTACAGGTTTCCATTCAATTAGTGCTTTGGAAGCCTTCTTGTTAAGAGAAATCCAACTCCATCTCGGTGAATATCGTTTTCTGCGCGACCGGAATACAAAAATATTTCGCCACTGGCCAGTTGGTGTTCGCCTGAGCCATTCCATCTGCATTCGCTCATACCCAGAATATCCAATTTAAATTTATTTAACTCTCGGGCTGCTTGATGTAGTTTCCCTGTTTCAAAAAGTGTTCGCACATTCCAAGAACCAATTTTTGTACTGTACTTCATACTAAATAAAGGTATTTTTGCTTTGGTTTCATTTATAGATGAAATATTGTTGAAATAACATGAATTCTGCACCTCCAAATCCGATGTGCATGCCGCTTGTGCGGGAGGGTTCCCAGTGTTTCTCTGGTTACCTCTTGGAGACTTGTTTCCTTTCGTTTTTAAAACCATGTTTATTCATCAATCTTTCGGTTTGTAGCGTTCCATCGATTGGTTATAAGCCAAAAGTTGGGTCTGGCAGGTGCCACTTTCCTTTCGGGATGACCAGACTCATCGCTAGAGGGAAGGCCGCTCCTAAAATGGAATACAGTCGCCTTTGGCAGCCGCTTCTTTGAAGTACAGACGCTGCGGTATTTATTTGGTTCTTCTGCCTGCTACGCCGTTGGAATATTTAGATATTCTCTTCCGCCGCATCAACCGTTGACCGCTTTTTACGTGTAACCCTCGCCAGGAGCCCTCACAAGGTGCTATCAGCCGGGCCAGCTGAACCTAGGTTTTTTAACGAGGTTGGTACTCCTCCCCCTCCTCCTTTCTCATCCGGGCTTGGGACCGGCATTGGCGGATAACACCTTTTATTCATGGCAAGCTGAAAATAAGAAAAGCATTATATAATCGACATAAAAACGAGGAAGATTATAGTTGCCCTTGTCAACTTTTAGATACCCGTGCGTACACTATTATGTATTAAATAAATAAGAATTTCATATATTTCAATTGAACTGTTTGACAGAAAATTCAAAATATTTGTTTTTTTATATTTAATTACAAAAAAGTTAATAAAAAAAAAGATTAACTAAAAAAAAAGATGAATTTTAAAAAAAAATATACTCTGAACGAGATTCGAACCCACACTGTTCAATTAAAAGGCCGACGTCCTAACCACTAAGCCATCGATTTTTTGTTTATCTTATTTTTTTTTTGGAAATTATTATAGTTGCTATGGTATCAATTGTTTGTTTTGAATTGTTTTAAAAATGTATTAAAAAAAAATTAATAATTTATACATGAGAGTTTTAAGATGAACTTAAAAAAAAAAAAAAATTTTGCACCAGCCTGCATTCGGAACCGAAACGTTTTGACTACTAGTGGAATGTCCTAACCGCTACACCATAGAAAAATCAATAATTTCATTAAACAACGAGTTTTTATTTATCTAAAAAAATATTATAAATTTTTATTTATCTATTTTACTTTTCAATGCATATTCGATACGTACCCTTGACACTATATCTAGCTCGTCTATTTCGATGCGTTACAAACAGAGGAGTAATTTTAATATACCCGATGTTCATAGATGTATGCACGGGTATAATGATCCGACCAATAGTGAAAAAAGGCAAAATATATAAAAATGAAGAAAAATTTAGAACAATTAATAAAAGAAGGAAAAAAGAATTATATTAATAGAAATATAGAAAAAGCCGGGAGCGATTCTAGGAAATTATGGAAAATATTGAATAATTCTATAAAAAATGAAGATAAACCGAAAAGTGTTAGTCATGTTATTAAAAGCAAAGGTGAAAAAAGTAAAAATGATGATGAAACTGCAAATACTCTCAATATTTTTTTTACTAAAATAGGAGAACGTATTAAAAAAAACATTCTAAATACCAACGACTTTACTAACTGCTCACAAAATCTATATAATAGCAACTCGTTGCTTCTTAATCCAGTTATAGAACCAGTAATCCATCAAATTATTATGAATTTGAATATAAATGCAACTCCAAGATTGGATAATATTATAGTGAGGGATCGATCTACAAGAGTTGGTCAATATTATAACCCCATCTTTAGTGGAACTGATTAATGAAAGTTTCACTTATGGTATATTTCCTGATTCGTTAAAAAAAGCATATTTAGTTCCTATTCACAAAAGTGGGTTGATTCTGAATTCATAATTCATTAAGTACAGACGTAGTAATACAAAAATAATAATAAAATATATAATATCACGTGTAAAAAAAAATAGATAATAAATTTCTTTTTATATTGAAATTTGATCTACATTACTAAAATTAATTGAGAAAAAATAAAAAAAGCAAAAATCAGCAATATTAATAGTTGTTCCAGCAACTTTTGATTGCCATAAATGCAGAGTGAAAATTCGAGGAGAAACTGGGGTAAAATGTGCTGGAGTATGTGGTAAAATTTACCACTGTCAACATAAATGTTCAGGATTGGATCAGCCAACTCTAGGAATTTTAGACGTAAATTCACGTTTAAAATATATATGTGATGAATGTATAAAGTATATACAAAATATTGATCTGGTATTGCAAGAAATGGAAAGATCAGTTAAGAAGAATAACGATTACCTAGTGGAATACAAAGAGGAATTTGACCGGGCTATTAAAAAAAGAGAATAAATTAACGGATGCATTCAAAATGGAAAGTAAAAAAATAAATAGCAGTATAAAAGCATCAATACTTAAGAACGATAAACTGTGTACTGAATTGCAAACATATAACAATAAAAATTTGAAAAATGAAAATGTAGGTCAAAATGTATTGTTTGCCGAAGTATTAAAAAATGCAAGTGTAAGCAAGAAAACTGTGCCATCCATAAAAAAAGTTGTGCCATTGATTGTGAAACCTAAGCAAATCAAAAATGTAAACAAACTAAAGTGGATTTAAGTAAAAAAGTCGACCCAAAAAATCTGAAAATCAAAAATGTCGAGAATAGAAAAAATGGTATGGTACTAATTAAAACCGAAACAAAAGAAGAAAGTGAAAAAATAAAAAAATTGTTAGAAAAAAAAATGGGAGATTATGAAATAAAAGTGCCAATTGAAACCAAACCAAGAGTGGAAATCATTCATATGGGAGTCAATTATAGTGAAGATGAATTAATAAACAAATTAAAGGCCCAGAACCCTATCTTAGAACATAGTGTGATGAAAGTAATAAAAATTTATGAGGCAAGGAAAAAGATAAGGACCCTTTCCCAAAGATAATTAGAAATGAAAGCGCTGCAAAGTTTTTGACGCTATACGGGTTCTACGCTGTTTCAAATGCAAAGGCTTTAATCATAAATCTGCCGATTGCAAAAATGATGAGATTTGTGTCAAATGTCATCCGAAACACAAAAGTGCTGAATGTTAAAAGGATGACATCAATAAATGCATAAATTGTTTAAAAGCGAATGAGAAGCTAAAACTTGGTTTAAATGTTGATCATAAAATACCTTTAGTGTGATGCGTCAGGTATATCAAAAATAGCTGAAAATTAAAAAACAAAAGCTTGGATATTAGCAATTAAAGACTAATTTTACGGAAAACAATAACTTATCTAATCTTGATAATTTTGATATGAAAGGAAATGGGAATAAAAATAATAATAATAAAAATAATAATAAAAACATTAATTAGATATTAATAATAATAATAATAATAAAACTGATAACGATAGAATTGCTGATATTAGTACAACACGAACGGTAATAAAAACAGTTAAAGAAATAGTCAAACCAAAAGATGATTCATCAAATATTAAAACCAAAAATAATAGAAATCTTTTAAATTTTTTAACATTCACAAAGAAAATACATAAAAATATTACTACTGCAAAAGAAACTTTAGTTAATGTTGCTAATCCAAATAAAATTAAAAAAAGTGATTGCGTGGTTTCAAAAGATGAGGATAAAGAAAAGAATAAAACTTGCATTACTCCAAGCAAACTCCAAATGCCAGATAACAAATATTCAAATTGGACTAAGGGAGAAACGCTCTGTCTAAACATTGAAAAAAATATACAGGGAAATAGTAAAACATACATTGATTCAATAGTCCCTCCTATTGTTGGCCTAACAAGGAAAGCGATTGATACTGGTGATAATGTTTATGCAATTTCAAGACTAAGAGACCACAGAATTTATATAAATGTAAGGCTGTTTAAATCACAAGGATGATATTTGCTTTGAAGGTGTCACTCAGACTAGTTTAAAAATACTAAGTCATCAATAGGGATTGCCAAATAACTACAAAAAACTTTCTCAACTTTATTTTATTTATCATGACAATACAGGAGTATCCAGAAAAGAAGCAATTCAAGACCTAGCTTATTAATATTAATAATAAATACAGAGAATATTTGCAGAAAACAAGAGAAACTTGGCTAAAATATATGACCAGTATACCTTGATGTTCAATACACTCTCAAATTTAAATATTGTGCATTTTAATGCCAGAAGTCTCAGAAAAAATATTATCGAAATAGAATCATTTATAAAAATTAAAAAATGTATTGACATAATTTTGATTGGTGAAACTTGGATATACACTGATGAGGGGACATTTTTTAATATTCCTGGGTATACAGCTTTATTTAATTCAAATAATTTAAATAGAGGAGGCGGAGCTGCTATTTATGTCCAACAAAATATACAATATAAAATATTAGAAGTCATAGAACAGTTCAATACTATAATTATATCATTATGTGGTACTATTACAGTTATTAAACTTGCGGTTTGTTACCAAAGTCCTAGTGAAAATAATAATACATTTATATCACATTTAGAATCAATTTTTAATAGATATAAAAATATTGTTATGGTTGGCGATACTAACATTGATCTTTTATCTGATACGGAGCTCTCTAGATCCTACAAAACAATGCTAGAATCTAATGCTGTAGATGTAAAGAACAATTTAAGGAAGCAAAATGCTACTTCAGTTACGGAAACACTTGCACAATTATTGATCATGTTCTATCAAATCTAAAAAATGAAAAGTATGATTTTAAAATTTCTACTGAAGATGTTATTAACTTAGAACATAAAGCCATTCAAATAAGGATAAATAAAGTTATAAAACAACGAGAGCCCATTTTCAATAAGGAGAGCCCAAAAATCAAGTTGGAAGTCTACTTTCAACAAATAATTGTGATAGTGTAGTTGATCTCATGAAAATATTACAATTGGCCAAAGAGTACTTAACTGAAAAAAAAGTAATAAGAACAAGAAAAAAATAATGATTGGATGACTAAAGAAATAATAAACCTCATCCAAAAAAGGAATAAATTATTTAAAAACTTAAAGAAAAACTCTAACTCCTCAGAAATTCAAACCAAATTTAAAAAATTGAAAAATAGTGTCACTAAGGAAATAAAGACAGAAAGGCAAAATTATTTTAATAATAAAATCTACTTAGCTGGGTCTGATCATAGAAAAATGTGGGAAGTGCTAAACAACTGTATGCTGAAAATGTCGTCTAATTGCAGTAAAGTTATCAATGAAATAAATAACAATGGGATTAAAATATGTGATAATTTCGGTATTGCTAATTCTTTTAACACGTATTTTAGTGAAATTGGAAACAAGTTGGCGGATAATATTATTGATGCAGGAAAATACACAGTGAAAAACATTATCACTGAACGATCTATTTCTAAGAAAAACAAATGAAATAGAAGTATTAAAAATCGTTAAGCTGCTAAAAAATAGTTCACCAGGAGGCAACTGCATAACAGCATCATATCTTAGGCATGTGGCAACCATTATAGAACCCAACCTCGCTTACTTAATAAGTAATTGTTTAACAACTGGTATTTATCCTGAATGTCTAAAATCAAGTATGGTTGTGCCAAAATACAAATCAGGAGCAACCAATGATGTATAAAATTACAGGCCTATTATTTTAACAAGTTGCTTGGGAAAAATATTTGAAAAAATAATAAATAATAGAATACAGAATTTTATCCAAAAGAAAGTAGTTTTTGATGATAATCAATTTGGATTTCAAAAGATATTGGAACCGATTCTGCAGTATTAGCACCAACAAACTCTATAGTAAGCAAATTAGGTGCACGGAACTATATATATTCAGTATTCGTCGATTTAAAAAAAGCATTCGATACAGTTGATCATAAAATCCTGTTAAACAGACTCTATGAAATCGGTATAAGAGGAACAGCTCTGGATCTTCTTAGATCTTATTTACAAAATAGGAAAACAGCTACAAGAGTTAATGATGTATTGAGTAACCAGTGTACTATAAATATAGGTGTTCCGCAAGGATCAGTACTAGGGCCTACTTTGTATCTGCTTTATATCCATAACATCCAATGTACTAAATTACAAGCCGATTACAAGATATTTGAGGATCGCACATTGCTCATTTACAGTGCTAAAACCAAAGATGAGTTAGAAAGAATAATAAATGACGATTTGTACAAATATATTAATTGGCTTAAAGGCAATAAATTAAGTATAAATGCTGATAAAACTAAATTTATCACATATAAAATGAGGAATAGAGCTGATATAAATCTAAAAATATTGATAAACAATTTTCAAATCGAAAGAGTTGATACATATAAATACCTTGGTGTAATATTTGATGAAAAAATGAGATCGGAAAATCATATCAAGAAAATAGCATCCAAAATTGCTCCAATGCTTTGTGCCATTAAACGAAGTGGAATTAAACTAAACAGGAAAGCAGCCATGTCACATATTAGGTGTAATATATGTAACTGGTCCAGTTGCGCTACATGGCTGAAAGAAAAGGTCATTACTTTGATAAACAAAGCAATTAAAAGTTTATACAAGTTAAGCTGACTGACACCAACGGTCGAAATTTATAAAAAAACGGGATATTTGATGCTTCCGGAAATTATTATTATGGAAAAAGCCAAATTAATTTTTAAACTGGAAAAAGGAATTTACAGGAAGAATATTAATATTACGAAAAGAAATAGTGTACATAACTATAACACCAGAAGCTTGAACTATTTAAATCATACAAGATCTAGAACGGAGTTATCTCACAGCAGTGGATTATCCTCGGCTATAAGAATCTTAAGCTACCAAATCATCTTAAACATCTCTAATATCAAACTATTTGTTAAAAATCTGAAGTACCTACAAAAGCGGAATACCATATTGCTTGATAGCGTTATGCAAAATGAATAATTGTATTAACATATAATAATAATTTAATTAATATTATATAACTTTAATAAATATATTTACATAATTTATATATATATATATATATATATATATATATATATTATATACGTATACATGTATATTTTTGTTTGTCTTTATTTAGTTTAGTTTTAGGTTAATCTATGTTATTTTATACTAAAATCAATTGTTTTGTTTATAGCACAGTTATAATAAAAAAGTATTATATGTTTCAATTTAAAAAAACAAAAAAAAAAAGAAGGTAACTGTAGTTCAATTTCGATTCTAAACTCAATTTCAAAAATATATGAAAAAGTTATTAATTCAAGAATAAGAAGTTTCATTACTAACACAATTGGCTTTAATTAATCAATATGGTTTCTTAGAAAAAAGTTGTACAGAATCAGCTATCGCAGCAACTTTGGAACATATTTCCGATGCGTTGGATGACGGCTACTATGTTGGATGACAGTTTTTATTGACTTAACAAAAGCATTACATATGGTAAGTCATTCCATACTTATCAGATTGCTAGACAACTTAGGAATTAAAGGTAACAGTAATCTCTTACTAAAAAGATATTTGACAAATAGAACCCATTGTGTTAAAGTTAGTGAAGTACTAAGTGATGAACTAGTAATAAAAACAGGCGTACCACAAAGTTCATTACTGGGGCCGTTATTATATCTGCTGTATATAATGGACTTACCTAAAAACAATATTAAGTCAAAATACAACATTTATGCGGATGACACTAACCTTATAGGAAAAGCGAAAACATTAGAAGAGCTTCAAAATATACAAATTGATGACTTAAAGATATATTGCAGTTGGTTGGATCAAAATGAATTATGTATAAATGCGAAAAAAAAACTAATTATATCATATTCAAAATGCAAAAGAAAACAAATGATAATATTACGCTTAAGGTAAAGAATACTATAATAGAACATGTTGATAATGTTAGGTACTTGGGAATGATAATTGATGAAAACTTAAGATGGGATGAACTTATAAAAAGCATTAAAAAAAAAAAAATTTTCCTATAACAATGGCTGTCAGAAGAATGGAGAGTATTCCGAATTATCCTGAACAATAATTTTAAGTCAAAACTAAAACTTCATAATAGGGAGAATATTCATAATTATCTAACCAGAAACAGGACAAATATCGAAATTCCTAAAACCAAAACAACGTTGAAGCAAAAAAGTCTAAAATACAGCGCAATAAAACTTTTCAGATATTAAAAACAGTTAAAATTTAAACATATTTAAAAGTAAACTTAGAAAATTTGTTAAACATCTTAGAAATTAATCTTTAAAATTTGAAATTAAAAAAAACAAAAAAAAAAATCTAGAAATTAGAAAAATTGTAAAAATTATAATTATAGTTAGTTATAAGCTGTAGTTTTAGAATTACTTAATTTCTTATACATAATTTTATATAATATTGTAAAATTATCAGAAACTAAATAAAAATTGAATAAATACATAAATGTCTTGCTGAACATATCCAAACCTTTTCTGAAATTAGGGAAAAAATTTCTGAGATAGGATTAACATTACCCAAAGAATTACTTACTGTAGTGTTATTATGCAGTTTGCCAAAGGAGTTTGAACATTTTGTAATCGCTATTGAATCAAGGGATGATCTTCCGTCAATTAATTCGTTAAAAATAAAACTACTTGAAGAAGATAGGCGTAGACGAAATATGGAAAATGATCTTTTACTTGAAAAATTATATTCAATAAAAGCAAACAATTATATTGAAAAAGACAACAAGGCAAATATAATAATTTTTTTTTTTGTTTTGCCTAAGGGAGAAAAAAACCTTCAAAAGGCACCTGGTAACCTAATCCCCCAGGTAGTGTGAGATTTTTACTACACTAAAACAACCTCCCCCCGTAGCCAAAATAATGGGATAAGCACCCTAGCTGCTTGCGCAGTATTATGGCTGAAAAGTTACTACTAGTCATAAACATAAATGACTTTTAAGGATTGAATGGCCAACCCAGGAGGTATAAGTTGACTTTCTTCTTGAATTTTTGCGGTTTAAATGAATTATGAAACACATATGGGGGTAATGTGTTCCACAATTTGGAGGTGCGACTCAGGAAAGAGTTCCTAAATTTCAGAGTTCTTGTTCTGAAAAGGTCAACTGTATATGGATGTGCTTGAGCTGCTAACCGTGTGTTACGGCGGTAGGGTTTGATTTTAGGCATCATGTTTTTGATTTCTTTTGAAGTATTGCCTAGAAGATATTTATAAAAAAGACAAGCAGCTCCTACATTACGGCCGTGACTTAAAGACGTTAAGTCTTTTGTGACGTTATTATCATTGATAATACGAACAGCTCTCTTTTGTATCTTATCCAGATACTGAAGAGCGGTGCTGGGAGCTCCAGCAAATATGTGAGAGTTATACTCAAGTCTTGGCCGAATATGGGTTTAATAAATTTGTAATAGATTTGGAGGTGTAAAGTATTTCCTACTCCTACTTAAGAATCCCAGGCATTTCGCGGCATCTTTTGCGACCGAAAAAATGTGGTCGTTCTACGAAAGTTTTGCATTTATTTCCATGCCTAGAATTCTTAATGATTCGAAGTTTTGAATACCTACATTGCCAAAAAAAATGTTTAGTAAAGGATCGCTTCGCTTGGTTGATAAAAAACAGCTATGGGTTTTTGATAAGACCAGAAATAAATTTACAGGCAATATGTAACAAAAGGGGTCACTATTTATCACAATGCAGAAATAAAAATAAACAACAAGTAGGTAGCAGAGCAGTGACGTCTTTAGCTTTATTGAATGGTGTTCAACTGCTCATATGTGTTGTCAAAGCGAACTGTTTACAAATATCGAAGATTATGAAGAAATTATGTACACGTCTGATACATCTAATAAAATGTGATACTTGACTAATAAAATTAGAAAATGTCCTTCACGTCCCTGATTTAAGAAGTAATTTTATTTTTGTCACAAAAATCGTTGAAAAGAAATTTAATGTTGAATTTAGCATAAATAATGTATTAATGTTAAACGAGGTAATAAAATAATAATGAAAGGCAATCGATTGTCAAATTTATTTATTTTCGAACATAATGAAAAAAATTTTCAATTAGAAGAAGACACTTTTACTCAATGGCATCGTAAATTTGATCATTTGAATAGTAAAGATTTAATAAAATTAGATGATAGACATATGGTCAAAGGCATAAATTTAAATAAATACCCAAAAGATTTTCAGTGTGAAACGTGTTAAAGAGGAAAAATTTCAGATCAACCATTCTCAAAAAATATTGGTTTACAAAGTAATGATATACTGGAACTAATACACACGGATGTATGTGGACCATTTAAAATTTCAAATAGTGCTATTTAAGAAATAGGACATCAACCAAAATTTTAGAAAATAAAACTTCCATGGAAATTTGGACAGGTCGTACTTCAAATGTAAACCATTTTCAAATATTTGGAATAAAAGCTGTTATAATTCAAAATTTCAACCTAAAGGGAAAACTTGTATATTCGTAGGATACGCAGACAACGCAAAAGCATATTACGATCCTGAAACCAAAAAAGTTTTTTTTATCAAGAGATATCAAATTCGAGATAATTTTAATACTGATTATTCTATTTTTAGTTTTGAATATAATAAAGAATATGCAGATGAAGTGAATAAAAACTTAGAAGAAAAAGATGAAAGAAATACTTATGAAACTCCAGACAAAATTTGTATTAAAGATAAGAACATTAAAGATGAAGATGAAAAAAATAAAAATTCAAATGGCAACAAAATTGAAAACAGTGAAAATGAGAACTGAGATAAACATAACGTTTTTGAAGATTGTTTATCCGAAGGAGAATTTATAAAAAATCGAGATCCAGGAAGACCACGAATCGTGAGTGATGGTAAACCAGGACGGCCACGGAAAGACTATAATTCAGTAAATGCTTTAATTATACCAGAAAACTTAAATGATGCTCTAACAGGCAATAATTCAATAAATTGGAAAAACGAAATGAATGAAGAATACCAACTCTTGCAACAAAATAAAACATGGAAATTGGTGGATCAACCAGAAGGTTGTAAGTCCATACTATCAAAATGGGTGTTTGGTATAAAAACAGAACCAGATGAAAGTACTGATAAATATAAAGCCCGTCTAGTGGCAAAAGGTTGCAGTCAACGACACGGAATCGATTTTCTTAAAACAGACTCTCCAGTAGCCCGATATGCATATATTCGATTATTATTAGGCTTAGCAGTCGCAAAAGAACTACATGTACACCAAGTCGATGTAAAAGGCGTTTATTTAAATAATGAACTTAATGAGACTGTATATATAACGCAACCTGAGGGATTTGTTAATAAAAAATTTCCTAAAAAAGTTTGTAAACTGGACCGCGCACTTTATGTGGTTTGAAGCGGGTCGGTAGAGCTTGGTATTTTAAATTGGATAAAATACTAAAAGAAATTAATTTCAAAAAACTTGGTACAGATCCTTGTACATATATAAATCAAACTCAAAAAAAATCCATAATTCTGTGGGCTTATGTAGATGACATAATTATTATATCATCAGATGAAGATTTAATTGAGAGAACGAAATCTGGATTATGTGAAGAATTATTAATAACTGATAAGGGACCTATATCATATTTTTTAGGGGTAGAAATAAAACGTAAAGATAAAAATGGATCAATATCAATATCACAAAAATCTTATATAAAAAAACCGTTGTGTGAAAACGGACTAGATGATTCTAAAGGCTATTGTACACCACTAGATCTAGGAATAAAATTATGTAAGGCAACGGATGGTTAATTAAATTAAGTCTTTCAAAAGTAATATCAATCATTAATTGGTGGTCTAATGTATATAGCCATATGGTCGAGACCAGATATAACGTTTGCTGTATCTAAGTTATCACAATAAAATACAATCCCTGACAAAAAACACACATGAACGCTGTAAGACGTGTACTTGGTTATTAATAAAAACAACTAAGGACTTAGAGTTGAAATACAACAAAACAGGGAAACCTCTTTGTGTTTTCACTGACGTAGACTGGGGTGAAAATGGCGATCGCATAAAGATAATCTTTTACGGGAAGTGCAATTATTTTTGCTGGTTCTGCTGTTAATTGGATTTCCAAAAAAACCAGAAGCCGTATCACTAAGTAGTACTGAAGCAGAATATGTCGCCTTAACAGAAGCCTGTAAAGAAACTATATTTTATTTTTATGAAGAATTCATGAGTGCTAAAAAATTGGTACAAAATTTTGGCTATCGTGCCAGAACAAGCATATAGACATCAAACTTCATTTTATCAGGAATTTGTTTGCAAATGGGGAAATCGAAATTATATAACAAAAACCAGAGGATATGTTGGCTGATATATTTACCAAAGGACTGCAGAGGCTGAAACATCAAAAATTTTCGAAGAGCTTACGATTAATCAACATTTGAAGTTTCAATTGAGGGAGAAATTTGTGAATAGATATATTCTAGTACAATATGAAACTTCAATTCTACTTTTTAGTACTAAATTATTATTATTAAATGTAATGCATTTCTTTTGACAATGCACTTTTTCTTATTTTTATTCCCGTTTTTATATATATTTTCCTTCTTCTGAATAAAGCATTGAAACTAAAAGGATGGCCTTTTTTATTTTTCTATTAAAATTTAACACTATGACATTTATTTATTTCAAGTAACTTTCTAAAATTTTCTTTATAAAAATTTAAGTTGTAGATTTCCCTTTTAAAAATAGGTTCAATAATTCTTAAAACTTTATTTAATTTGACACTAATAGCTTTATGATCCAGATTAACTATATCGCGAAGCTTAATGTCAAAGACAAATTTTTCTAGGTCTATCAGAATATGATCGATAAACGTAGAAGAATTTTCAGTCACTCTAGTAGCAGATTCATAACTAAGTACGTTTGTTATAGTAACTCTATTAGATTCTAACATCAATTTATAAGATCTGGAGAGCTCTGTGTCTGTTAATAAATCAATATTAATATCATTATGTTCTTGTATTTATTTAAAATTAAATCCAGATGTGCTAGTAAATCGCTATTGTTATCACTTGGTTTTTTGTAGGTAACTGCAATTTTTAAGGATGTAGAAGTGTTATTTAACGAAATAATTATAGTATTGAATTGCTCAAACATTTCTAAAACCGTATACCGAATATTATTCTTAATAAAAATATCGGTTCCACCTCCTCTTGATTCATTATTAGAGTTAAAAGATGCACAGAAGCCAAGCATATTAAAATTTTTTTTTTCATTTGAGTATAACCACGTTTCACCAATCATAATAATGTCAATATCTATCCTGTCTTAACAAAAATTTCGATCTCAGTCATATTTTGCCTTAAACTTCTAGCATTAAAATGCACCATAATTATATTATAGTGTTTGTTACGTGTCATGTTTACTAATCATATAATTTTGCCAAGACTCTCCAATTTTTTGTAAGTGCTTTCTATATTTATTATCAATATGTCTCCTAAAATAATCTAAATCTTTAAGTACTTCGCTTTTGGATATACGAATATACGTATGCCTTATCTTGATTAAGAGAACACATAATTTACAACAATGTGAGATTATTTTTATCATATTTTGATGATAAAGATGATATTTTTTATGATGGATGATGGCAAACAAGTCTAAAAGTACTTATTCATCAAGAAGGGCTGCCAAATAGCTATGTAGAACTCAGTAATTTATATTTTTGTTATCACCGATGCTATCATGATAACAAAAATATAAATTACTGAGTTCTACATAGCTATTTGGCAGCCCTTCTTGATGAATAAGTACTTTTAGACTTGTTTGCCATCATCCATCATAAAAAATATCATCTTTATCATCAAAATATGATAAAAATAATCTCACATTGTTGTAAATTATGTGTTCTCTTAATCAAGATAAGGCATACGTATTTTCACTAGACTCAATTGCTTTTTTGTTAACCTAACAATTAGTGGAACCATGGGGTTGACAAAACTTTTCCTGCTTTCTTCTGTACTTAAATGCTAAGGTTCTTCATCTATTTTGCCCAGTTTAGGATTATTTTAAATTATAATAGTTTCTCCTTTAACCCAATTTGAGTAATCATTGCTTAAAAGCTCTTTTGATCCGACTTTTTCTTTGACTGAAACTATTTCTCGATCCTTCATACTATAAAATTTTATTATCGTTGTTAGGAACTTTATCTATCAAATTAGTTTTGATTTTTTTTTACTAAAATGCAAAGTTTTGAAAATAGACTTTGTTTTTTGTTATTACTATTGTTATCATTAATTTTGTTATTATTATTACAATTATTATTATTTTTAGTTTTATAATTATTATTATACTATTATTGTTATTGCTGTTATTATTATTATTACTATTATTATTACTATCATTATTACTATGATTATTATTATTGCTATTATAATTATTATTATTATTGCTATTATTCTTATACTTTATTATTATTCTTATTACTATTGTTATTATTAGTGCTATAATTATTATTACTATTCATCTTATTATTGGTATTATTATGGATATTTTTATTAATATTATAATTTTTTTAACCCAGTTTTTAGTTTTTTATATAAAATGGGCACAATTTGTTAAATGTCTTATGGTTTATCTCTAAACCAATCTTGAATTTTTCGTTGGCTATTTTGCAATTGATACATTCATTAATTTCCTGCTGCTTATCACAATAAGATGTCTTATTATTATTATTCTTATTATTGCTAATATTCTTATTACTTTTTTATTATTCTTATTACTATTGTTATTATTATTATTATTAGTACCATAATTATTATTACTTTTGATATAATTATTGGTACTATTATGGATATTTTTATTATTATTAATATTATAATTTTATTAAGCCCTATTCTTTAGTTTTTTTATACAGACTGGGCACAATTTGTCAAATGTTTTATAGTTTATCTCTGAACCAAGCTTGAATTTTTCGTTGGCTATTTTGCGATTGATACACTCACTATTTTCCTGCTGCTTATCACAATCAGATGTCTAATGATCTTTGTGACATTTAAGACACTTTTCTGTATTTGTACAGTTAGCCGATTTATAATTGAAGCCTTTACATTTGTTGCAACGCATTACAGTGATAGCATCAAATACTTTACATCAAATACTTCCCAACCGATACATAGTTTTTCGGCAGCCATTATTTAAGGGAAGGAATCCACTTCATTTATTGCATTTTGCACCTTGTTATTTTCTGTTATCACATTTAATTTAACTACTTTTAAAACTTTTAATTTAACAACTTTTTATACCCTACACCTATAGAATAGATAAAGGGGTATATTAACTTTAGTATGGTGTTTGTAACCACCTAAAGGAAGCGAGCTAGATATGGAAAAGTATATATATATTTGTGATCAGCGTGACCTTCTGGGTCGATATAACCATGTCCGTACGTCCGTCCGTCCGTAGGCACGATAACTCAAAAAATAATGGAGCTATCTTGATGAAATTTTACCTGTAGGTTACTAGAACTGAAAGTACGGCTGGAATTTCAAATGGGCGAAATCGGCCCATGGGTTTAGATTCTGGACCTTTTAATCGGTCTAAGGGCTAACGAACATATATAAAAAATCGCGATAACTCAACAACTTATGACGCTATATTCATAAAATTTGTTTTGTTGGGTACTGGTAATGAAACTACGGTGGTGATTGCGTACGGTGGGTAATTCGGAACTTAGAACTTTTTGATCGAATTTAGGCCAAACGAGCATAATTCCGAAACAAATTAAGATAGAACCTCCAAATTTGGTATTAGGATGTCTCTTATATTTCCTTAGTGTCCTTGAAATTTGAGACCAATTGGAGTAGTGGGTTGAGGTCCAGCCGCAGAGTTCCGAAGACCTTAGAGCATATTTTCGAAATTAATAAGGATAGTAACGGGGAGGGATGCGTAAGCGACAGGGAAAGCATTGATCGTCTGTTCATTTGGAACATTCCAATGCCGAAACTGGGACTGCTGCCATCAAGTGCTCATTATACCTCCCCGCGGTATCCCCCGGGCAACTGAACGGTGTTCAGGCTAAATATTCAGTGCGATGAATCCAGAAACGTCTGATCCAGAATGTACGGCTCCCTGGTCTGCGTCTGATTCCAGAGGAACGGCAGATTTATAAGAAGGAAAACTTAAAACCTTTCAGAAGGCGACGGGAAACCACTGGAATATATATTCCAAGAACAATCATATGTCACATGTCAAAATTGGTTCCGGTAAAATAGATGGAATAGTTGGACCATTTGGGTTAGGAACTAGAAACGAAAGAGGTGATCGACTTATTGAATTCTGTCAAGATAAAAATTTTAAAATGACCAACACATAGTTTAGCTTGCCAAAGCGGAGGTTATATGCTTGGAAATCTCCCAGAGACAGTACTGGTAACATAATACGTAACCAAATTGATTTCATTTTAGTTAACAAACGTTTAAGCTCTTCTATTAAGCATATTAGTACTTATCCTAGTGCAGATGTTCCGTCAGACCACAACCTTCTCTTAGCTAAGATTAAACATAAACTATCAAAAGTTAGAAAGACTAACAGGCAATTTAAAATCGACGTAGAAAAGCTAAAAGACAATAACATCAAAAGTCAATTGACATTAAAAATCAACAATCAATTAATAAACGTTAATAGGATAGAAGATGATATATTATGGCATCGAACAAAACAAATTTTATTCGAAACATTCAAAAATATATTAGGCGAAAAGAAAAATGGTCCAAAGCAAAAATGGATGACAGATGAAATCTTGAAAATGATGGATGAAAGAAGATCATTCAAAAATAAGAATATGGCAGAATATAAATGTATTCAAAGTAAAATTTGATCCAAAATAAGATTAGAAAAATAACAATGGCTTAAAAATGAGTGTAACGAAATAGAAAACCTTCAACAGTCTCGTGATGACTTCAACCTTCACAAAAAAATTAAAGAAGTATCAGGAGCATATAGAAAAACAAATTTCTCTGAAATAAGTATCAAAGTAAACGGTACCTATCTTAATAACATCAAATATGCTGATGAGACAACCCTTTTGGCAGATAATTTAAGTGATCTACAATATTTAATAGATAAAGTTAATCATCATAGCATAAACTTTGGTCTAAAAATCAATGCGGTAAAAACTAAATTCATGATCATAAGTAGATGTAAAACACCATATAGCACAGCTACAGTTATAGGCGACCGTCTTCCAATTGAACGTGTTTCTAGCTACAAGTATCTTGGGTGCTGGCTAAATGAGCAGTGGACATGTGAACAAGAAATAAGATGTCGTATTGAAATAGCGAGAGGTGCATTTATTAAGTACAAAAAGGTTTTTTGTTGCAGAGATCTGAATTTAGATCTTCGTTAACGTTTTTTGAAATGCTATGTATGGTCGGTTCTTTTATTTGGAGTAGAGACTTGGACCTTGACAAACACTCATATGAATAAACTCGAAGCCTTTGAAATGTGACTCTACAGAAGAATACTAAAAATTTCATGGGTAGATCGTGTCACAAATATTGAAGTTCTTCGAAGAATAAGTAAAGGCCGAGAACTTCTTACAGATATCAAAAGAAGGAAAATATCATATTTTGGACATGTGATGCGAGGTCAAAAGTACGAGCTCTTACAGCTTATCGTGCAAGGGAAAATTGAAGGTAAAAGAGATGTTGGCCGAAAACAAATGTCGTGGTTACGCAACATCAGGAACTGGACAGGTATATCAAATATTGGTGATTTGGTGCACATAGCGATGGATCGAAATGAATACAGAAGCATTTTATCTAGTATTAACTCAACTTTCAAGACATATTACCGCTAACATCCAGTAGTGGATAGGCATCGAAGAGAGAGAGAGTAACTTCAAACAAATTTAGAAGTTTCAAATTTGGTACATAGGTGCTCTTTAGTATTTCCTTTGCGTTCCCCCAATTTTGGATTAATCAGAGTGGTGGTTCAGTACCCCTCTTAGAACCCCAAGGTTTAAAAGCTTATCATCGAAATTAATAATAATAGTAATTTAAAATTAAGATAGAACGATCCAATTGTGTACAAGGGTTAACTAGTATTGAAAGTATGAAGGGGACTGCAAAATCGTATGACGGCGAAATCGTACCATGGTTTCGGGTTCTGGAACCTTTGAAAGTTTAAGGGCTAACGAACATATATCTTAAAAGCAGTATAACTCAAAAAATAATGACGCTATTTTAATGAAATTTAAACTCTAGGTTACTAATAATGAAAGTACCACGGGAATTGGTTCTGGTCGAGTTCGGACAATAAGTTCGGATTTTAGAAGCTTTTGATCGATCTGAGGCCAAACGAGTATTATTTCGAAGCCAAAGAATATATTTCCAAATTTCCTATGTGTCCCCGAAACTTAGACTTAATTGTAGTGGTGGTTCAGATGGCTCCTAAGAAATCCCAAAATTAAAAAACTTATCTTCGAGATTCATGAAGATAAAAACTTTAAATTTGATACACGAGGGTTCTTTCCTATTTTCGTTTTTATTTAACACTTTTATATTTTTAAAAGACTAAGAATTTTACTATAAAACATATTTTGTATAATATTTTATAAATTAAAAACAAAATATTTTTTTAATAAACGATTAAATTCCTTTATTTTAGTTTTTATTATATCATATATTTTATTGAATTATTACCATAGGTGATATATAACTAAGACATTGTGTACAATACTTAAGCTATATTCAAAGGTACTTACTGCATTTATGTAAAATTTATAGTTATATTTAATTGAATTATATGAAAAGTTCTAAATTTGTAATTATATTATAGAAATACATTTATAGCATATTTTGCGTTTATAAGCTTTTCTAATAGGTACATAAACAAGCCGTTTAAAATAATTGCAATTTTGAAAAATTTTAATTATTAAATATATTAGCTTTTTATCACAAAATTTAATAATTCAAATTTTTTCATTTAGTAATTGAATTGGAATAAATATATTTTCATTTAATTCAAGTTTTTTTTTAATATTTTTAAATCGATAAATTAGTAAGAATTTGTAATATTTTTTATAGATAGTCTAATTAGAAAATGTTTTTAATAAAGCTAATTTGGTTAGCTATGTTTTACGATAAAACTAATAACAGCTTTTATTGTTTTAAAATGACTTATGGACTTCTCATTAAATTTGAACCAAGTAGGTGTAGGGTATTTCTAAGTCGGTTGCACCGACTGCTGTTTCTTTACTTGTTTATATATTATTTCATTTTCAGTAAATTTATTGTTCGTAGGCATGCTTCGATTTTAGTAATAAATACACAAAAAATAAATAAATGACTCGGGTATCTTAAAATTACTATCGTACATCGTACATCGGGTATATTAAAATTACTCCTCCGTTTGTAACGCATCGAAATCGACGAGCTAGATATAGTGTCAAGGGTACGTTTCGAATCAGCATCGAAAAGTGAATCGATCTAGCTATGTGTGTCCGTCCGTCCATCCGTCCGTCAGCACGATAACTCAAAAACTAAAAGAGCTAGAGTTCTGAAACTTTCACAAAGTAATCTTTAGACAATTTGTAGGTTCCCTATTGTTTTTGGTTAAAATCGGACAAAGGCTTCGGGTAGCTGCCATACAAATTTTTTTAAATTATATGAATATTTTCAAAACTTATAACTAAATAGAAACCAAATATAAAAATGATGTTAAATTATTAATCGCTTCATGGTGTCGTGGTTAGTACATGCGACTTCTAGTCAAAATGTCTCGGTTCGAATCCAGACTGGGTCAAAGTTTTTTTTTTTTTGTAATTAATTTTTTGTTATCTATTTTCTTTTTATTAAAATATATGAATTTATTTTATGTATGAGAAATTTTATTTTATAGAAAATTTGACAGAAAACTCTCATTTATATTATATACTATTAATTTTTTTTTAATATTTTTATAACAAAATTCAAAACAATTTTTCAAAACAATACAATGGATACCATAGCAACTATAATAATTTTCAAAATCAAATTAAGATAAACAAAAAATTGTCTTAGTGGTTAGGACGTCGGCCTTTTAATTGAAAAGTGTGGGATCAAATCTCGTTCAGAGCATATTTTTTTTTAAATTCATCTTTTTTTTCAATTCATCTCTTTTTTTATTAATTTTTTTTTTAATTAAATATAAAAAATTAATATTTTGAACTTTCTGTCAAAACTTTCTGTCAAGAATTGCAAATGAAATTCTTATTTATTTAATACATAATAGTGTACGCACGGGTATCTAAAAGTTAAAAAGGGCAACTATAATCTTCCTCGTTTTTTTTAATTTCAATCAATATCAATATATTTAAATGCGTACTCGATTAACTTAAATAAATTAATTTAAGGTTTAGTTTGTTTCAATAATGTTCTATTTCTCCATCTATTAATTTTTTGTGTATAATGATTTTTAACAATACTGCTAAATTGTTTCCTTTGTTTCAATTCAATTCGAAATACTTGTTTATTGTTAACATTCTACAATGCACCGTAAAATTTTATTTAATAAATGTTGATTTTTGAATTGAGTTTTGCATTATCAAATGCAAATTATTATAAAATGTTATTTGGAAATTTTTAATATACCTATGTTAAAGTTTAAAAAAATTTTTTTTGTTTGGCTTCGATGGTGCATTAAACTCAAGTATTGCACACCCAATAGAAAAAAAATTAAAAGATTATGAGGAAAAGATAAAAGGGATGACGGAGATGAGGGAGAGATCAGGGAAACTTTGAAATTACTTTGATTACATTGCTTGGTTTATTTGGTTAAGCAAAGCCAGCAATGCATCAAAGCGTACATTGGACCTTCGCCCTTATTTCAGATTATCACTGAAAATAATTAAGACTTACAACACAAATGTTCCTGTGAAGCATACTCTTCTTAATTTTTATTTACAAAATGTTTTACTATTTATTAAAAACTAGTAACGCCCTGTGCTCGAAATTCGAGCTTTTTGTGCTTTTAAATTTCCATAAAAAATCCGTTTTGTATAATTTATATTAGACTAATATTATACGAAACTTATTTTTTTTTCCTATGCATACTAAAATTGATAGCAACAGTTCTTGTGCTTGAAATTTCCTTATTAGAAAAAAATTTATAATTTTTTCAGTTATAAAAACGTTTTAAAGTATTTTTGAATTTTATTCCTGTAGCTTAACGCGCTATAATGAGAGTATAATTTTGCACAGTTATTACACAAAAAACGCGATTTACATTCTAAATATAAATAGTGTTCTAATATATAATGTTCTGAAAATTTGATGATGATGTATTCTGTATCCTAATTAAAAAGCTTATTCATAGAGCATAATATGTACAACAAAATTTAACATACCTATCATAATTCATAAGTAAATAAGTTCAGTACTTAGTATTATATTATATTGAAGCTGCCAAAATACAAAATAATAGTTAAGTTGACAGAAGTCGAGAATTTTTTTAAAATCACAATTTTAAGATTTATAACATATCTATATTGATGATTTTTTCCTCCCCTTATACCATTTTTAAATTTAGTAGCTACATAAGCAAATAAGCACTACATTTCAATAATAAAATCTGAAATTTTTACTACAAATGTATGTACATATACAAAAAATGGTTAGGAATTCTTTACTTTACTTTATATTATACCTATTTGTATAGGAGTGAACTACTCTTTTTACAGCTACACCACACCGCCTCTTGAAAAATAGTAGATAAAAGGAGAAGATAATTAAATATTTATTTTATCTAAATTAAAGCATACGACGTACAATTTTTATACGGCAGTACTTCAATATGTCTATCTATATATCAGTAAATTGATACGCGCGTACAAACAAAAATATTTATTTGAATGTTTTAATTTAGAACAAAAAATTTTATTAATTTCATATAATAGGTATATTTTGAATTTTTTTCAATATAAGATATTTTTTAAAACATAATCTTAGAAATATAAGAAAAACCAAAAACCATTTGTCAATTTGTAAATTTTAAAAATCCGATTACAGTACATCGCGTTACGCGTATTTTGGTTGCTCTCATGTAAATTCATGTACCTATTTATTTGTAAATTTTTTGACAGAAATTATACGACAACTTTTATTTAAATTTAAGATTATTTTGTAGTTTTTTTTGCGAACATATTATAGGTATTTTTAATTATTTTGAATGTATGTTTTTTTAAAAAAAAAATATTATTTTAAAATATTTTATTTTGAAAACTTAATATTAGCAACATCAGAAAAAACAATTACAATATTTTTATACGCTTTGTCAAATTTTAAAATTTTAAATTCCGAAGTACAGTACACAAAATACCTACTAATTTCAAATTTTTTTGACAGAAACTGCACGCTGTACGCGTTTATTCTGGTTGATCTGTAAAGAACACAAAATTTTTCTTAAGAAATGTTATTTTTTTGTTTCTGCAAACATACTATAGGTATTTCAATTATTTTGAATATATGTATTATAGGTATTTTTAAAAACAATATTATTTTAAAATATTTTATTTTTAGAACAATAACAAAATAAGAAAAAACAATAACTTTTTTATATGCTTTGCTAATGTTTAAATTTTAAAAATTCGAGGTACAGTAAGTTATTCCCATGTAATATCATGTACTTAACTACTAATTTAAAACTTTTTGTTAGCAACTATACACCATAAGCGTTGATTTTGGTTAGGCCCAAAGGAACAAATCATTTAAATTACAAATTATTTTTTTAAGAAA
Source organism: Dolichopus griseipennis (assembly GCA_963082915.1). Taxonomy (NCBI): domain Eukaryota; kingdom Metazoa; phylum Arthropoda; class Insecta; order Diptera; family Dolichopodidae; genus Dolichopus; species Dolichopus griseipennis. The sequence continues at coordinate 50,246,457 of OY720444.1, read as the reverse complement.
GATTTTTCGTTTTTAATTTTTTGCAAACATATTTTATAACAACTTTTGTTATACATCTCTCAAACGTAATGGCAACTGCAGAATATATTTCAAAAGTCGGTTATTTTATTATTATAAAAAACTTACCAAAAGCAACAACAACGAAGTATCAAAATAATTTTTTTAGAAAAAACAAAAAAAAACATACAGTACTTTTTGCTTATAACGACCATGTTATTACGACAGAAAATATGCGTCGTAATAAACGAATGTCGTTTTAAAAGAATGCTGTGAATTTTGAAAAATTAGTATTAGAATTGAACATTGTAGAATATGCTAATTTTTGAGCAGACTCTTCGAACTCATTTGCTAGAATTTTACATGATGTCCCAGCTTCAAGCTTATGTATAGTGCTTTTTCTTCTAATGAAATTTTTTTTTGTATTTTTGATACGTTATGTTTTTTTTTATATTAAAAAATAAATAAGAAAATACTAAATTCATCACGTGCCGTACGCTTTTATTTAGGTTGGGACGTAAGGAACAAATAATTTTTTTTAAGAAAGATAATTTTTTTAGTTTTGCAAACATATTGTGGTATGTATTTTCAATTATTTTGAATATATGTTTTAAAAAAAAATTATTTTAAAAAAATATTATTTTAAAATATTTTATTTTTAAAATTTAATCGTAGCAACATAAGAAAAAACAATTACAATATTTTTATACGCTTTGTCAATTTTTAAATTTTAAAACTCCGAGGTGCAGTACGTCGAGTATGCTTTCATGTAAATTTATTTACATAACAACTTATTTCAAAATTTTTTGACAGAAACTGAACGCCGTACATGCTGAATTTGGTTGATCCATAAGTAACAAATCATTTTTCTTCTTCTTGTGTTGCATATTCTTTACAGAATGTTAGCGTCATATGATAGTTTGTGTGATTTGTTTGTATCGCTCCCTGTCCCTTGCTGATTCTACCAGTGCACCAATTTCTGATATGCCAGTCCAATTTCTAATATTTCGGAGCCAAGACAGTTGTTTTCTACCAACTCCCCTTCGCCCTTCGATCTTCCCCTGCACGATGAGCTGCAACATCTCGTATTTCGCACTCCTCATTACATGGCCAAAGTATGCTGTTTTTCGACGTTTGACAGTTGTGATTAGTTCTCTTGTCACGTTCATTCTTCTGAGAACCTCCTCGTTCGAGACACGGTCTACCCATGAAATCTTGAGCATTCTTCTGTATGTCCACATTTCGAATGCTTCAAGCTTATTCATATCTTTTACTTTTACTGTCCATGCTTCTACACCATATAATAAAACAGACCAGACATAACATTTAACGAAACGTATCCGCAGTTTCATGCTGAGGTTCCTGCTGCAAAAAAGCTCCTTATATTTAAGAAATGCCTTCCTGGCCATTTCAATTCGGCATTTTATTTCCCCATTACAACTCCAGTCTTCGTTTAGCCAGCATCCAAGGTACTTGAAAGTGGACACTTTTTCGATTTGACTGTTGTTAATTGTAATAGTCGCACCAGGATATGGTTTTCTATTTCTGCTGACTATCATAAATTTCGTTTTTTGAGTGTTGATGTTAAGCCCAAAATTGTTACTGTAGTGGTTGACTCTATCTACTATATGTTGTAAATCGATAATATTATCAGCTATTAACGTTGTATCGTCAGCATATCTTATATTATTTAAAAACGTGCCGTTGACTTTTATGCCTACTTCCACATCAGATAGTGCCTCTACAAAGATAGTTTCCGCATATAAGTTGAAGAGCATTGGTGACAAAATACAGCCCTGACGTACACCTCTTTGAATTGCAATGCTATCTGTTAAGCCATGCTGAGTTTTTACGTTAGCTGTTTGGTTCCAATAAAGATTTCTGATACAGTTTATAGTTTTTTCTTCGATATCTAATGCACTTAAGATTTCTATCAACTTTTCATGCTGCACCCTATCGAAAGCTTTTTCGTAATCAAGGAAACAGAGAAAAACATCCTTCTGAACATCTCTGCAGTTTTGTACCAATATATTTACGCCAAAAAGAGCTTCTTTCGTGCCTGTGCCTTGTTTAAATCCGAACTGCGTTTTTCCCATATGTGCTTCGCACTTGGAATACATTCGACTTTGCAGTATTTTAAGAAAGATTTTAAGCGCATGACTCATTAAACTTATCAGACGATGATTCGCTTTTTTCGGGAGTGTAATAAATGTCGACTTTAGCCAATCTTCTGGGAAATTACCTGTGTCATATATTTCATTAAAAATTTTGACCAATATATCTAAATTATCATAATCTATTAATTTTATTATTTCTGCTGGTAAATCATCCGGGCCTGTAGTTTTATTGTTTTTTGATGACAATACTGCCTTTTTAACTTCTTCTTTTGTTATTGGGAATCCAAAAGGTAGTGTGTTAGTGTTATTGTTAGTGTTATTGTTGTTTATTGTTCTGCTTTGATCTTGAAATAACTGTTGAACATAATTTTCCCAGGTTTTTTGTTCCTCATTTACATCAGCTATAAGTTGACCTTGTTCGTTTGTTAATGCAGCGGTAAGTTTTTTACGATTTGTACCCGTGATTTCTTTAATTTTTTTGTGGACATTGAAATCATCATGTAGATGTTGCAGTTTCTCTAATTCGTCACATTCTTTCTTTAACCAGTCTTGCTTGGCACGCCTAATTTTAGCTTGGATATCTCGATGAATACGTTTATACTCCCCAATATTATTGTTTTTGTATTGGCGCCTTACATCCATCATATGCAAAATCTCGTCTGTCATCCATTTCTGTTTAGGGAAATACTTTTTTGTACCCAGGATGTTTCGTGACTTTACTTTAAGGATATCCTTTGTTTGTGCCCATAGATTTCTTGTATTTCTCAAATTTCGTACCTGATTGTTGATCTCTGCTGCTAACCGATCTCTTATTTCACTATTTTTCAGCTTTTCCATATCCAATTTTGTTTCTCGGTTGGATCTCTTTGGTCTTGCCAATTTGATGTTTATTTTGCCCACCAAAAGATTGTGATCCGATGGAACGTCGGCACCAGGGTATGTGCTTACTTTCCTAATGGATGAGCTAAATCGTTTATTTACAATAATGAAGTCAATCTGGTTTCGCACTACATGTTCACTTGAATCTTGTGGAGATCTCCAGGTATATAATCTTCTTGCAGGTAAACAAAACCACGTATTCATAATTTTTAAATTTTCTTCCTGGCAAAATTGTACCAAACGATCACCCCTTTCGTTTCTAGTTCCTAGAGCAAAATTCCCAACTACGTCTTTTACTCCTCCGGTACCAACCTTGGCATTAAAGTCGCCCATTATGATATTCAGGTCGTGAGGTTTTGTTTGTTTTAAAAGATATGTTATGTGTTCATAAAACTCCTCTATCTCATCGTCAGGTTTATCCGCTGTCGGTGCGTAAATTTGTATAATATTAATTGCGATCGGTTTTGAATCTAATTTCAGTAGCATGGCTCTATCCGAAAACGGCACGAAGCCGGAAACATGTTTTGCGATTTCTTCAGACAATATTATACCGACGCCATTCCTGTGCCTTGTGTTGTTATTACCGGAATAATAAAATTTTGTCCCCTTTACACAACTTACTCCGTTGTTTGGCCACCAGGTTTCGCTGATACCAAGTATATCAATTTTTAAACGATTCATTTCTTGAATAGTGTTATAGATTTTTCCTGACTCGAACAGACTGTTGACATTCCACGTTCCTATTTTTATTGTAGCTTTGGTTTTACCTCCGGGGATTCTTAGCACCCTCTTTTTGCCGGAGACTGAGGGCCGTTTGTTTTTTGATGTATTCATATGATATTTCTAGGGATTATTACTCCAGTGGTTTCCCATTGCCTTCTGGAGAGTTTACGGTAGTTTTCTTTCTTTTTTTTCATCAGCCGCTCTTTAAGAGTACAGACGCTGTTTGCAGCCGCCTACTATAGGAACAGACGCTGCTATTTCTTGGCCCTTAAATCTAAATGTAGAAGTGGCCCAAAAGAAACCGCCAGTTTTGTTTGTTGCTGACTCACCTACACCACCAGGGTTGGTTACCTGATCTTTCGACTGAGTTGCTCAGCGTAACAGGAAGGACCTCGTGAAGGTAAAACTTGGCGTGGAGATAGCATAGGCTGTGGTTGATGTAACTGGAACCCATCAAGCTAAGTTCCGCATACTATCCCGTTCCCCCCCCTCTTAAGAAATATTATTTATCAGAAGTCGAAATTTAAATCTCCTTGTTCATTGAATATTTGAACTAAACAAAAAAAAGAAAGATATACATAAGTCGGCGCCTATAATCTTTTGAATTAGATTTACATTTACACAAAGTCGGCGCATAATATTAGAGTCATAAGCCTCAACTTTTAACCGCGTGACCGTTAAATTCAAAATTACGTTCAATTAAAGACAGGTTTCAAATGAAAAAACGCAATATTCTTAAAAAAAAATATCATTGTCCTATGAAAACAAAAAAAACCTTTACTTTGGTTGTTGTTTCATTAAAATTGGTCAAATAGTTTACCCAGAAAAAGGATGTTTATATTTGTATGGGAAAAAATAAGCCGATTAAATATTATGATTACCAGAAAATCATGTGCGATTTTGAAAACTGAAATGAACTAATTCATAAACTAATAAATAAATTTAAGTTCATAAAAAATTTTTTGTTTATTTTTATTTTGTTCTTTTTTATTAAAAATAAATAAAAAAAATTTTTTTGCCTGCTTATGATAATTTTGGACATTTTATTTTCTAAAATAAAACACATTCAACAAAACATTAATATTTTATTTTTTTTTTTAACACATTCAATAAAACACGTATAATTGAATGCGTTTGTTACATCTCATTCTAGACAAATATATTAATAATATTACATATAATATTTAAATATTTTAATCATAAATAATAACAAAAACTTTTTTTGCACAATTAACAATTTTAAAAAATTAAACCAACTTAAGAACTTTAACATAATATTTAAATTTTTTAAAATTAAAATTTAAGTGCAAATTTTTAAAACTATTGACCTTCTTAATTTAATTAACAAGTAATATTATAGTCATAATAAACAGTTTAATAATAAAAAACAAAACAAATAACATAAATTTAAAAACCGGTGCAATTAATAAGTGAATCATAATTTTTTCAGGTCATAACATTAACATAACGCTTATAATGGATATTAAATTTTATAAAACATCACAATAATTCTTATCAAAATGAAAATAAATCATTGTTTGACAAATTAAACGAGATAGATAGCACTGAGTCAAATAAACTTAAAAAATAGCAAGGAAAACAATGGACGATATTTTAATAAATATTGAAAAATAAATAAAAGCTGTTGATCCATCAGATACTATAAGTAAACCGAAATTTAACGTAAGAATTTTGAATCTCAGCGTTAACACAACAGAACACAAACTTGTCAAATATATAAGAAACGAGGAAGATTATAGTTGCCCTTGTCAACTTTTAGATACCCGTGCGTACCCACTATTATGTATTAAATAAATAAGAAATTTATATATTGCAATTGAACTGTTTGGCAGAAAATTCAAAATATTTGTTTTTTTATATTTAATTACAAAAAAGTTAATAAAAAAAAAGATGAATTTAAAAAAACAATATGCTCTGAACGAGATTCGAACCCACACTTTTCAATTAAAAGGCCGACGTCCTAACCACCAAGCCATCGATTTTTTGTTTATCTTATTTTTTTTTTGAAAATTATTATAGTTGCTATGGTATCAATTGTTTGTTTTCAAAACTGTTTTGAATTTTTTTATAAAAATATTAAAAAAATTATTAATTTTTAATATTAATGAGAGTTTTCTGTCAAATTTTCTATAAAATAAAATTTCTCCTACATAAAATAAATACATATATTTTATTAAAAAGAGAATAGAAGAAAATAGATAACAAAAAATGAATTTAAAAAAAAAAAACATTTTTCCTCCAGCCTGGATTCGAACCGAGACGTTTTGACTACAAGTCGCATGTCCTAACCACTACACCATTAAGCGATTAATGATTTAGTTACATTTTCTTTGTTTTTTTATTTAATTTCTGCTTAGTTATTAATTTTGAAAATATTCATATAATTTAAAAAAATTTGTGTGGCAGCTACCTGAAGCCTTGGTCTGATATTAACCAAAAACAATAGGGAACCTACAAATTGTCTAAAAATTACTTTGTGAAAGTTTCGAAACTCTAGCTCTTATAGTTTTTGAGTTATCATGCTGACGGACGGACGGAAACGCATAGCTAGATCGATTCACTTTTCGATGCTGATTCGATACGTACCCTTATACGTATACTTTTATATCTAGCTCATCTAGATCGATGCGTTACAAACAAAGGAGTAATTTTAATATACCCGATGTTCATATATGTATGCACAGGTATAAAAAGTTGAAAAGTGATGATGTTCAATGCAAATTAATTATTGAAGTGGCTGAAATATAAACCAAACTATCACACATTTAAGGTTGGTGTTCCGGAATCAAAAGAAAGAAATTAAAAGCAGGAGATTGTGGCGTTAGGAACCAATATAAGCAGTTTTAAAAATTTAAAGTGTAAAAATTTAGTGTAAAAACACAATATTGTATAAACACAAAACATTCAAGGAATAGTAAAACAAACACTAAGTATCCATCAATAAAAATTCTGATTTGCCTAAAATTAAAATTAATAAAACAAGAAATAAATAAATCCAAAAATAAGATAGCACTAAATTAAAAATAACCATAATATTAATAAATATAATAATAGCAATAATAATATTTTAAATTCAACTAAAGGACAACCCTTTAGATTAACTCGCACACCAATTTAAAATAACAATAATAATAATCAAAACAATACTTTAAATTCGAACAAAACACAACCTTTTTTATTAATTCAAACACCAGTTAAAGTTCAAAGCTATGCTCCTCCGTTTAACTTAGTTACTTATTCGCTAAATAAGCAAGTTTAAATTCAATTGAGATTCCGGTCAGTAATACAAGTTAAAGAACAAAGACTAACACAACGTGCAATTCAACCACTTCTGAAAAATTAATTTCAACTAATTTAACTGCAACGACTTCATTAACGTCTGAACAATAATATCCTTCCTTCAAGCAGGAAGAAACGATTATTTTTGGTACTCCATGCACGCGAATTTTAAATATTAACTAACAAATGAAAACACTTCATAAATTTAACATAAAATGATCAAGTGGCTCAACGTTGTGGCTTATGACTGCAATTTTATGCGCCGACTTTTGGTAGAAATATAATTAATTTTGTGACTCGCGGCTCAATTATATTTTTATAGGCAACCGACTTATATCTTTCTTTTTTTTTATTTAGTTGAAATACTCAATAAACAAGAAGATAAAAATAATTTTTAAATGTTTTGTTTTTTGTTTATTAGAATTTTAAGACAAAAAAAGTGAATTAGAATTTAGAAGAAATAAAATTCTGATGAAAAAACAATGTTGAGGTAACAAAATTTTGTTTTATATATTTTGTTACTGTTTCTGTTGTTCGTTTTGGTTTTTGTTGAATAAAAAACAATTTGTTGTGAAAACGTAATTTGTTTTTTGTTTTTTTGTATACCTACTACATGTGATTGTTGTTTATTTCAAAATAAAAAACCGGACTTGACTTTTGAAATTATGTTATGTCGATAAGAAATTGTAATCAAGTTTGTAGCACAAAAAAAGTAAATTATGATAAAAATATGTTTGTATAAATTAAAAAAATTATATTTGTAATAGATAGAAAAAACAAAGGTATTTAAATAATTGGTTCCTTAATAATTAAAAATTTTATTTGAAATATCGAGTTATTTTTATTATAATATTTTAAACATTGAGTTGTTTTTAATATAATAAAAGTTTTTTTGTTTTACATAATCAACTTTTCTTTTGTAATAACATTTGTTCGTCTTACGAACCTCACGATCATACGTAGAAATATCTTTTTTTTTATTACTAACAAATTAAAACTTAGAAAAATATATAAACAAAATATTTCAGAACCATTTTGTACAATTTTCAGGACGAAGATATGTTACGAAGAAGAAGACGAAGAAGATCATGCCATTTAAAAGTAATGTGAAAAAAATCCACTAAAAAATCCGATAAATAAGAAACCGTGCAATATTTTAGACAAAAATGAACAAAAAGTAAATGAATTGGAAGATTTAGTGAATAGACTGCAGAAAGAAAATGCAGAATTAAAAGAAGCTATGAAAAAGCTCCTACCAACCCCTTCAAAAGGGCTGAAAAAAGCTTTAATTATCCTAATCCCCTGATGGACACTAATTGTGAGGACAGTCAAATAGAATCCGAAGAAGAACTAGAAAAAATCGAAGAAATTCAATGGATGGAATAGAACCTTACAATTCCAGAAAAAACAAGTGAGGAAAAAAACCACGGGTTTTTAAAAAGCACATTTTCAAAATTATATACGGTTTCTTACTTAGTATTTTATCATTTATTTTTATAAAAATACATATAAAAATAAATGATAATATTATAATTTAGTTATTTCATTAATTTATTAATTATATGAACAATAGTGAAATACTTAGAATATAACTACAATTCACTCAAGAAAACCTGTTAAGAAATGCGAAATATAATGTTGGGGATTCAATGTTAACGTTTAATTTGGAAAAATTTACACTGGTGAATAAGTTACTGTTTTATAAAAACATAAAAGTTTTAATTTTTAAGACCTAGTAGCCCTTTAATGAGGAAGGTTTCCAAATTTCTGCTTAACAAATTTATGATGGATTTGCCCATCCCACTTCTGTCCTTACCCTTCCCTTTCTGTCGGTTCTAGGAAATCAATTGTGAACTCCACCAAAATTTGGAATTTTACCTAGAATTTTATTATCTAACCAAAAATGGTTAAAACTAAGAGACAATTTTAAGAAAAACCTTTAACATATGTTGAAATATAATGCTGCAGCTGTAAATTATGTATATTTGTAATAAAAAATTTTAACAGGTTTTCAAGTTACAAATGTTTAAAAATAGCTAAATTTCAATTTTTTCAGCCCTTATAGCTCCTAAACAGGGGACGAAACAAAAAAATTTTGCTGAATGACTCCTACTAATTTCTAGTTTCTCCCAAAATTTCAAGACCCTAGTTTGAACCGTTTAGAAGATATGTGGGGCCAAAAATTTGGAAAAATTGAGTTTTACTTAATGGTAAAGTTTAGTACCGTATGGCAATCCTAATCATTTGCCTTTTAAAAATTTATAAAGTTTATAAAACCAGCTATTTTTTGCCGCTTTCAGAATGAAAATACACCTAACAGAACTCTTGTTATAACAATTTAAAAATAGGGCTTTTTCAACTTTGGAGGGCTGTAGCTCTGTAACGGATCGGGCTACAAAAAAAAATTATTCTACGAAATTATTTTTTTTGTAATATCAACCCGTTGTTCAAATTTTTTTATTCTATTCTTTCAAACGGTGTAAAAGTTTTGTAAACATACGGACGGACGGACGGACAGAGTGAACTATATAGGCACATTTTTACAAAATTTTTTGAAAATTTTCTAAAAATTACATAAATAAAAAATATTCGAAGTCCAATAAAAGCCGATGAAAATGCTGGAAAAAAATGCCACCAATAAACCTATTTAACACTAAGGTTAGCCGATTAAACTAATGAAAGATAAGCTACTGGTAAAAAACTTTTTCGTGGAAGAAAATCCAACCAACCAATCAGCACAATATACTTACAATATAGATGACTTCACTAAACACATATACCCCAAAAGAACAAAAAAAACATTACTATGGTCCTGAAAAGTTTAAACAATATGTAATCACCTGAAGAAGTACTTGAATCTAAAACAACATGAAACCGAAAACACCAAATTTGAAAAAGTAACACGAATAACTACTAACGCTACTAAGTTTTATTAATAAAAATAAATCTTATGCTAATGCTTTAACTAATAATAATAATAACAATACTAACACTAAAAACAACAATAATTGTAATAAAATAAACACTGAATCAAATCATAATATTTAATTGGTTTTTTTTTTTCATACAAATATAAACATCACTTTTTAGGGCAAACTATAACACTAATTTTAATGAAACAACTACCAAAAGAGAGATTTTTTTTGTTTTCATAATATAATGATATTTTGTTTTTTAGAATATTGCGTTTTTCAGGTGAAAACCGTCTTAAATTTAACGTAAATTTAAATTTAACGGTCACGCGGTTTAAAGTTGTGTCTTATGACTCTAATATTATGCGCCGGCTTTATGTGTAAATGTAATTCATTTTCGGTTGTAACTCGCAGGTCAGTTAAAATATTTTAGGCACCGACTCATGTCTTTCTTTTTGTTTTGTTTAGTTCAAATGTTAAATGAACTAGGAGATTTAAATTTTTTTTAAATTTTTGTTTTGTTTCTGTTTTTTTTTTTCTTTATCTTAACAAGTGAAGTAGAATTAAAATTCTGGTGAAAAAAAATAAGATCAGTTCGAAATGAAAACAATACATTTTGTTTATTCAGTAGATTTCATTTAAAACGAACTCAATTTTAACAATATTGTCATATACGGGTTTTAAACGTGTGAATTAAATAACCGCTTAAACAACTGTTTTAACTAGCCTTGAATATCACCTAAGTTTAACAGCCTTAAAATAACTTAAATATAACTCAAATATAATAACGGTGAGAAAAACTTAAACTAACAAATCACATAAAGTAATACGATAACTATCTTGCCTTCCTTTTCGTTCATTATAATTAAATCTGTTAAATTAGCAATTTTAGTTTTAATTTTATTTTGTAATTTTAAATAAATGTTTGATAAAAATTAATAAAAAAGCTCAGTTTGGAAGAACAAACGAAAGTAATAAAGTGTTTTAATTTTAACTACTTAATTGGCGCAGTCGCGAGTGCTTTCGATTTCGAAGAAGAAACGAAACCACTAAAAAGTTCCTACTAACTCGCATATAAAAATAAAAAAAAAAAACCATAGAACGTTTATTTTTTTTTTGAAGAAGAAAACTAAAATTCAAATCTGTTTTTGATAATTAATGCAAATACCTAATAAGTTAATTAGAAGAAATTAAACTAAATTAAATATAAAAAAAAAAAAAAAATATATATATAAAACTAATTACATATAAGATCAGTGCAAAAATACAATTGAATTATATGATGACAATAATGTTAATGTTATAAAAACAAAATTAATAAAAACAATATTTTTAATTTGAACCTAAAATACATTTTTTTTTTGCATTAAAACAAAAAATTTTTTCTTTAATATTATAAGTGATAAAAGAAAAAAAATTTTATTACAAAAACTTACATCTGGACTACTTGAAAAAAAAAAAAAATTTTTAACAATAATATGATGACTTATTGAAAAATAAAACATTTTAATTATATGTGGAAAATATAAAATTTTGCAATTATTGTAAGCACATTTTGAATAAAAAAAACAAAAAGCAAGGGAACAGTGAAATCATCAATTCAACAAGATCATAATTTTCATCATTCCCGCAGGTGTTAATCAAAAAACGCGCAACAGGCAGTACAACAAAAATCTGTAAAATCTGGAAGCTCAAATTAAAACATATTCATAATACTAAGTAAGTTCAATTTACTATATAAAAAAAAAAAAACAACACACAAAAAAAAAAAGAACAAGAAAAAAAAAAAATATAATAAAATTAGGTGTACTTTGAAGTATTAAATTTTTTTTATATGTAATAAGATAAGTAATGCAAAATTTTTTTGTCATATTAAAATAAATTTCTAATTTTTTTTCACAAAACAAAAAAAAAATATATAAAATAAAACAAAAGATTTTTTTTTAACTTTGAACTTGAATTTGTAGTCTCGAACACATACATATATAATACTTGAAAAAAAAAAAATTTTAAAATAGCACTATAATATACGTAATATTAAATGATAGTATTTTTTTTCTTTTTTAAATTAAATAAATAAGTAAGTCAAGAAAAAATAATATTCTGTTCTACTCTGTTCTGAAAATGGAACAATTAGGAATGGCCGATAAATTTAAGATCATTTTAGATTTTATAAGTAAAGTTCCAATATTCGATGGGAAAACCCCAAACAGTCTCCCCAAATTCATAGAAAGAATAGATAATATTACTCCAACGATAAATCTGTATGATGAATTCAATAAAAAAGTATTAAATGGGTATATAAGGGATAAAATTACCGGTAATGCCAAAACTACATGCCAAAACTACATTAAACGGAAATCCTACTAATTGGGAAGATATAAAAAAATTAATAGTTAAGCACCATGGAGAAAAATGATCTCCTAACAAGTTATTAGACCAAATTAGATCATGTCGTGTTACTACCGACATTCAAAACTTTTATGAAAAACTAAATGCTCTGTTATGTAGAATTAATAATTACTATTCATTAAATTCTAATGAATCAAATCTTAAAAATATCATTGAAAGTAATACGCGAATAGCTTTAGAAGTTTTCAAAGATAATCTGCCCGAACCAGCTCGTAGCATCATTCTAAGTAGAAATCCAACAACATTAAGTGATGCCTATGATATAATTCGCGAATGTAAATACGAACATTTACCAAATCAACGAAATAAATATTTTCAAACAAATCATACTTTCCAAAAGCCTATACATAACAAAAATTTTAATTATAAACAATCCTATAACCAAACATATGTTAATCATAATAGAAATCGAAATAATTATAATAATTATCAACGACAAGATGTTGATAGTAATAAAACAAATTTTAATCATAACTCGTCCCAAAATATTAAAAATAGTTATAATCATCATAAACCAGAAGATATCGAGCCAATGAGTACTCAAACTACTTATACTCAAAACTCTTCTCAAAATAGTTTTAAAAATAATAATAATAATTATAATAAGTCAAAAAGATATTTCCAACCAATGGAAATATCAATTAATCAAAGACGAAATTTTCAGGAGGACCAGTCAAAAGACTTCCCTATATAGTAATAAATAATCCTATAAAAACTATGCGTTTCATAATCGATACTGGAGCCAAATTCAGTGTCATTAATCGTAATCTTTGCAACCCGAAATGGAAACAACAAAAACAGAATTACGTACAAGGTCTATGTAGTTTCATAAATTCAAAAATTGTATACAAATTCCCACTTTTCGAAGTATTTAAAGAGCAAAACCTAATGGTTGAATTTGTCGAAGTAAACTTCCATGATAAATACGACGGTATAATTGGGAACAACATTTTAGAACCCTTAGATGCAAAAATTGACTTTGAAAGTCGTACTTTAAAAACAAAAAATTCAGTAATTCAATTCTTTCTCAATATCGAAGAAGAAAAATATTTTAACTGTTCCTATGATAATAACACAATAGAAATATTTCACAATGAAATTAAAGTGTCAAAATTGTTAGAATACGTTGAAACATCACACCTGAATAAAAAAGAAAATGGTTTGATAAGTAAATTAATTCGTAATAATAAAAATGTATTTTTCAAGGAAGGAGACTGTTTATCATTTACAAGTCACATCAAACATCAAATAAAAACAAAAAATGACATACCTGTCTATTCTAAACTGTACCGATATCCTCAGGTCCACAAAAAAGAAGTAGATAGGCAAATAGAAGAAATGCTAAAGGATAGTATTATACAACCCTCTAGTTCGCCTTATAATTCACCAATTTGGGTTGTACCTAAAAAATTAGATAATAGTAAAGAACAAAAATGGCGCATTGTCGTAGATTATAGGAAACTGAATCAGATAACTATAGATGATAAGTTTCCTATCCCTAACATTGACGACCTTTTTGACAAATTAGGTAAAGCAAATTACTTTACAACGCTAGATTTGGCGAAAGGGTTTCACCAAATCGAGGTAAACCCCAAAGATAGAGCAAAAACAGCATTCTCTACTTCAAATGGTCACTTTGAGTTTCTCCGTATGCCTTTCGGACTCAAAAACGGACCAGCAACATTTCAAAGGTTAATTAATGATGTGCTAAAAGAATTTATTAATTCCATATGTATTGTGTATATGGACGATATTCTTGTTTTCTCTACCTCACTACAAGAACATATCGAGTCAATTGAAAAAATATTTAAAAAATTATCAGAAGTTAACTTAAAAGTCCAATTAAATAAATGCTCCTTTTTGAAACGGGAAACAGAATTTTTAGGACACATCGTGACGGACAATGGCATCAAACCTAACCCAAATAAAATTGAATGTATTCTAAAAATTCCACTACCCAAAAATCAATTAAAAGCTTTCTCGGTATAACAGGGTTTTACCGGAAATTTATAAAAGATTATTCCAAAATAGCTCACCCTTTAATAAAATACTTGAGAAAAGGTATGAGAATAAACACAAATGACAAGGAATACCAAAACGCGTTTGATAAACTTAAAAAGTTACTAACATCAGATCCGATCCTCGCGTACCCAGACTTCGAGAAAATGTTTACCTTAACAACTCATGCATCACATTTCGCATTGGGAGCCGTCTTATCTCAGAGCAACCACCCAGTTTCCTTTATCTCTCGTACCCTCAATAAACATGAAAGAAATTACTCAACGATCGAAAAAGAACTTTTGTGTATTGTATGGGCAACAAAAGTATTTAGACCCTATCTTTTCGGTCGCAAGTTTACAATAAAAACAGACCATAGGCCCCTAGTTTGGCTTAGTGGGTTGAAAGAACCAAATAGTAAGCTGCAAAAATACAAAATCCGAATAAATGAGTACGATTTTAACATAGAGTACGTAAAAGGAAAACAAAATTTTGTTGCCGATGGGTTATCTCGAGTAAGAGTTGATAATAGTGAAGGGAAAATAAATTCTGATGATTCGTTTTCCCACTATCTTAACATAAATCCTTTATTTAATGAAGAAAATATAGATAATGAAAGTATTACTAAAGTCTATACTAATGAGAAGTTAAATAAAAATGAAAGTATTCTTACATCTGATATTGAAACGAAAAATTATCAAGAATATAAAACATGTGATGAAACATTATCTTTTTATTCTGACATTGATAACAAATTCTCATGCAAAAAAAGATATAACATCCTACATAATGCAAATTCTAATGACACAAAAACAAATAAAGGTTGCAATAATGATGAAATTATTTCAACCGATGCTACAATTCATAGTGCTCAGGAAGATTCATCCGATTTAATCTACATTACAGAAAAGCCCATCAGTCTTTATAAAAACCAAATTTATTTAGAAGAAGGAGAAAAAGAAAAATATTTCTTAAAAATAGTTAACCGAAAATGCCAAAATAAAATAATTGTAGCCAATGAAAGCAATCTTCTAGAGTTAATGCAGCAATCAATACCAGACCGTGGATTGATATGCGTTTATTGCGAAAATATAAGATTATTTGTAAAATTCCAAAATTTATACCAAAAATATTTTTCCGCTAACAAAAACTTAACTATATTAAAATCTTCTAAGAAATTAATCGATATTACAGATAAAAATAAAATTTTTTCAATAATAAAAGAGGAACATCTCCGTAATAATCACAGAGGAATCAATGAAGTGTTTAATGAGATCAAAGAAAAATATTACTATCCTAATATTCTTGTTGAAATTAGTAAAATCATTAGTAACTGTGAAATATGCAGTTTAGCGAAACTTGATAGATCACCTCCAAAAATTCCATTTAAAATTACAGAAAGTCCAGAGTTCTTTAACGACATTGTTCATATGGATATATGGTTTCCCGAAAGGAACAAACCATATTTAACAACTATAGTTAAATTTAGTAAATATGCCACTATCCACAAACTGAATGACAGAACGTGGATTTCAATTTTAGAAGCAATTAAAGAAAGAAACCGCTATTTGGGAAAAATGAGAAAACTTGTGTCAGATGGAGATAGATGTATAATTCATAACGCGGTTGAACTATTCCTCAAAGAAAATCGTATAATTTTTCACCAAACTACTACTTCCAATAAGACAGGCAACAGCGATGTTGAAAGATTACACGGTACCCTAAACGAATATATTAGAATACTTAATACCAAAGGAGAAATTAAAGAACTTGATAATAAAATTTTTAAAACGATGAACTCGTATAACAACACCATTCATTCTACCACCAATCTTAGACCCATAGACTTCCTTCAAAAGAATTTTGATAAAAACGATATAAAATACTTTGAAAAAAAATTTGAAAGCGAAAAACAACGAAAAATAGACAGATTGAATTCAAATAGAGACAAAAACATTAAACTTTCTGAAAATATCGTTAGAAATAGAAATATAGCCAAAAACAGCCCCAAATACAAAAAAATTAAAATATTTTCTCAAAATAAAAATTACATTGTAGATAGAAAAGACAAAAGAAAAGTTAAATATTACAAATCCCAAATAAAAAGAAAATTTAAACACCAAAAATAATACATTTTCTCTCTTTTAGAAATGAAATCTCTCGCGTTTGTACTCACATTCGTAATACTATGGCAAGCTAGTACCTCCCAAAAAATTGATATAACACCAATTCAGGAAGACAAGGGTTATGTAATTTTGAAGATGGAAAGAATACCAGTTATACAGAGATACTCTAAAATCCTACACATCGTTAACCTAACCGATTACGCTCAGGTAATACAATCTATAAGAGATAATGTTAACAATCTTAAACTTAACAATGAAAATCCAAGCCTCAATTTTTTGAACAATCAAATAGAAACTCTAGAACGAAAATTCACTAATATTGTACCACATGTTCATAGAAAAAAAAGAGGATTAATAAATCTTGTAGGTAATACCCTGAAATTTTTAACAGGTACAATGGATTCAGAGGATGCTAATGAAATATACAACCATCTAAACAACCTAGACAATAATGTCCAACAAATAACAAAAGAATCTAACAAACAAATCACAATTAACCAGCAAATGATTGAATCAATTAACAAAATTAAAAATCATATAAATGAACAACAAGAAAAGCTCAAAATATTTTTTGAACAAGTAAAGAACTCGAATAGAAAAACGGAAGAAACTCAAAAACAGCCCTTCGTATTAGAAATTTTTTCAAATATTCTAACAATAGACAAACAAATAGAATTAGTTAAAGATAATATTCTTCTAAGTAGACTTAACATACTGGCTTATGATATCCTAAATCCTGAAGAAATAAATGACCATAATATAACCTTAGATATATTATCCCATATTAAAAGCTCAACAATACTTAAAGAAAATATTATCATTTTTGCCATATTGATTCCATCATTTTCACAAACAGAGTATAACAAAGCATTAATTTTACCATTTCCAAATAATAAAAAAAGAAGAATTAGAAATTAATAACGAAGAAATCTTAATATCAAAGAATAACATTTTTAATTTAAATAACAATATTTTAGAAGAAAAAAAATAAAAATTTCATGATAATTACTGTATTAGAAATATATTATCAAAAAATAATACTTGTAAATTTAGGCTAAATAATCAAGAATTTATAGAAGAAATAGACTTCGGTTTTATTATTACAAAAAATTTAAAAATAACTGATATTAAGCAAAATTGTATTAAATTAGATGTAACTATTAAAGGAAACAACATTATAAAAATTGCAAAATGTAGTATAGAAATAAGAAATGTAAAATTTGTAAATAATTTATTAGAATATAAGGAGCATATTAGGTTACCCAATGTTAACTATAATTGGACAAAAATTGTAAACAATGTTACATTAGAAAATTTAAATATTGTAAGCTTTGAAAATAGGAAAACAATAGAATATATTAATTACAAAAATAATATAAAAGATTTTTCAATAAGCTCAATACTTATTATAATATCAATTTTAACATTATTTTTATTTGTATGTATATATCGAAAAGGAAAAATAGTTGTCAAAAACAAAATTGAGATTCCAAAAAATAAAAAACTGGGTTCTTCCGGGACTGAAGAATCTCGGAGGGGAAGTGTCATATACGGGTTTTAAACGTGTGAATTAAATAACCGCTTAAACAACTGTTTTAACTAGCCTTGAATATCACCTAAGTTTAACAGCCTTAAAATAACTTAAATATAACTCAAATATAATAACGGTGAGAAAAACTTAAACTAACAAATCACATAAAGTAATACGATAACTATCTTGCCTTCCTTTTCGTTCATTATAATTAAATCTGTTAAATTAGCAATTTTAGTTTTAATTTTATTTTGTAATTTTAAATAAATGTTTGATAAAAATTAATAAAAAAGCTCAGTTTGGAAGAACAAACGAAAGTAGTAAAGTGTTTTAATTTTAACTACTTAATTATATTATGTTTACAAAGAGCGAAAAGTAAAAATTTAATCAGTTCTAATGGTTTTACTTTTTAGCATTTGTTGTGCTTTGTATTTGTTAGATCAACTTAAAATAAAAATATGATTCGTTTAATGTACCTATCAATTTTAATTATAATAACTTTACACTTTTTTCCAAAGAATTAAATTTTACCTAAAAATATAAGTTGTTTATTACATTCATATTTCTTTTATTTAAACTATTTATTATTATATCTGATAATGTTGCTTGGTGATTAATTCAGTTAAGTTTTTTGAAAAGCGAAAAATAAAAATAGAAAATTTATATTAATATTTTTGTTTATTTATTAAAAAATACTATATATTCAAAATAACTGAAAATAGCTATAGTACCTATGTTTGCAAAAACAAAAATTAATAAAGGTTAAAAAAAAATAATTTGTTTCATAAGAACCCAACCTCGTACGGCAACTGCGCACAATTTCTGTCAAAAAATTTTGAAATAAGTAGGTAGTTATGTAAATAAAGAAATGTAAATAAATAAATGTACTGGACCTCGGATTTTTAAAATATACAAATTGGCAAAATGTATAAAAATATTATTATTGGTTTTTCTTAAATTTCTAAGATTAGTGTTATGTACTGCCGTATAAAATTTGTATGTTTTGATTTAAGTTAAGCCCTAAAAATTGAAAAGTTTATTTTTCATTTTAAACATCGAATAATGTTTTTTTTATAATAAACGAGAAAGAGTGTAGTAGAGTAGACTGTGTCAACTCTTGGATATCCGTATGACCGTATACATTATATCATCCGGTTAATTACTTTTGGCAAAGTTTTAAAGCTTTATTAAGTATAGTGGAATACTCATATAAAAGAAGGAGTTGTATGGTAGCTACTCGAACCCTCTGCAGTAGACCAACCAAATTTTGCAATAACTTTGGCCATTACACCAAACTATTTTTGGCAAAATTTCAGACACCCAGTTTTATTAGGTGTAGTGCAATGCTCATATAAAAAAAGGACTTGTATGGCAGCTACTCGAACCCTCTGCAGTAGACCAACCAAATTTTGCAGAAACTTTGGCCATTACACTAAACTATTTTTAACAAAATTTCAGACACCCACCTTTATTAGATGGAAAGTAATGCTTATATAAAATAAGAAGTTGTATGGTAGCTACCCGAACCCATGGACCAAAATGGCTGGGTTTAAAGAGCGATGACTGCTATTGTAAAGAAACGAATTTGCGAAAATTTCAAGATCCTAGCTTCTTTAGTTTTTGAGTTATCGTGCGGACGGAAGAACGGACATACATAGTTAAATCGGGTTCGAGTACCTGCCATACAACTTCTTTTTTTATAGGAACATTACTCTGTACTAATTAAAACTGGACGTCTGTTTGCCAAAAGAAGTTTAGTGTAATGGCCAAAATTACTGTAAAATTTGGTTGGTCTAATTTGGTTGAGGGTTCGAGTAGCTGCCCTACAACTACTTCTTTTATATGAGCATTACTCTACACCTACTAAAACTGGGTTTCTGAAATTTTGCCAAAAGTAGTTTAATGTAATTGCCAAAGTTACTGCAAAATTTGGTTGGTCTGGTGCCAAGGGTTCGAGTAGCTGCCATACAACTTTTTCTTTTATATGAGCATTACACTACACCTCATGAAGCTGGGTGTCTGAAATTTTTCCAAAAATAGTTTAGTATAATGGCGAAAGTTACTGCAAAATTTCGTTAGTTTACTGCAGAGGGTTCGAGTAGCTGCCGTACAACTCCTTCTTTTATTAAGTGTAGAGTAATGTTTATATAAAAGAAGAAGTTGTATGAAATTGAGAAGTTATATTTGGCCATAAAGCTAAACTAAAAAAAATATATTAAAATTACTAATTGTTTTTCAATTAAATTAAAATATAAAACTATATTTTATTTTACATATTTTCTCAAGAGTTACACTTATTAAAAATGTAAACGCCTGGCTAATGAACCTTTAAAGGCTGGAATTATGCACCATTAGACTTGATATAGGTTAAAATTACTTTTTTTTGCTAAAATCTATTTTATTGTTACAAAAATTTTATAATTTTAAAATTTAAAGTAATATTTCAAAGCTATACACTTTCAAAGTTTTATTTGATTTTAACTTTTCTTTTGTATCGTGTTAAATAACTTATTTATAAGGATTAAAATCTCAAAAAATGGTTAAGAGGCTGCTAACACGATCTCTACATTACGCTTTCCTAAGGCAAATGAGAATGTAGAAAATGTTGATTAGGTATCATGAACGCACAAAACTAACATGGTATACAAGTTTTCAATGTTATTTCACGGTATACAATTTCATTGAATATTAAGAAAGTCATTCAAAACAGCTTTTATAACATATTTCAGGTGCAACATTATTTGAACATTTTCAAACGTAAAATAATATTTATTGCTAATGAATAGCCACTAATGGAAATGATTGCCGGGATTGTTTAAATAAAGCCGACTAAGTCCATTTCAATTGCAGAAGTTATTTAGTTACATTTGCAGTTTGAATGGATTTAATTAGGTTCTTTACTTTTACTTTGGAATAATTTAAAATACTTTTTATACAAACATTTTGGGATAATTCTTATTTACAGAAATAATCTATTAAACCATACGCTTCTCGGGACTTTTCGGTTTTTATTAATTATTTAAAATAATAAGAAACAATACAAACAAATCTGAACATTTTTTGTTATAGTGTCTTTTTATTTCTAATTAATAAACAACAAAAAAAACAAGGAAGAGTGTAGAAGAGTAGACTGTGTCAACTCTGGGATACCCGTTTGACCGTAACATATACATTATATCATCCAGTTAATTACTTTTGGCAAAATATCAAACAACCAGCTTTATTAATTGCAGTGGAGTTGTATGGTAGCTACTCGAACCCTCTGCTGTAGACCAACCAAATTTTGCTGTAACTTTGGCCATTACACCAAACTATTTTTGGAAAAATTTCAGACATCTAACTGCATTAGGTGTAGTGTAATGCTCATATAAAACAAGGAGTTGTATGGCAACTACTCGAACTCTCTATAGTAGACCAACCAAATTTTGCAGAAACTTTGGCCATTACACTAAACTATTTTTAGCAAAATTTCACACACCCAGCTTCATTAGGTGTAAAGTAATGCTCATATAAAATAACAAGTTGTATCGCAGCTACACGAACCCACTGCAGTAGACCAACCAAATTTTGCAAAAACTTTAAACGCTATTAAACTAAAATACTTTTGACAAAATTTCAGATACGCAGCTGTAATAGGCACAGAGTAATACTCATATAAAACAAGAAATTAAACAGTCAGTCGGTGCAACAAACGTAGAAATACCCTACACCTATTTGGTTCAAATTTAAGGATATATCCATAAGTCATTTAACATCATATAAGCTGTTATTAATTTGATCGTAAGACATAGCTAACCAAATTAACTTTATAATACTAAAAACATTTTCTAATTACACTATCTATTAAAAAATATTACAAATTCTTACTAATTTATCTCTTTAAAAATATTAAAAAACAAAAAAACTTGAAATTAATGAAAATATATTTATTCCAATTCAATTACAAAATGAAAAAATTCTAATTATTAAATTTTGTGATAAAAAGATAATCAAAGCATAATATATTTAAGAATCCAAATTTTTCAAAATTGCAATTATTTTAAATGGTTAGTTTATATACCTAATAGAAAAGCTTATAAACGCAAAATATGCAATAAATGTATTTCTAAAATACAATTACAAATTTAGACCTTTTCATATAATTCATTTAAATATAAAAATAAATTTTACATAAATGCAGCAAGTACCTTTGAACATAGCTGAACCACTTCAATTAAGTCTAAATTTCGGGGACACATAGGAAATAGGAAATATATTCTTTGGCTTCGAAATTAAACTCGAGCAAAACCAATTCCCATGGTACTTTCATTACTGGTAACCTAGAGTTTAAATTTCATCAAAATAGCGGCATTATTTTTTGAGTTATGGTGTTTTTAAGATATATGTTTGTTAGCCCTTGAACTTGTCAAGGATTCCAGAACCCGAAACCATGGTACGATTTCGCCCATATGCAGCCCCGTCATACTTTCAATACTAGTTAACCCTTGTACACAATTGGAACGTTCTATCTTAATTTTAAGTTACTAGTTTTATTAATTTCGATGATAAGCTTTTACACATTGGGGGGTCTAAGAGAGTTACTGAACCACCACTCCAATTGATCCAAAATTAGAGGGACACGCAGGAAATAGTAAAGAACACCCATGTGCCAAATTTGAAATTTCTACATTTGTTTCAAGTTACTATCTTTATTAATTTTGAAAATATGCTTTAAGGTCCTCGGAACTGAGTGGCTGGTCCCCACCCACTACTACAATTGGGATCAAATTTAAAGGAGACTAAGGAAATCAAAAGCGACACCCTGATACCAAATTTGGAGATTCTACCTTCATTGGTTTCGGAATTATGCTAGTTTGGCCTAAATTCCATCAAAAAGTTCTAAGTTTCGAACCCATTGTCCAATCCTCACCGTATGCAATCGCCGCCGTCGTTTCATTACCAATAACCTACAGCACAAATTTGATGAAGATAGCGTCATTAATTGTTGAGTTACCGTGATTTTTTATATATGTTCGTTAGCCTTGAAACCGATTAAAATGTTCAGAATCCGAACCCTTGGGCTGATTTCGCCCTCATACAATCCGCGCTGTACTTATAGTACTAGTTAACCCTTGTACACAATTTAAACGTTCTGTCTTAATTTTAAGTTACTATTTTTAGTAATTTCGATTATAAGATTTTAAAACTTGGTAGGTCTAAAAGGGGTACTGAACCACCACTCCAATTGATCCCAAAATAGGGGGACACGCAAGAGATAGTAAAGAAAACACTTGTGGCAAATTTGAATTTTCTATATTTTTTCAAGTTGCTATCTTTATTAATTTTAAAGATATGCTTTACGGTCTTCGAAAATGTTTGACTGGTCCCTGACCCACTACTCCAATGGCGCCCAAATTTACAAGACACTTAGGAAATAGGAAGGGACACCCTGATACCAAATTTAGAGGTTCTATCTTCATTGGTTTCGGGATTATGCTCGTTTGGCCTAAATTCGATCAAAAAGTTCTAAATTCCAAACCCATGGTCCAATCCCGACCTTACGCAATTCCCGAACTTGTTTCATTACTAGTAACCTACAGCACAAATTTGATGAAGATAGCGTCATTAGTTGCTGAGTTATCGTGATTTTTTATATATGTTCGTTAGACTTTCGATCGATTAAAAGGTCCAGCATCCGAACCCATGGGCCGATTTCGCCCATATGCAATCCCCATCGTACTTTCAGTCCTATTAACCTACAGTTAAAATTTCATCAAGATAGCTCCAGTATTTTTTTAGTTAGCGTGCCTACAGACGAAAGGACGGACATGGCTATATCGACTCAGAAGGTCACGCTGATCACAAATATATATACTTTTCCATATCTAGCTCGCTTCCTTTAGGTGGTTACAAACACCATACCAAAGTTAATATACCCCTTTACCTATTCTATAGGTGTAGGGTATAAAAAAAAGTTGTATGGCAACTACCCGAACCCATGGACCAAAATAGCTGGATTTAAATAGCGATGACGGCTATTGCAAAAAACGAATTTGCGAAAATTTCAAGATCCTAACTCTTTTAGTTTTTGAGTTATTGTGCGGACAGACGGACGGACGGATATACATAGTTAAATCGATTTATTTTTCGATTCTGATCCGATCCATACACTTGAGTCTATATCTACCCCCGCTCCTTCTTTGCGTTACAAACGTAATAGCAAATTTATTATACCCTTTGACTATATAGTCATACGGGTGTTAAAATTAAAATAAAATTTTTATTGTGGTGCAACTGTTGCATGTAATTTACCACTCATAATTCTAAGTTGTTAACTTAATTTTACTAATTCGATTTTAATTTTAAAAATTTGCTTTGTTAATTATTGTAGATCAACTGTCAATGTATCAAGTTGTAATTTTATATCAACTAATAAATTGTTATAAAATATTAGTATGGATGAAGATAGAAAGAGGGCGTATTAAAGTCTCGTACCTTTATAAATCTCGCGTTTCATAATCTCGCGTGTCAAAATCTCCGTTTCAAAATCTCGCGCTTTTTATAAGTTTGTAATTGAAATACTGTATATATGTAGGAAATATAATTAGAAGCGATTTTAGAGCTGGTTTCACGATTTTAAAAACTTGTTTAACGGTAGCTTGGGACAGGAACCCGCACTGTTTTAAAAGTTTTGAAGTTGAAGTATATAAATAGGAAAAACAATTAGGAAGGAAAAATTTTTGAATTTAATAAGTGATTTTTTTGAAATTCCAAAATTCCAGAATTTAGTTCTTTAACTTTTTAACGTTTTTTTTGTGGTATTGCTGTACCAAAATATTGCTCTTATTAAGCTATAGGAATAAAACTCAAAACGCTTATTAAGGTTTTTAAAATTGAATTACTTTAATTATTGCCATAATTTTTATTACGTATAGGAAAAAAAATTATTTTTCGTGTACTAATATAAATTAGACAATTTATAAATTTTTTGAAAAAAGTGTAACATAAATTAGACAAAATAAATTTTTTTTTGGATTCAAACGCAACAATAATGTTTCAAATTGTTTATACCCGTATGACTATTAGTCAAAAGGGTATAATAAATTTAGCATTACGTTTGAAACGCTGAGAAGGAGGGGAGGTAGATATATGAGCATTACACTACACCTAATAAAGCTATATGTTTGAAATTTTGCGAAAAGTAATTAACCCACTGATATAATGTTTATATCACGGTCATACGGGTATCCCAAAGTTGACACAGTCTACTCTACTACACTTTTCCTCATTTTAAATATATTTAGTTTAAGTTAGTTGTAAAATGTTAACAAATTTTTACTGCTATATGTAGATGAAATATATTGAAAAATATATACAAGAATTAACAAATAATTAAGAAATGAAGAATATAAATGTGGTTATATTTGAAGTGTCTAATAGGAAAGGTTTTATTATATATAGTATTATAAAATAATTTATGACATTTATTATACGATTTTATCAACAGAAAATTTGATTTCAAACAATTCAACAATTCATATTTATTAAGCTTAATTATTTCAATGTTGTAATTTTTATTATTATAATATCCTTATCACTTTCAGTTACACCAATACATTTTTGTATACTCTCTCTTGTTCTCTTAAGTTTACAATATAAAATTTTCTCACAAACTAGTATAACAAATATCGCATGATATAATTATGTTTCATATAAAACTAGCAAGCAAATAGCACACGTTTAATAATATATGATGTTTATTTACGATAAAGTATCATGCTACTTTTAAAACAATTTCAGTACATAGTCGAAAATAAAAACAATATCATGTATTAAACAATAATTGTAAAGTTTATTAATAACGAAATTTCTCTTCTCAAATTTATGTAATTCACTACACAATTCACAAAGTACTTCTAGTTTGTTTTTTCTTTTTTGTAAAATAGAAAATATTGCTTGCGTTTTTTTGTTTTTACTATTCTGTATTGGATTTTTTTTGATATATGTATTAGTAAAGGAGCTAAATAATGACAGGAAAGGAAGTGTTCATTTAGTTGATTTTCGAAATTCAATTTAAATAGTCGTGAAAATCGGAAGTTGAACAATGTAATTTTGTAGTTAGTTTTCTATTAAAACGTATAGTAAAAATTTAGAAACAATTAAAATAAAAGAAAATATAAAAAAATTAAGTTAAAAAATAATATTTGATATTGAATATGATATTTTAAGAACATTCAAAATAAAACAAGTGGGAAATATAGACAAATCTTACCGGTAATAAATTAGAATATTATGGAAGAAAATTCTTGATTAAAATAATTAAAATAAAGAATAATTTAAATCAATTTAGTTAAGTTAGATATTATACATTATTTATTTTAGTTAAATTTAAATTTAATCGAAAGTTTTAAATTAGTTTTAAAATTTGATATAAATTATCAAAATTTATACAATTTAAAAAAAAATAAATTAAAATAAATATAAAAAATTAAAAATTTTTTAACTAATATTTAAGGTTTTTTTTTTTTCTAAAATTCTTGTTAAAAACAGTTTCAGAATATTTATATGATTACAGAAATTTATTTAATAATTTGATTGTTGATCGTAGATTAATGGAACGTGCGATAATTTCAATAAAATTAATATACAAATAATAATATTAATTAATTATAATTTTAAAAGAAGAAAAAAAAAATAACTAAAATTATAACCAAATTTAAGAACATATTGCAAATATTTTAATTTTTTATTTATTTATATTATTCTTCAAATTTTGTAATATTACTATCACCAGCGGCTGTGGGGGCTATTATAAGTCGATACTATTACTAAACTAAAGTTAATATTATTGCTATATGTTTTAAATTTTATCTTACCTACTATACCTCGGTGGTGTTGTGTGTAAGCATTTGGCTTATTAATCAAGGGACTGCGGTTTCGATTCCCGTACAAGTATAATTATTGGATTAATAAGCAAATTATTGAAAATTTTTTTTTTCTTTACAAAATTCCCTTGATGACCAAATATAATTAAAATATAAAATGTATGATATAAAGGAAAGTAAAAATACCTATAAAATAAATAAATAGTATATCTGAATCTACCACGCCTGTAAAGGAAAGGCATGCTTCACTCCTTTATAAAATTGTATACGATAGGGGATTGTATATAAATAAATAAATAAATAAAATAGATTAAAAACGAACTATGTATTTTATTTTATACATTATATTACATATATAAGTTAAAAAAAATTGTTTTTATAGTAATCTTAGTTGAAATACTTCTAAAATGAGAAATTTAAAATAATAATGTTCTAATATCAGTTTAAAAAATTCTATATTAATTAAAAAAGACTTTAATTTGATTAAACAAAAATTAAGGGAAACAAGTGACAAGGAAAAATATTTTGGTAATGAAAAAAGAAAGATAGCATTCAATTATATATGAAAATATGAAAGCGAATTAGTGGATAACATAAAAGGTTCTGCGTTAACAATTAAAAAAACGAAATAATTAAATAATTTATATTTAAAATCAAATAAATAATTGTTTTTATTAATATACAGAATTGGTGTGGAAAAATAAAACAATTGTTAGGGAAAACTGGATTTATTTTTTTTTGCATTTATACTTTTAATATAGTTGTTACCAACACCAGAAATACAAAAAGTTTTAAATAAAGAATAAATAAATACAATAACACCAGCAGCAACAATGGCAATTAATTTAAATATACACCTTTTTGGAATGAAAATGTTAACTATTTTTAGTTTAAACTTTTTTACATGTTCAGGTAAGAAAGTTAATATTCATATTTTTTTTTGCTTATTTTCACAGATAGTTTTCTTTCTTTGCAATTATAAAAAATAACTTGAATTAGAAACTTAACTTTTTGGTTACAATTTGTCCAAAAATGCAAAATTGTAATGCATTACCAACATTTTCTCCTTTTAAAAGAGAGAATTGATAAAACAATGTATAACCCGTCCCTAGACATTCCGCTATAAAACAAAGTTTGGTTTGTTGATATTTGTTTTAGTGATTTGTCGCTCTAACAAGTTTGTTTTGACTCAAAGGTATAGATGATCAGCATTGAAAACTAATTCGATCTAGTTATGTGAATCTCCAGTATTTGTACTTGTTTCAGACGACTTCATTGGCTCAATATCTCAAAAGTATTTATAATATTTTTTTTGTGCCCGTTAACCAACACGAACTTTTATTAATTTTTTCTTTTGGAAAACTGATTGTTTTTAATTTTTATAAAGTCATTTTACTTAAGTTATTGCAAAGTAGTCTAGCGCAAGAATTCTCTTAATCGGATTTCATTTTTCATTTTCAAAAGATTTTGTAAAAATATGCCTATATAATTTCACTCCGTTCGTCCGTCCGTATATTTATAAAAACTTTTACATCGTTTGAAATAGAGAAAAGAAATTTTAACCACGGGTAGGTATTGCAAGACAAAATAATTTCACTTATTTTTTTTTTTTATATTGATAAGTAAAATTACTTATTTTAAAATCAGATTTAAATGGCTATAAAAAGGAAATACCTACCATAAAAAAATAGTTAATAAAAATAAAAAATTAAAAATTAAGTTTTGGTGAATTTTAAACCCAGCCAGACACCATACATTGTAGATAGTAAAGAAAATTAGGTTCTTCATTCATTTTAAAATATTTTTGTTTGTGCAAAAAAAATTTTAAAAACGCGAATATTTTCATATGTTCGAGATATATTTTTTAATATTGTGAACTCAGTCGTATAGAAGTTTTTTTAGATAAAAAATAAGAGAATAGATGTTGTTCAATCTTCTGAGCATATTCATTATTTTTTTTTTATTTTTGTTTTTCAAATTGTCGACCACAATGTGTAAGACGAAAAATGTAACACATCCTACAATTGAAATTTCTTCATAAGGATTAGAGTTTTGAAAGTGATTTTGAGATGATTTGTGTTCAAAATAATTGAAAAAATAACAACAAAATAAATTATATAATTTGAAAGTTTTGTCTGATTGTAAAAAAAACGACAAAATAAATATAACAGAAAAAAATTGTGAAATTACATTTTTTTAAATGCAAATTTTATTTTGAAATATTATGACTATGTTCTATTGAATAAATGGGTGACATCACTGTAAAATGGAATAGAGAATGGCCAAAAATTGCAGAAAGAAAATGATTTTCTGCACTTTAGGCTTTTAAATTTTACATTAATTTGTCAAATAAAAGTTCATAGAATGGATAGTAACTTACAATTTAGTTAAAAGCTGTAAAACTAAATTAAAATTTTTCGCACAGTTGGATATTAATGATTAATTGTTTAACAAATATAAAAATAAAAATAGGTAGGTATATATATTAAAAATACTATTTTCTTTTTAAATTCACTAAACCCTTCATAAATAACGAAATAATTTTTAATAAATTATAAATTTAATTGAACCCCAAAATTACCAAATAATTTATAATGCCTGTGTTGTTCATCATGTATGAATCATTTAAATTTTGACAGTTGCTTATCGTGTAGGTACAAGGTATTTTTTAATATTTCATTATCTTGTTTTTTATGTAAATGAGGATGATTTTAATGTTCTCTGACTTTTCTCTTTTAATTTAGGCTACTTATTGATGTAATGAGTAAATTAATTAAAAATTAATTCTTTTATTTTATTATTGCAGTACCAGCTCAAAAATTTATTAATAACATTACTATTTTTCATTATTTTTTTACATTATTCTACAATATTTAAAAAAAAAAAATGATGAAAAAAATCAAGTATTTTAAAAAAGCGCATTTTCAAAATTATATAGGTTTTCTTACTGAGTATTTTATCATTTATTTTTATAAAAATATGTAAAAAAATAAATGATAATATTATAATTTAGTTACGGCGAAATATAATTTTCGAGCTTCAATGTTTACGTTTAATTTTTGGGAAAACATAGGTACATTAGTGAATAAGTTACTGACTTAAAAAAACATAAAAATTTTAATTTTAATATAAGCAAAAATAGTTAAAACTATGAGATAATTTCTTTAATTTAAAAAATGCCTTTTAAATTTAAGAAAAATTTTTAACATTTGTTGAAATATATTGCTGCAGCTTTAAATTTTGTATATGTATTTGTAAAAAAAATTTGAACAGGTATTCATATTACTGGTGTTTAAAAATAGCAAAATTTAAATTTTCGAGCTCTTATAGCTAAACGGGAGACGTGACAAAAATATTTTAACAGGTATTCAAAAAAAGCAAATTTTCAATTTTCACAGGGGGCTTGACAAAAAATTTTTGTTGACCGACTGCTACTAATTTCTGAGGATCTAACTTCTCCCAAAATTTCAAGACTCTAGCTTTAACCGTTTAGAAGATATGTGGGGCCAAAAATTTTGCAAAAATAGAGTTTTGCAAAATGATAAATTTTAGTACCGTATGTCAATCCTATACATTTTAGTGATGTATTTTTGTGAAGCCTATAAAAACAGCTCTCTTATACCGCTTTTAGATTGAAAGTATAACTAACAAAACTCTTGTTATACGAATTTAAATATAGGTTTTTTTGAACTTGTGGGGGCTGTAGCTTCATCACCCTTAAAAATTAGGAAAATCTTTGACAAATTCTGTATATCACAAAAAAAAAAAATTTTAGCAGGTATTCAAGTTACAGGTGTTTAAAAATTTCAGTTTTCGGGCCCTAATAGCTCCTAACCTACTAATTTCTGAGGATCTAACTTCTCCCACAATTTCAAGACCATAGCTTGAACCGTTTAGAAAATATGCATATTTATACATATGGTTTTGCATATTTATAAATTTTAGTACCGTATGGCAACCCTAAAAATTTAGATTTTTGAAATATATAAAGCTTATAAAACCATCTTTTGCCGTTGTCAGATTGAAAATGCACCTAACAGAACTCTTGTAATAACAATTTAAGTATAGGGCTTTTTCCAAAATTTGGGGGCTGTAGTTCCGTAACGGGTAGGGCTACAGAAAAAAATACAGCAATACCTACCCGTGGTTAAAATTTCTACACTCTGTTTCAAACAGTGTAAAAGTTTTTGTAAACATGCGGACGGATGGACGAACGGACAGAGTGAAGCTATATAGGCACATTTTTAAAAAATTTTTTGAAAATGTGCTAAAAAGAAATTTTTAAATGTTTTAGCTTGAATAGATTTTCGTTTATATTCGAATTGAACCCTTTTTTATTTTCGTCAAAACTTTCTTATTAATAGATGTCCTACTATACAACGCATGTGTGTAAATTATTTTATAAAACACTTTTTTAAGAACTGTTGACCATATTTAATGCAAATTAACTCCAAAATATTTAAAATATTTACAGATTTTTACAACAGAAAAATATTTTTTTTCTCAAATTAATTCTTGTGCTTACTTAGGAAAAAAGAAAAACTTTATTTAAATTATTTAAATAAAACTTTTACTAATGCTAACTTAAAAACAAGCAATGAAACAACAGTAAGTCGAAGCAGCCCTACATCTGACAAATTCAATTGGCTGTTATACAAATTCTCCCTTCAACTCATTTGAAATAACACCAAATTTTAATGTTCTTATTTTTTAACTCCAAAGATATGTGGGTTATATCTAAGAACGCGTATGGCAGGTATCTGAGCCTATACTTTCATTGCTCTCAAATTTCAGAAACATTTGAAAACAGGGCAAAACACATTTGTACCAAATTCTTATATCTTTATTGGTTTTGGGTTTGTGCACGTTAGGCCTTACTTCTATCGAAAGCTTCCTGAATCCGAAAGCATTACTCAATTACGCACACATGCAATTTTTCATTTTTTTTATTTTTATTTTAAGTTTAAATACAAAAAATTAATATAAATATAAGTAGTATAATAGTTAATAAAATTACAATTTAAGAGAAAAATAAAAGAGCGCTGTGTATTTATTTAAACAAATAGAATTGAGTGTGACTGTAATAAATTTAATTAAAACAACATTTTTACATAAATAAAATCACAATGTTAAAATTAAGTAAATTAAAACATAAATAAACAAGTGATGAAAAAAAACAAGGGTTTTTAAAAGCACATTTACAAAATAATATTGGGCTTCTTACTGAGTATTTTATTATTTCTTTTTATAAAAATACATATAAAAATAAATGATAATATTATAATTTAGTTATTTGCACTCAAGGAAACCTGTTAACAAGTTCGAAATATAATGTTGGAGCTTCAATGTTAACGTGTTTAATTTTGGAAAAACATACACTAGTGAATAAGTTACTGTTTTATAAAAGCATAAAAGTTTTAATTTTTAAGACCTAGGATGAGGATGAGGATGCCTTTCAATGAGGAAGGTTTCCAAATTTCTGCTAAGCAAATTTCTGCCCATTCCCTTCCTGTCCTCACCTTCCAGTTTTATAGGTTCTAGGAAATCAATTATGAACTCCACCAAAATTTTGGTATTTCACCTAGAACTTTATTATCTAAGCAAAAATGTTTAAAACTAAGAGACAGTTCTTCTTTTTAAAGAACCCCTTTTAAATTTCAGAAAAACCTTTAACATATTATGTTGAAATATAATGCTGCAAAATTTTGTATATTTGCAAAAAACAATTTGAACAGGGACTTAAGTTAGAGGTGTTTAAGAATAGCAATATTTCAATTTTCGAGTCCTTATAGCTGTTAAACAGAGGAGGTAACAAAAAAATTTTGTTAACTGACTCCTACTAATTTCTAAGGATCTAATTTTACCATTATGCAAAACTCAATTTTTGCAAAATTTTTTAGTGTCTTGAAATTTTAGGAGAAGATGAGATACTTAGAAATTAGTAGGAGTCGGTTAACAAAAGTTTTTTGTCAAGCCCCCTGTTTTGGAACTGTAAGGGCTCGAAAATTAAAATTTTGCTATTTTTAAACACATGTAACATGAATACCTGTTCAAAATTTTTTTTAGTAATACAAAAAATTCAAAACTCCAACATTATATTTCAACTTGTGTCAAAAGTTTTTGCTAATTTTGAAGGGTGACGAAGTTAATGGACCTACAAATTCCAAAAAGCCTTATATTTAAATTGGTGTTAATAAAAGTTCTACAGGGTATACTCTCAATCTAAAAACCCTAAAAGAGAGCTGCTTTTATTGGCCTTACAATAAATATACAATGAGGTTAGATCCCTGAGAAATTTGGCAACTTTACCCATTGAGGCTATTAGGATTTACTGTTTTTAAAAGTAAGCAGTCACCAATGTATATATTTCCTAAATTAAACGTTAACAAGCTCCAACGTTACATTTCGATAAAATGCTCAGTATGAAATATGTACTATCTAATTTTGAAAATGTGCTTTTAAAAAAACTCATTTTTTATCACTTGTTTGATATTACATTTGAATTGTAGTTTGTTGCTCGAGTTTTACTGATCTCTTTAAAAATCAATAAAGGGAAACAAAGCTTAAAAATAAATAAGAATCTCATCTCAAAAATAATAGTTTGGTGTTATTCGGTTATAATCAAAAAATATCTATTACAATAAGAAGTTGCACTGCCTATTACGTGACCTAAAAATGTTTGCTATCCATCCTAGTATGCATATTTACGAAAAAAAGTTAAAAATAAGACAGTAATAAGAATTTTATTTGCAAGAAGGAGACAAAAAATTGTAAACAAAAAAGTAGAAACATGTTAGTAAATAAATGTATTATTTATCTGAAAAATAAAAATATTGTAAGAAATAAAAGGCAATAATTATCTTATTTTTGTACCCGTATGACTATATAGTCAAAGGCTATAATAAATCTGCCATTACGTTTGTGACGCAGAGAAGGAGGGGGGTAGATATAAACTCAAGGGTATGGATCGGATCAGAATCGAAAAATAAATCGATTTTGGTATGTATGTCCGTCCGTTCGTCTGTCCGTCCGTTCGCACGATAACTCAAAAACTAAAGGAGCTAGGATCTTGAAATTTTCCCAAATTCGTTTCTTTTGCAATAGCCGCCATCACTTTTTAAATCCAGTCATGGGTTCGGGTAGCTACTATACAACTTTTTTTTTTATATGAGTATTACTCTGTGCCTATTACAGCTGCGTGTCTGAAATTTTGCCAAAAGTAGTTTAGTTTTATGGCCAAAGTTTCTGCAAAATTTGGTTGGTCTACTGCAGCGGGTTCGAGTAGCTGATATACAATTTCTTATTTTATATGAGCATTACTCTCCACCTAATAAATCTGGGTTTCTGAAATTTTGCTAAAAATAGTTTAGTGTAATGGCAAAAGTTTCTGCAAAATTTGTTTGGTCTACTGTAGAGGGTTCGTGTAGCTGCCATACAACTCATTTTTTCATATGAGCATTACAATGCACCTAATGAAGCTGGGTGTCTGAAATTTTTCCAAAAATAGTTTAATGTAAAAAGTTAAAGTCAAAGTTACAGCAAAATTTTGTTGGTCTACTCCAAAGGGTTCAAGTAGCTGACATACAACTCCTTCTTTTATATGAGTATTCCACTACACTTAATAAAGCTGTATGTTTGAAATTTTGCCAAAAGTAATTAACCGGATGATATAATGTATATGTTACGGTCACACGGGTATCCCAGAGTTTACACAGTCTACTCTACAACACTCTCCTCGTTTTTTTATTAAACTTTCTTTAGTATTTACAGAAAAATAGTTATAAATGCATAACACTAAACATTTTGTTATTATTATCGAATTGTATAATTTTTTTTTTAAACTTTTTATAATATTCTAAATCCTAACTACAATGAACACTTTTATAAAATAATTATACCCGTATGACTATGTAGTCCAAGGGTATAATAAATTTGCCATTACGTTTGTGACGCAGAGAAGGAGGGGGGGTAGATATAGACTCAAGTGTATGGATCGGATCAGAATCGAAAAATAAATCGATTTAGCTATGTATGTCCGTCCGTCCGTCCGTCTGTCCGTCCGTCACCACGATAACTCAAAAACTAGAGGAGCTAGGATCTTGAAATTTTCGCAAATTCGTTTTTTTGCAATAGCCGTCATCGCTATTTAAATCCAGCCATTTTGGTCCATGGGTTCGGGTAGCTGCCATACAACTTCTTTTTTTATATGAGTATTACTCTGTACCTATAACAGCTACGTGTCTGAAATTAGTTTAGTTTCATGGCCAAAGTTTCTGCAAAATTTGGTTGGTCTACTGCAGTGGGTTCGAGTAGCTGCCATACAAATTCTTATTTTATTTGAGCATTACTCTACACCTATTGAAGTTGGGTGTCTGAAATTTTGCCAAAAACAGTTTAGTGTTATGGTCAAAGTTACTGCAAAATTTGGTTGGTCTACTGCAGAGGGTTCGAGTAGCTGCCATACAACTTCTTCTTTTATATGAGCATTACACTACACCTAATAAAGCTGGTATGTTTAAAATTTTGCCAAAAGTAATTAATGTTTATAATAATAATGATATAATGTTTATATAACGGTCATACGGGTATCCCAGAGTTGACACAGTCTACTCTACCACACTCTTCCTCGTTTTTATCCGATTTTTCACAGCATGAGTGTATAGTCATATTCTAAACTTTTAAATAATTTAAATTCTAAATTTGTTTTTGTACAAATTTCATTAAAACATTTGATGTATTTCTTATCCAAGAAATATTTTCTAATCCATTCATGAAATTTTCAGAAGGGGTTACTAATGTAAACTTCGATAATAATGTACATCACTTTTCAGCACCTTATTATAAAATGAAAAAATTTTCTGAAAGGGTTTCTAACTGACTATTTTATCACTTATTTTTATAAAATTTAGTTATTTCATTAATTTATTTATTATGAATAATAGTGAAATCAATAGATACTTAGAATATAATCCCAATGCCCTCAAGAAAGCCTGTTAACAAGTGCGAAATATAATGTTGGAGCTTCAATGTTAACGTTTAATTTTGGAAAACACACACTGGTGAGTAAGTTACCGTTTTATAAAAACATAAAAGTTTTAGTTTTAAAGTCCTAATAGCCCTTCAATTAGGAAAGAATTTTTGCTAAGCAAACTTATGAAGATTCTCGAGGATCTGCCTGTCCCCCTCCTGTCCCACTCTTCCATTTTTTTTGGTTATAAAAAATCAATTGTGAACTCCACCAAAATTTGGTATTTTACCTAAAATTTTATTATCTAAGCAAAAAAGGTTAAAAGTAAGAGAAAATTTAAAAACCCTCTTTTAAGTTTAAGGAAAACCTTTAACATATGTTGAAATATAATACTGCAGCTTTAAATTTTGTATATTTGGAAAAAAAAATTTCGAACAGGTATTTAAAAATAGCAAAATTTAAATTTTCGAGCCCTTATCCTAAACAGGGAACGCGACAAAAAAAAATTTGTTAACCGGCTTCTACTAATTTTTGAGGATCTATCTAACTTCTAGCACAATTTCCAGGCCATAGCTTGGATCGTTTAGAAAAAATGTGGTGCCAAAAATTTTGTAAAAATTGAGTTTTTCATAATGGTAAATTTTTGTACCGTTTGGCATCCCTATAAGTTTTAGCGATGTATCTTTGGGAAGCCTATAAGAGCAGATCTCTTCTACCGTTTTCTGATTTAAAATTAACCTAACAAAACATTTGTTATATCAATTTGAATATAGGGCTTTTTTGGGAATCTGCGGGGGCTGTAGCTTCGTCACCCTTCAATTTTGGACAGGTATTCAAGTTACAGGTGTTTAAAAATAGCAAAATTTTAATTTTCAAGCCATTATAGCTCCTAAATAGGAGGCTGGACAAGAAAATTTTGTTAACCGACTCCTACTAATTTCTGAGGATCTAACTTCTCCCAAAAATTTCAGACCCTAACTTGAACCGTTCAGAAGATATGTGTGGCCAAAAATTTTACAAAAATTGAGTTTTGCGTAATGTTAAATTACGCAAAACCGTATACTGTACCGTATGGTAGCCCTAAACATTTGCCTTTTAAAAATTTATAAGGTTTGTAAAACCAGCTATCGTTTGCCGTTTCTATAATATATTCGACAGAATTCGTGTTATATAAGAATTTAAATATAGGGCTTTTTGGAACTTTGGGGGACTGTACCCCGTAAAAGGTGGGGCTACAGGAAAAAGTTCGTCTACGAAAATATTTTTTTTGCAATACCTACCTATAGTTAAAATTTCTTTACTCTATTTCAAACGGTGTAAAAATTTTTGTAAACTTACGGACGGACGGACATAGTGAAGCAATATAGGCACATTTTTAAAAAATTTTTTGAAAATGTGCTAAAAAGATATAATAATTAAAAAAAAAACCTAAAAATTAAATAACTACAAAAAAATATAAATTTTAAAATTAAAAAAATTTATTAAGAACACGAGCAATAATCAAACGATTAGAAAAGGAGAAAATGTGTCATTATAAAGAGCAAGTCATATTTTATGCAATAAAATATTAGATCGAAAAATGAAAATATTAACATAAAACTCTAAAAAGGGATTCAATTTTAGAATAATCTTAACTTAGAAGACTTACTTTTACTAACTTTCAAAAAATGTTAACAGACGAATTCTTCCTTTTAATTAAGTGGCAGTAAAATAGACGATAAGAAATATATAATAGTAATTACGTAATCGCGTTCGGAAAACAGCAACAATATAAACAGCGTTGTCGTCTTTTCATCTTGTCATTAGTTACCCACAGTATATAATTCATCAAATAGAACCGTTATTTTGTTAGTTATCGTATTTACGAACGGACTGACATCTCTAAATCGTCTCTGAAGGTGATACTGAATTAAAATATATGTATATATTTTTGCATACTAGCTATTTTAGATATAGGGAAAAATAATTAATTGGATGAAATCATTTATATTGAAAATTAATTTATTTATATAATTTTCATATTCAATATAATATTTCATATTAAAATACATTACATAAATTTTATATAGCATAATGTGCTTAAATTTAAGCTATTTTAAACAAAATAATATTTGGAACTAGACCATAATTTTTAAATAGAAAAGCAAAGAAGCTTAAGTTTAAACCAGATAATATAACAAAATGTTTGTGTATGCATTACTTAATATATACTATCAAATAGCATACGATTGTAAAGAACTTAAATTTTACATCCTGGCGAATATAATATTCTATATTTTTGTATAATATTATAAATATATTATTATATAAATATATGCATAAGTATCTAAAATAATGTTAAATTTTTTATATTTGTGGTCAATCGAAAGAGTTCTTATAAATTATTTTGCTAGCATGTATTCAAATTCATAATCTTTTTAGCACATTTTCCAAAAATTTTGTAAAAATGTGCCTATATAGTTTTACTCTGTCCGTCCGTCTGTCTGTCCGTATGTTTAAAAAAAAACTTTTACATCGTTTGAAATAGAGATAAGAAATTTTAACCACGAGTATGTATTACAAAAAAAATAATTTCGTAGAAGAATTTTTTCTGTAGCCCCACCTGTTACGGAGCTGCAGCCCCCCAAAGTTGGGAAAAGCCCTCTATTCAAATTGTTATAACAAGAGTTCTATTAAGTGTATTTTCAATTTGAAAACGGCAAAAGATAAGTAGCTGGTTTTATAAATTTTATAAATTTTAAAAAGACAAATATTTAGGGTTGCCATACGGTACTAAAATTTACCATTATGCAAAACTCAATTTTTGCAAAATTTTTGGCCCTACATATCCTTTAAATGGGCTAAGCTACGGTCTTGAAATTTTGGAAGTAATTAGATCCTTAGAAATAAGTAGTTAGATCTACTTATTAGAAATAAGTAGTAAATTTTGGGAGTAGTTAGATCATTCGAAATAAGTAGAAGTCGGTTGAAATTGAAATTTTGCTATTTTTAAACACATGTAACTTGAATACCTGTTCAAATTTTTTTTTGTTAATATACAAAATTTGAAAGTCAAACATTATACTTTAACATATGTTAAAAGATTTTCTTAAATTTGAAAGCGGTTCTTTATATTGAAGAAAGTGTCTCTCAGTTTTAACCAGTTTTGCTTAAATAGTAAAATTCTAAGTAAATTCCAAATTTTGGTATGATTTACAATCTAATTCCTTGAACCTAAAAAAGTTGGGGGAAGGGGAGTAGTGAGGATTAGATCCTTGATAAATTGGGCAAGCTTCCCCATAGAGGAGCTATTAGGACTTAAAAAGTAAAAAATTTACTGTTTCTACAAGCAGTAATTTAGTCACCAACGTATATATTTCTTAAATTAAACGTTAGCATTGAAGCTTCAACATTATATTCCGATAAAATACTCAGTATGAAACACTATATTATTTTGAAAATGTGCTTTTTTAAAAACCCTTCGTTTTTCATCACTTGTTTTTTTTCCAAGTGGAATTTTCTTATAGGTTTAATTTGTTCCTTCTGGATAAACACAGATTAGCTTCCGTGTTTTGAATTCTTTGATTTTTTCAATTTGTTAAAAATTGTCTATAAGTAAATAACCACGCGAAACGTTACGCTGAGAAAAAGTAAATGGCAAATTCAAAATTATGCACTTGCACATGTTAAGAAAAATAACACCACTTTTCTTATTTTATTATGCTGTACAATCATTAAATTAATTTATATAAGATGTTTCTTTAATCAACTAATAATTTTATTAAAAATTAGGAATCATATAACTAAGCAATCCGTAGTTTGTAATGAAAATGCTTTTTATATATTCAATTTTCCCCCTTTTCGTTTTTATTATATAAGAAGAAAAAAATCTTTAGAGAATTCATCCATATTAAAAAAATTAATTGAACCAAATCCAAATCATTATGACTAAAAGTTTCGCGGTATGATAAACATTACGTTTTTTGTTCTGATTAATAACCAATCTTAATTATAACTTATTTCTATGTTTCCCCTAATGAATACAGAGGAAGAGTTCCGTTCTCTAGTTAAAGTCAAAATAAGGAACAAATTTGATTTAAAGGTACATACATAATTACGAGTTTTCGTTACACACCACAAAATCATTATATAAAATAAAATAATGTTATTTTTAATTTATTCAAATTGATAAGTATTATACATAAAATTAAAATTAAAAAGCACTTTTATAAAATTTTTAATAGTTCTTTTTCAGTCATCGACGAATAGAAATAATAAACTTTCACATTGTATAAAAAAAACTGTGACAGACAAAAAGAGAAACTGATATTTAAATTAATTTACTTGCATTGTTTCTAAAGGACCAAATAAAAATTGTGTTGAAAAATGGTATTCGTATAATAATGTTCTTAACCATTTTTATGGAAGTTTTGTATGCAAAATTTCTATAAATAAAAAAAGTTTTACAGTAAGTTTAACCCTTTAAAGTAAGTTTCAGTCTTTATAAAACAGAATCACGTTTTGAAAAACAATATTTTTTAAAATATATTTGCAATTATGCTGTGGCAAGCAATGAAATTTTGGTGGGGTAAAATAAAATCGAACGAAATAACATCTGATAAATTAATAATCGTAATAAAGTGGAATTAAGAATTTTATTTTATTTGCAGAAAAGATGTTTGACAATAGAATAATCTACCTTATTTTAAAAACAAATGGGCAAAAAATAGGCAAAATGAAATAATATCACTAAAATGAAAATAGAATCGAATGCAAAAAACTTAATTAACTCTAATTGTATAGCTCCTAAACTGGGAGCTTGATAAAAAAAATTTTTCATAAGACTCCTACTAATTTCTGAAGGTCTAACTTCTTCAAAAATTTTAAGACCCTAGCTTAAACCGTTTAGAAGATATGTGGGGCCAAAAATTTTGCAAAAATTTAGTTTTAAATAATTTTAAATAAATTTTAGAACCGGATGACAACCTTAAACATTTGTCTTCTAAAAATTTATTAAGTTTATAAAACCGACTGTCCTTTGCCATTTACAGATTGAAAAAAAACTTAAGAACTCTTGTTATAACAATTTAAAAATAGGGCATTTTTTCAACCTTAGAGAGCTGTAGCTCCGTAACGGATGGGGCTACAAAAAAAAGTTCTTCTACGAAATTATTTTTTACAATATCTACCCGTGGTTAAAATTAAAATTTCTTTACTTTATTGCAAACGGTGTAAAAGTTTTGTAAACATAAGGACGGACGGACAGAATTAAGCTATATAGAGACGTTTTTACAAAATCTTTTGAAAATGTGCTAAAAATGGGATACCCCGATATTGAAGGATCTAGTCGATTTTAATTTTTGATTAAAAAAAAAGTATTCTACAAAAAGGAATTTAAAAACAGAATTTTAAAAAACAATATTTTAAAACACAAATTTTGATAAAATATATTTGTGGTAAACCTGCTTCGATACGTTCCCGACTTGGAATTTAACTATTAAATCCATCC
The DNA here is from genome assembly GCA_963082915.1 of Dolichopus griseipennis. Classification (NCBI taxonomy): domain Eukaryota; kingdom Metazoa; phylum Arthropoda; class Insecta; order Diptera; family Dolichopodidae; genus Dolichopus; species Dolichopus griseipennis. The sequence continues at coordinate 50,205,142 of OY720444.1, read as the reverse complement.
TAATAATATTTTTACATACAAATGCGAATAGATATATATAATTTGTATATTGTATACGTATATAAAAAATAATTAGGGTGATTACATTATTTACCGTAATTTTTACATTATATAAAAATATATTTACAATAAAAATATATAAACAATTTTTTTTTTTTTTTGTTTTTGAAAATATTATTTTTTTTAATTTTTGGTCTGCTTTTTATTTTTCAAATAAACGTAATGCTGTCTATAACAAATTCTATAAACAAATATAAGTAAACATATTTTTTATATATTTATATTATAGGTCACTTAAACGGTAGGAATGTCTGTTAAAATTTTTATATTTTCAATTTTTAATACAATTACTCACGTTAATACAATGCAATTCACATAATTGTAAACCCTAGTTTATAAGGCTTGTTTAAGAATTTTTATAGCGAGTTTTTATTTTTCTTAGGCCCTATGAACTCATAAAAGTTTCTACAAAAAAATAAATGGAAAAAATTATTTTTTATTTACCGGTTATCTATAACCATAATTTTGTAATTTTCAGGCGCACACTACGTATTATGAATTGTGTTTCAAGTTTTGAGCACGAGTATCTATAATTAATATTTAGTAATTATTGGCCACACACTATGTATTAAGAAACTAGTTTCAAGCTTTGAACACCGTTAATTACATATATTTTTATTTATTTATATTATCAAAATGTTGGAGGTCTTAGAACAAAAACAAGACAAGTCCTGCTTAACTTTAAATTTATTAATTTTGACGTATTTGCTTTAACTGCAACTTAACTAAATTCTTCTATTAAAAATCTGGAGCATTTTGATAGCTAATGCTCTGTTTTTAGAAAAGATAGATACTCTAAACTCAATGTATCTAGTTGTTACATTTCTAAAACAGGAGGAGTATTGATAGCCGTTAAAAACTCTTTTAATACAAATGGAATTCCTATTTCTAACGCTGACTGTCCTGAAATAGGTGCGAATATAAAACTTTCAAATAAAAGTGTTAATATTGTTAGATTCAATTAAATTAGGTAATAGATTCGATTTGCTGTAATTTTTTTCCTAATGATTAGTTCATTATTTGTGGAAATTTAATCTTCCTTATATAGCTTGGATCGATCATGACGAAGAATCTTTTTTGATTCCTGATTCTTCAGCGAGTGAACTTGTTTCGCAATTTATTGATGGTTTAAATACAAATAATTTGCAACAGGATTCAGACTATCGCAGTTCTAAAGATAAATAATTGGACCTAATATTTAATTCTGATTGGAATAATATTATTTTCTGTGAATCGGTCTCGTATCACCCTCCAATAAATTTTACCTATTTTTAAACAAAATCCGTAAATGATGAAGCAGCAGATTCTTATAAAACTAATTTTCCCGCACTAATAATTTTCTTAAATATCTCAATTAGTTCCTATTTCAAAAAACAGATATTATAACTCTAGACCACCGTGGTTCTCTCGGAAATAAGAAAAACAAAGCCTGGCGTAAATAACTCTAAACCAATGATATTAATGAATATAACAATTTTATCATATTGTTTGAGAAATTAAAAACTTCATCTGATCTACTTTATAATAAGAACATTAACCTAATGGCAACTAAGTTAATGTCTGATCCAGAAAAAAATAAAAAAAAATCGAATTCTAGAGAAAGTGAAAAAGCTTTTGATTGGTCATTTGGTTCAAATTAATGGCATAATTAATAATTATGTATCTTTGATAAAAAATACATTAATATAACAATATAAACAAATGCAAAATATAAACAAATAATTTAATAGAAAAATATAACTCACAGATATTGAATACCATATAACTCAAATACAAAATATTACAATATAAACCAATCTAAGAAGTTTCTACATGTTATAAGGCCTAGTACTATCTCACATACAGGTGATGATTACCCTACATTTACCAACCTTTAACACTACTATTCGAAAATTCGGTTCGGAAAAAATCTTATATCAGGCCAATTCATAAAAATAATGTTAAAAATGAAATTACTAATTATCGTCCGACAGCCAAACTTTAATTCCTAAATTATTTGAATTAACGATAACGGATTCAATTTACAATCACTGTAGAAATCTTGTAATAGATAACCAACATGGTTTTGTAAAACAAAAATCTACTGTGACTAATTTAGTTGAAACCACATCTCTTTTTCTCAATAACATGGAGAAGAATTTCAAACAGATGTTGTTTATACTGATTTTAGTAAAGCATTTGATCTATTACTACATAATATTATTTTATTAAAATTCGAAAAAAATTGCTTTTCACAATTCTTCCTTATGTGTATACATTCTTATTTATGTGATCGTTCCTATAGTGTTATATTTAAAAACGTAATTTCAGAACCTTTCTTGGAAAATTCAGGATTTCCACAAGGCCACCTGGGTCCTCTACTTTTAATTTTTTCTGTAAACTTCTTTCGGGCACAAAGATGTTCTTTACTATTGCCTGCGTGTCTTTCTAATTTGTGATCAATTGGAGTGATGGTTTAGGAACCTCTCTTAGACCTCCCAAGGCTTAAAAGCTTATCATTGAAATTAGTAAAATTAGTAATTTATAATTAAGATAGAACTTTCCAATTGCGTAAAAAGGTTGACTAGTATTGAAAGTACGGCATGGACCGTTACGTCAATATGTCTATCTACATATCCGTAAATCGGTAAACTAGTATTGAAAGTACGGCATGGACCGTTACGTCAATATGTCTATCTACATATCCGTAAATCGGTACGCGCGTACAACATTTTATTTATCGAAAAATATTTATTTGAATGTTTTAATTTAGTACCTACAAAAAATATTTTTAATTTCATATTATAGGTATTTTGAATTATTTTGAATATAAGATATTTTAAAAAATTATTTTAAAAAAGAATAATTTTTTAAAATATAATATTAGAAATATAAGATGAACCAATAATAATATTTTTATACATTTTGTCAATTTGTAAATTTTATAAATCCGAGGCACAGTACATTGCGTTACGCTTGTTTTGGCTGCTGTCATGTAAATTCATGTACCTACTTATTTGTAAATTTTTTGACGGAAACTATACGCCGTACGCTACGATTTTTCAAACTTAATTGTAGGCACATAAGAAAAAACAATTACAATATTTTTATACGCTTTATCAATTTTTAAATATTAAAACTCCGAGGTACACGATTTATTTCAATTTTATTTTCGGAAATTATACACCGTACGCGTTGATGTTAGTTAGGCCCTAAGTAACAAATCATTTAAACTACAAATTATTATTTTAAGAAAGATTTTTTTAATATTTTGCAATGGCAACTACAGAATATATTTCAAAAGCCGGTTTTTTTATTTTACAAAAAACTTAACAAAAACAAACAAAAATATACGATTAACAAAAAATTTTTTTTTAGAAAACAAAACTTTTCGTTTATAACGACCATGAAGGAAAAAATTCGTCGTAATAAACGAATCTCGTTTTAAAAGAATGCTGTGAATTTTGAAAAATTAGTTTATTTATTAAAAATTAAAAATAAGACTTGAACATTGTAGAACGTGCTAATTTTAGAATAGACAATTCAAACTCATTTGCTAGAATTTTATTTGATGTGTCAGCCTCAAGCCTATGTATAGTGCCTATGTAGGTAAAATTTAATTCTTTGGCTAAAATTGTAACGTTTATTATAATTACATAAAACTTTGAATATAGCTTAAGTTTTGTACACGATGTCTTAATTATATATCACCTATGGTTTTTAATTTATAAAATTTTATACAAAATATGTTTTATGGTAAAATTCTTAGCCTTTTAAAAATATAAAAGTGTTAAATAAAAACGGAAATAAGAAGAACCCTCGTGTATCAAATTTAAAGTTTCTATCTTCATGAATTTCGAAGATAAGCTTTTTAATTTTGGGATTTCTTAGGAGGCACCTGAACCACGACTACAATTAAGTCTAAATTTCGGGGACACTTAGGAAATAGGTAATATATATTTTGGCTTTGTAATTATGCTAGTTTGACCTCAGATCGATCAAAGCTTCTAGAATCCGAACTCGACCAGAACCAATTCCCATGGTACTTTCATTACTTGTAACCTAGAGTTTAAATTTCATCGAAATAGCGGCATTATTGTTTGAGTTATGCTGTTTTTAAGATATATGTTCTTTAGCCCTTGAACTTTTCAAAGATTCCAGAACCCAAAACCATGGTACGATTTCGCCCATATGCAGTCCCCGTCATACTTTCAATACTAGTTAACTCTTATACAATTGCAACGTTCTATCTTAATATTTTAAGTTACTATTTTCATTAACTTCGATGATAAGCTTTTAAACCTAAACCTTTTAAATTTCATAAAAATAGCTCCATTATTTTTTGAGTTATCGTGCCTACGGACGGACGGACGGACATGGCTATATCGACTTAGGAGGCCACGCTGATCACAAATATATATACTTTTCCATATCTAGCTCGCTTCCTTTAGGTGGTTACAAACACCATACCAAAGTTAATATACCCCTTTACCTATTCTATAGGTGTAGGGTATAAAAACGCAATATATAACAAAAAAAAAATATCATTGTAATATGAAAACAAAAAAACATTTCTTTTGGTTGTTGTTTCATTAAAATTAGTCAAATAGTTTTCCCGAAAAGGGACGTTTATATTTGTATGGGAAAAAATAAGCCGATTAAATATTATTATGTAGCTTAAAACTAAGATAGAACATCCAATCTTGTACAAGGATTAACTAGTAATGAGAAAACGGCGGGCATTGCATATGGGCGAAATCCGGACATAAGTTGGGGTTCTGGAACTTTTTCTGGTTCAAGGGCTAACGAACATTTATAAAAAAAACACGATAACTCAAAAACTAATGGAGCTACCTTAATGCAATTTTAACTGTAGGTTACAAGTACAGAAAGTACAGCGAGGATTTAATATGAGTGAAATCTGTGCATGGGTTCGAATTCTGGACCCTTTAATCGATCTAAGGCTAGTCAACATAAATTAAAAATCACGATTACTCAACATATAATGAGGCACTCTTTATGAAATTTTTGCTTTAAGTTACTAGTAATGAAATCCAGTGGGAAGTATGTAAGGTCGAGATCGCACCTTGGTTTCGGATTCTTGAACTTTTTGATCGAATATATCATCGAAACTAATAAATATAGTTACTCCAAATTTAGATAGAACGTTCCAATTGTGTACAATGGTAAACTAGTATTGAAAATATGGCGGAGACTGCATAAGTGCGAAATTGTACCATGGTTTTGCGTTCTGGAACCTTTGAAAGATCAAGGGCTAACGAACATGTATCTAAAAGACACTATAATTCAAAAAATAATGAAGCTATTTTGATGAAATTTAAACTCTAGGTTACTGGTAATGAAAGTACCGCGGGTATTGGTTCTGGTCGGAATCGGACAATTAGTTCGGATTTTAGAATACTATGGGTGGTGAGTCATTGTTCATTAAAATATTTTTGTTTTTTTTCCATATAAAGACTTTCTTAAGCATCTAATTCAGATTTGTCATTTATGTTTGAGGTTTTCGTTTTCAATATTTAAGTGATTGTTTTCTAACGCATGTTCAGGCAAATGCCGGTTTAGTTGGTCTGTTATATTTAGTGTGTGATATGTGCTCCTTAAATCTATTTAATATTGCTCTTTTAGATTATCCTATATAAATTTTATCACAATCATGCCCGAGATTCAATAGATGCCTGATTTATTTGTCGGATTATTTTTGTCTGTAGCATTACCCAATATATTTTTTAATTTAAGCATATTGAAGCATATTGATTACATGTTAATCAGAACGGACGTGTTTCTTAATTATCGGTTAAAATTTACTTTAAACAATACAAATCGTTTAAAATAAATTTAATTAATAAACAGAAAAAAATTAAAAATAAAAAAACTTTGTAATAAGTATGATACATATATGTATGCAACATAAAAAAACAAATTAAATAAAAAAAATATTCTAAGTGCTAAATATTTTGTATGTTCCAAAACATATAAAATAAAAAAAAAACAAAAAACAAAAGAAATATGGTGTCTTGTAATAAATGCAGGGGTAAAATAAAAGGTGAAACGGGAATTCAATGTTCGGGAGTGTGTAAAAAAATTTTTCATGAAGCTTTGAAGTGTTCAGGATTGGATCTATCGACAATTAATAATGTGTACGCAAATAACAATTTAAGATTTATTTGTGACGATTGTATCCTGTACATACAAAATGTGGATTTGGTTCTGCAAAACATGGACTCCGCGGTAACAAAAAATAGTGAACATCTAAAGGAGTATAAAAATGAATTTGAAGCTGCTCTTAAAAGAAATGAAAGTGAAGTCATAAATTTACTTAGAGCTATAGAGTCAGGTTTTACAAAGAGATTGGAAGAAATTAAAAGTGAACAACAAATGGAGCTACGTAAGATGGAAAAAATTACTGAAGTCTTTCAAATACAAAGCGATAAGGTGAATGAATCGTTTAATAATGTATTGAAACAAAATGATGAGGTATGCAAAAAAATGAATAATGTAATTAACGAAAATAATATTAATGTGGGTCAAACTGTATCATTTTCTGATATGGTAAAAAATAAAAAAAATATTGGAATGAAAATGAAAAAAGAATTACCTTTGATTGTTAAGCCAAAAAATAATCAAAAAAGTGAAAAAACGAAAAGTGATCTAAATACAAAGGTTGATCCAAAAAATCTAAAAATCAAATATATTGAAACTAAAACCAATGGAGCAATATTAATTGAAACAGACACAATTGAAGAACGTGAAAAAATAAAAGTTGAATTAGAAAAGAAAATGACAGACAGTTACGAGATAAAAATACCAACGGTCATTAAGCCACAAATTGAATTGGTTTATATGAATAATAAATTTAGTGATGCCGAAATAGTAGAAAAACTCAAAAAGCAAAATTCCTTTTTAGAAATGTGTGATATGAAAGTAGTAAAAACATACGAGTTGAATAAATATAACAAAGTAATATATAATGCAGTAATTGAAGTAGATAAAGAATTTTTCCCAAAAATACTTGCGAACGAAAAATTATGTATGGGATGGGAAAGATGCAAGGTATTTGATGCTATAAATATACAAAGGTGTTACAAATGTAAAGAGTTCAACCATAAATCAGTGGATTGCAAGAATAAAGAAACGTGTCTAAAATGTCATCAGGAACATAAAACAAACGTATGTAACAAAGAGGAAATAAATAAGTGCATAAACTGTATAAAATACAACGAGAAACTAAAATTAAATATGGATATTAATCATAAGACTCTTAGTAAACTATGTCCTGCATATCAATATAAACTAGGTTTAAAAAAAAAAGCCATTGGATATTAGCAACTAAAGAACACAGTTGTTGATCAAATAAACCAGGAAAACTGTATACAAAGAAATAAAGAAATTACGAATAAAAATACTTATGAACCAAAACATTATATAAGTACTTAAAAAATTTATCTTAATACCAAAAATTTAAAAAAAGATAACGTAATTAACACCGAAGCTAAATTAAAAGAAGATATTAATGTTAATAATAAATTTGATAGTAATCATGATAATATTGATAATATCGATAATAACAATAAAAAAAATAATAATAATAATAGCAATAATAATAATAACAATAATAATAATAAAAGCAGTAATATTAAAAATATCCATCATGCTATTAAGAAAAAAAATAGTTTATTTTCAAAATTAATACATTTTAGTAAAAATAAACCTGGTAAAACTAATAATTTAATAGATAAAGATTCTAAAAACGATAATAAAATCTCACATAGTTTGAAGGATCGAGAAATCGTGTCAGTCAATAAAAACATTAGATCAAAAGAGCTTCGAAGTAATCACTACTCAAATTGGGTCAAAGGAGAAACCATTAACATTCAAAGCTATTCTAAACTGGGTAAAACTAATGATGAAGCTAAACGTTTAAGTTCAGAAGACAGCAGGAAAAGTTTTGTTAACCCCATGGTTCCACCAATTGTTAGATTAACAAAAAAAGCGATTGAGTCTGGTGAAAATACGTATGCCTTATCTAGATTAAGAGAGCACAGGATTTATAACAATGTAAGGTTATTCTTATCTTATTTCCATGATAAAGATGACATTTGTTATGATGGTATTACTCAAACTAGTTTGAAAGTACTTATTCATCAAGAAGGGTTGCCAAATAACTATGAAGAACTTAGTCAGCTATATTTTACTTATCATGATAACACAGGAATACCCAAAAAGGAAGTACTTAAAGATTTAACTTATTATAGAAGACACATTGATAATAAATACAGAGAACACCTACAAAAAATTAGAGAATCTTGGCAAAATTACATGATTAGTAAACCATGATACGTAACAAATACAATAATATAAATATGGTGCATTTTAATGCTAGAAGTTTAAGGAAAAATATGACTGAAATCGAACTTTTTGTTAAAGACAGGATAGATATTGATATTATTATGATTGGTGAAACTTGGTTATATACAGATGAAGAAAGATTTTTTAATATATCTGGTTTCTCAGCATTTTTTAATTCTAATAATGAATCGAGAGGAGGTGGAACCGCTATTTTTATTAAGCAGAATATTCAGTATACGGTTTTAGAAGTATTTAATCAATTTAATACTATAATTGTTTCATTAAATAATACTTCTCCATCTTTAAAAATTGCAGTTTGTTACAAAAAACCAAGTGATAACAACAGCGATTTATTAGCACATCTAGATTTAATTTTTGATAAATATAAGAATATAGTTCTGATGGGTGATATAAATATTGATTTATTAACGGACACAGAGCTCTCCAGATCATATAAATTGATGTTAGAATCTAACGGAGTAACTATAAGAAACGTACTAAGTTATGAATCTGCTACTAGAGTGACTGAAAATACTTCTACGATCATTGATCATATTCTGACAAATATAGATAAGTTTGACTTTGATATTAAGCTTCACGATATTGTAAATCTAGATCATAAAGCTATTAGTGTCAAATTAAATAAAGTTTTAAAAAAAGTTGAGCCTATTTTTAAAAGGGAATTCTACACCACAAATTTTAAGAAATATAAAGAAAATGTAAGAAAACTACTTGAAATAAATATATGTCAAAATGTGGATGACCTTATTAAAATATTGCAAGAAGCGAAGGTTAATTCTACAATTAAAACGCACAGAAGAGTGAGAAACAACAGTCATTGGATAAAGGAATTATTGAATATGATCAAAAAGAGGAATAATCTGTTTAAAAGTTGAAAAAGCAGCCTAACAATATAGATATTCAAGCAAGTTTTAAAAATTCAAAGAACAAGGTTAATTATAAAATAACTAAAGCCAAACAAAATTATTTTAATGATAAACTACAATTAGCTGGTGGTGATCAAAGGAAAATTTGGAAGGTACTAAATAATCTCATCTTAAAAAAATCAACTGAGTTAAGCAAGGTTATCAAAGAAATAAACAGTAATGGAATCAGAACATGCGATAGTTTTGAAATTGCAAATTCATTCAATTCTTACTTCAGTTCTATCGGAAAAAAACTAGCTCATAAAATTGTTGATGCTGAAAAATACATAATAAAAAATAGATTTGTTGAACAGTCTATTTTTCTTAAACCAACAGATGAAACGGAAATACATAACATTATCATGCAGTTAAAAAATAGTGCTCCAGGAGGTGATAATATTTCAGCTTCAGATTTAAAACATGTTGCAACTTTAATAACACCTACAATTGTATGCTTGATAAATAGGTGTCTAAATACTGGTATATATCCCGAGTATTTAAAATCGAGTATTGTTGTACCTATATTTAAATCGGAATCAACCTCAGATGTATCAAATTATAGACCGATTACTCTCTCAAGCTGTATTGGAAAAGTATTTGAAAAGGTAATTAACTCTAGAATACAGGAGTTCGTGCAAAAAGTTGTAGGATTTGATATAAATCAATTTGGTTTTCAAAAGAAAATTGGAACTGACTCTGCAGTCCTTGAATCCATCAACTCAATTATAAATAAACTGGATCAGGGAAATTATGTATGTTCGGTATTCGTTGATCTAAAGAAAGCCTTTGATACAGTGGACCATAATATTTTACTTGACAGATTGCACGAAATCGGAATAAGGGGTACTGCTAATAATTTACTTTCCTCATATCTTAATAATAGAAAAACTATGACAAAAATTAATGGAGTTTTCAGTAATGAGAATATTATAAATATTGGTGTTCCTCAAGGATCAGTATTTGGTCCCACACTGTACTTACTTTATAGTCTTAATATCCAGTATACGAATTTGAGGGCTGACTATAAGATCTTTGCTGATGATACTCTACTTATTTATAATGCTAGAACCTGTGAAGAACTTGAAAGTCTGGTAAATACTGATTTGGGGATATATGAAAGTTGGCTTAAAGGTAATAAATTAACTATTAATGCGGAAAAAACAAAATATATAGTATATAAAATAAAAAATAAAATTGATATAAATCCGAATCTATTGGTAAATAAGACTAAAATTGAAAGAGTTACTACTTATAAATACCTTAGGGTTGTAATAGATGAAAAACTGAAGTGGGAAGATCATATTAATAGATTAGTAAAAAAAATTGTGCCTCTGCTTGGTGCCTTCAAAAGAAGTGGAATTATGTTGAATAAACAAACTGCAGATAAGCTTTATTATTCTCATATTATCTCGCACATCAGATACAATTTATGTAATTGGTCCAGCTGTTCATTACGGTTGAAAAATAAAATTTGTGTTTTAATAAACAAAGCCATAAAATGCTTACATAAGTACGATTGGCTTACCCCAACAAACGAAATTTTTAAGCGCACCGGATATCTGAAGTTACACGAACTCATCATTTTGGAAAAATCTAAACTAATTTTCAAAATAGAAAAAGGGGTTTATAAAAAAAACGTCATAATTACCAAAAGAAATAATATTCATAATTACAATACAAGAAGGTTGAACAATTTAAATCATGCCAAATCAAGAATAGAGTTATCACGCAATAGCTGTCTCTCGTCATCAATAAGAATTTATAATAAATTGCCAATGGATTTAAAAAGAAGCTCAAACTTGAATATTTTTGTCAAAAAACTGAAACAATTACTAAAGAATAATGCTACATTTGTAAATGGCTTAACGCAGGAGTGAAACAATGCTTATAGCATATAATGTTATGAGCTACGATATTGTATTTATGTAATTATATATGTATATATGTAAATATATTAAAATTTTAAATTTACTTTGTTAATAATATTAGGAAGTAACTGCGATGTTTTTTACCAAAACTATAAGTTTTGTTTATATCAAAGTTATAAAATAAAACAAAAAATAAAATTACAAAAATAAATGCTGTACTTTTAAGGAAAAACAAAAAAAATGTAAAAAAAAAAAAATATGTATCACTAAGTAAATTTAAACAATAAAAAAAAAAAAAAAAAAAAATTTACAATTATTTTTAAAAAGTAAATTTATTTTATATTTAATGTAAATTGTCTGTATTTTATCTGTCAAAATTCCATTATAATTAAATTTTTTTGACTCTTTTTTGAAAATATTGACAGACAGTGGTAATCTGCCAATCTTTTATACCATACTGTGAAAAGCCACCATTTGTTAGACCACGATATATATGAATCTTTTGTCACGTATCTTGTTGTTTTGGTCGTTGTAAATATCAATATCTAACTCTCTATTCGATTTTCTGTTTACCAGAAGATCGAGAAATAGGAGAAACTTGTTTTTTTCTTCTTCAACCCTAAACTTTATCGACTCAAATTGAGTGTTTAAGATGGTGATCATCCAAATAACATCCAAACTTCACATCCAATTTTACAATTTTCAGAACACAATAAACCGTTTGTTGTAACCACAGATGCAAATGATCATGCTATAGGTGCAATGTTGTCTCAACAACTAGCATCAACCCTCTTAGACTAACGAAAATTGAGCATAGCGAACTTTCAGTTGAGTTGAAGATACAGATGGCTATAGGCAACTATAACGATCGCTATCAGTCACCAATAAAATACACCAATATTAATATATATAATAAATATAAATATCGAAAGATCTAAGTAAACCAAATGAAATATAGATAAAATGGACTCAAATTATAAATAAAAGAAACTGTAATTGAGAACACTATGTAGAAAATAGATCAGTAGGAGCTATTAAAAATAATAAGAGGCTTAGACATTAGGACGAACCATATTACAGAAATAAAGCTTTATTAAATGTACATTATGCAAATATTAAAAGACCTTTAAAATATTTAGGTTTCCAACATAATAATATTTCTGTTAATAATCTTACCAACACAATTGCCTGTCTGTCTTCAAGTCAATCCAACTCACAAGGAAGTTGGTTATATTCAAATAAAACTTCCATAGGTAAAAATAGTAAATAAACGCGTTTGGGCATGAAACCTAATGAATTTTTCTAAATTTCTATAACAGTATTTTTAAAACTCTCAATTTTTGCAAAGTTGTTATTCCATAAAAAATTTTAAATGCACATTTCTAATATCTGATCTGATTAAAAATATCCTTGAATTTGAGTAACATAATATTTTCCATCACTAGATTTTTACGTAAGTTTTTATTTTTTATCTACTTGTTGTTCTATAAATTTGATAACGGTGTCAAAATGCAGTTTTCGTTTTTAGCACATTTTCAAAAAATTTTGTAAAAATGTGCTTATATAGCTTCACTCTGTCCGTCCGTCCGTCTGTCCGTCCGTATGTTTACAAAAACTTTTACACCGTTTGAAATAGAGTAAAGAAATTTTAACCATGGGTAGTTTTTGCAAAGAAAATTATTTCGTAGAAGAATTTTTTTCTGTAGCCCCACCTGCTACGGCGCTACAGCCCCCCAAAGTTGGAAAAAGCCCTATATTTAAACTGTTATAACAAGAGTTCTGTTAGATATATTTTCAATCTGAAAACGGCAAATGATAGCTGGTTTCATAAGCTTTATAAATATTTAAAAGGGAAATGTTTAGGGTTGCCAAACAGTACTATAATTTAACATTACAAAAAACTCAATTTTTGCAAAATTTTTGTCCACACATATCTTCTGAACGATACAAGCTAGGGTCTTGAAATTTTGGTAGAAGTTGGATACTCAGAAATTAGTAGGAGTCAGGATTTTCTAAATTTTTTTTGATTCATCATCATTTCAATATCGGTTAAAAAATTTCAAATCTATTAAAAGAGTGAACTGCGTTATCTAACAGCAACTTGTATAAAAAATATGCAGGCAATAGTCACACCTTTTTTATTTTACAAAGAAATTTAAGACTAGAAAACTCCTGGTACGCGAAAACCTTTATATACAAATTTTTAATTATAATTGACTGAGCAAGTTTGGAGCCCATAAAAAACAAAAAAATTACCCTTATATGCATATAGATAATAAAATATAAATTTAAAATTTAGAAAAATTACGGGCAATACCGGGTAAATCTGCTAGTCTAATATTTAAAGATGAAAATTTGTTTGTGCAGGATTCACTTGAAAACCACTGGTCCGATAGCCACCAAATATTACAAGAATAATTTTGGGGGCTCGGGAGGTGACACAGGCTATGTAAAGTTTCAATAAGTCAACAGGTTCCAACTATAGGGCCGTTTTTAGTTGTTCGTGTTTTTGATGTCAAGCCAAAACGGTTTGACTGATTGAAATAAAATATTCCCCAAATGTTTCTCTTAGCTAACGGAAGTTATTGTATAAAAATTGTTGGAATGTATTAAAAATTTCGGCATCCAAAAAAATTTTCATATTTGTATCCAATTTTGCAAGGGTTATTTTTAAGTCCAAAAGAGAAGTTGAAAAAATTTTTGTTCAGTTCCAATAATCTGTTTGGGAACAACGGCGCAATGAACCTTTGAATCAGTTTATTTACTTAAACGTTTTAATCAATTTTACTGAAAATATTGCACAAGCATTGAAATTAATTGTGGGAGAAACTTTAATACAAAAGCTCAATTAATTAATAAAACTATTTTTTTTGCTCTCCTCAAATGGTGCAAAAGCTAAATATATCGAAACTTTGGTTGCAATATATCATAATATTTAATCGGATTATTTTTTCCCATACAAATATAAACTTCCCTTTTCAGGACAAACTAATGGAGGTTTTTTAATGAAACAACAAGCAAAAGAAATTTTTAGAATTTTGCGTTTTTCCAGGTGAAAGCCCGTCATAAATTTAACGTAAATTTAAATTTAGCGGTCACGCGGTTTGAAGTTGTGGCTTATGATTCTAATATGCGCCGACTTTCTCTGTAAATGTATTTCATTTTCGGTTTTAACTCGCAGCTCAATCAAACTATTATAGAAAGACTTATATCTTTTTTTTTGTTTAGTTTAAAATGTTCAATGAACAAGGAAATTAAAATTTATTAAAATGATTTTTTCTTTACCTTCCCAAGTAAACTAGAATTAAACTTCTGCTGAAAAAAAATAAGTTCTGATCGAGATGAAAGCAATACATTTTGTTTATATAGTAGTATTCAATTATAATGAACTCGGTTTTACTAATATTATGTTTACGACGACAGAAAAGTAAAAGACATAAAATTGCATATAAAATTTCTTTATATTAGCTTCCGAATATTACAACATAGGATATATCAATAATTCGGTTATACCGACATGTTTTTAAACAAAAAAACTTGAATTAAATGAACATATATTAATTTCAATTCAATTACAAAAGTGAAAAAATTTGAATTATTAAATTTTGTGAAAACGAGGAAGACTGTGTCAACTCTGGGATACCCGTATGACCGTAACATATAATTTATAACATCTGGTTAATTACTTTTGGCCAAATTTCAAACATACAGCTTTATTAAGTGTAATACTCATATAAAAGAAGGAGTTGTATGGCAGCTACTCGAACCCTCTGCAGTAAACCAACCAAACTTTGCAGAAACTTTGGCCATTACACTAAACTATTTTTAGCATAATTGCAGACACCCACCTTCATTAGGTGGAGAGTAATGCTCATATAAAATAAGAACTTGTATAGCAGCTGCTCGAACCCACTGCAGTAGACCAACCACATTTTTCAGAAACTTTGGCCATAAAACTAAACTACTTTTGGCAAAATTTCAGACACGCAGCTGTAATAGGTACAAAATATCACTCATATAAAAAAAATAAGTTGTATGGCAGCTACCCGAACCCATGGACGAAAATGGTTGGATTTGAATAGCGATGACTACTATTGCAAATAAACGAATTTGCGAAAATTTCAAGACCCTAACTCCTTTAGTTTTTGAGTTATCGTGCGGACGAACGGACGGACGGACAGACGGACGGACGAACATACATAGCTAAATCGATTTTTTTTTCGATTCTGAACCGATCCATACACTTGAGTCTATATCTACCCCACTCCTTCTCTGCGTCACAAACGTAATGGCAAATTTATTATACCCTTTGACTATATAGTCATACGGGTATAAAAAACTAATCAAAGCGTAATATATTTAATAATTAAAATTTTTTAAAATTGTAATTATTTTAAATTGTTAGTTTATGTACGTATTAAAAAAGCTTATAAACGCAAAATATGAAATAAATGTATTTCTAAAATATAATTACAGATTTAGAACATTTCATATAATTCATTTACATATAACAATAAATTTAACATAAATGCAGCAAGTACCTTTGAATATAGCTTAAGTATTGTACACAATGCCTTAATTATATATCACCTATAATATTTAGGTAATAATTATAAAATATTATACAAAATATGTTTTATGGTAAAATTCTTAGCCTTTTAAGAATATAAGAGGGTTAAATAAAAACGGAAATAGGAAATAACCCTCGTGTATCACATTTAAAGTTTCTATCTTCATGGATTTCGAAAATAAGCTTTTTAATTTTGGGATTTCTTAGGTACCACCTGAACCACCACTACAATTAAGTCTAAGTTTCGGGGAAACATAGGAATTAAGAAATATATTCTTTGGCTTCGAAATTATACTCGTTTGGCCTCAGCTCGATCAAAAGCTTCTAGAATCCGAAATCATTGTCCGAACTCGACCAGAACCAATTCCCATGGTACTTACATTACTAGTAACTTAGAGTTTAAATTTCATCAAAATATCGGCATAATTTTTGAAGTTATACTGCTTTTAAGATATATGTTCGTTAGCCCTTGAATTTTTCAAAGGTTCCAGAACCATGGTACGATTTCGCCTTCATACGATTTCGCAGTCCCCGTCATACTTTCAATACTAGTTAACCCTTGTACACTATTGGAACGTTCTATCTTAATTTTAAATTACTATTATTATTAATTTCGATGATAAGCTTTTAAAACTTGGGGAGTCTAAGAAGGGTACTGAACTACCACTCTGATTGATCTAAAATTAGAAGAACGAA
This sequence comes from Dolichopus griseipennis, assembly GCA_963082915.1. NCBI lineage: Eukaryota > Metazoa > Arthropoda > Insecta > Diptera > Dolichopodidae > Dolichopus > Dolichopus griseipennis. The sequence goes on along the minus strand of OY720444.1, from coordinate 50,188,676 downwards.
AGGCTCTGATATTTTCAGTAAAATTAAGGAGCGCCAAATTTGAAACTTCTACATTTGTTTCAAGTTACTACCTTTATTAATTTCGAAAATATGCTTTAAGATCTTCGGAACTGTGTATCTGGTCCTCAACCCACTACTCCAATTGGTCCCAAATCAAGGACACTAAGGAAATAAAAAGAGACACCCTGATACCAAATTTCGAGGTTCTATCTTCATTGGTTTCGGAATTATGCTCGTTTGGGCTAAATTCGATTAAAAATTTCTAGGTTCCGAACCCATTGTCCATTTTCCACCGTACGCATTTGCCGCCGTAGTTCCATTACCAATAACCTACAGCACAAATTTCATGAAGATAGCGTCATTAGTTGTTGAGTTATCGTGATTTTTCATATATGTTCGTTAGCCCTAAAACCGATTAAAAGATCCAGAATCCGAACCCTTGGGCTGATTTCGCCCATATGCAGTCCGCGCTTTACTTTAAATACTAGTTAACCTTGTACACAAATGGAACATTCTATCTTAATTTTAAGTTACTATTTTTAGTAATTTCGATTATAAGCTTTTAAACCTTGGGAGGTCAAAGAGGGGTACTGAATCACCACTCCAATAGATCCCAAATTAGGGGGACATGCAAGAAATAGTAAAGAACATCCTCGTGTCAAATTTGAAGCTCCTACATTTTTTCAAGTTGTTTTCCTTAATCATTTTAAAGATATGCTTTAAGGTCTTCAGAAATGTGTAGGACTCCAATGGGGCTCAAATTTCAAGGACACTAAGGAAATAGGAAGGGACACCTCGATACCAAATTTGGAGGTTCTATCTTCCTTGTTTTCGGAATTATGCTCGTTTGGCCTAAATTCGATCAAAAAGTTCTAGGTTCCGAACCCATGGTCCAATCTCAACCGTACGCAATCCCCGCCATAGTCTCATTACTAATAACTTACAGCACAAATTTGATGAAAATAGTGTCATTAGTTGTTGAGTTATCATGATTTTTTATATATGTTCGTTAGCTTTTTGACCGATTAAAACGTCCAGAATCTGAACTCATGCAATCCCCGCCGTACTTTCAGTCCTAGTAACCATTCAGTGAAAATTTCATCAAGATAGCTCCATTATTTTTTGAGTTATGGTGCCTACTCATATATAATGCAATGAAAAGATAGGAGAGTACGGGCGAATTGATTTTCTAACAATTTTTACAAAACCATTGTTTTTCCCCCTCATAGACGGAACACCATCAGTTGTTCCGGAAAACAGTTTCTTCTTTCAATCTAAAAATTTACCATTTTCAAATTGCGTGAACTTCTTAATTTTAAGTAAAACTCAGTAAACTTAGAATATCAGAGACTTTCGTTGTACCATCGATGCAAACCGAGCATTGACTGCAAGTCTTGCCATATTTTTTACGTACCTGGTCTCATCCAAAGAAATACTAATATCTATACTCGGTAATAAATCGTTTTTGATCTGAACGTCAATGTCTTTAACCATATCTTCCATACGCCGCTGGACAAGGTCTGTTTTTTATTTGTGAAATCACTAAAAAGATGTGCGGAACATTCAATAAATGCTGTCTTCAAATATTCGCCGTCTGAATATGGCCAATCGCTAGAGCTGTTGCAAAGCTAGCAGTTGTTGAGTGCTAATATCCCGTTATGAACTTCTGGATTTTGAATTTTGGAAATCAGAACCCCTTTCTGATTTCTAAAATTCAGCTTTTTTGTGCTTCTTGATGTGTTCTAATTTTTCATCATTTGGCATGTCACTTACAGTGCAATGTTTTGAAGAAAAATGCCGCTCAATATTATAAGTTCGTGCAGTAATTGCATCTCCACAGAAACAACACACCACACGGTCACCATTTTCAATACATCCATAGTTTTCTTTCCATACAGTTTGAAATGGATAAAACTCATAAAAAAGTATTATATTCACCCCTCTAAATTTTCTATTTTTACCGAATTATCTTCTTTTTTCTTAAAATAAATGACTAAATAACTTAATGAAAAAAATTAATACGTATTTCAGTATTTCAACTTTGCGCTTGATATGAAAATGTAAAATGAAACATAACTTAACACTAACAGTAATAAAATTTTCAATGCTACTAAAATTTTAAAATCACTAAGCAACAATAAAATCTTCAATGCTGCTACGATCAAAATTTTAAAATACTTTAAATGATTTCAACTTTTTTTAGACTTGTTTGAAAAGCCGAAGCATGAGATATTTTTATACCCGTGCATACATATATGACATCGGGTATATTAAAATTGCTCCTCCGTTATTAACGCATCGATCTAGACGAGCTAGATATAGTGTCAAGATAGGCTCAGAATCGAAAAATAAGTCGATCTAGCTATGTGTGTCTGTCTGTCTTTCCGTCCGTCCGTGTGTCAGCACGATAACTCAAAAACTAAAAGAGCTACAGTTTTGAAATTTTCACAACATATTTTTCAATTTTGGTTAAGATCGGACCAAAAATTCGGGTAGCTCTCGAACAACTAACTTTTTTAATTCCAATATTTTCATATAAAAATTTAAAATTTTGCTATGCATCTTGTATTTAACATGAAATTATATGAATTTTGTTTTTTTTTGTTTTGTTGTTGTTTTTTTTTTTGTACATAACGATTTCGAGTTACGATTTCATACGATTTAAATGATGCGTAGAATTTTTAAAAAATATTTTAGATTTGGACTTTATACTTTGAGATTTATGAATTATAATCATTATGAATATGATGATAATTTTCGATCATGAGATCATTATATGAATATGATTATATGATGCTTATTTTGCTTAGGTTTAATATGTATATTCGTGAATTAAAAATTAATTACAAGAGGTAGAATTGAAAAATTAGAGCTAGAGTTTTGAAATTCACACAAAACATTTTTTGGACATTTTTGAGATTCCCTATTCTTTTTGGTTAAGACCAGAGCAAGGTTTCGGGGAGCTGCCACACAACTTATTTAAATCAATATGAATTTCTTCAAAAGTAATTATACCAGGAAGATGAAAATTACACAGGGTTAGTTTTATAATGAATCAAGAACTTATATGAAGTTTCAAAATGTTACGACTTCATTTTCTGGGGCTGCCATACAACTTCTTTGCACCAATATGAATTTCTTGAAAACTGATTATACTACGAGAATGAAAATTACACACTGTTAGTTATATAATGAATCGAGCACTTATATGAAGTTTCAAAATGTTACGGTCCCATTTTCGGGGGACTGCTATACAACTTCTTTGTACCAATATGAATTTCTTGGAAAATGATTATACTACGAGGATGAAAATTACACACTGATAGTTATATAATGAATCGAGCACTTATATGGAGTTTCAAAATGTTACGGCCCTGTTTTCGGGCAACTGCCATACAAAGTAATCAATTTGATAACTGTGAATCTAATGAAGCTACGAGGTTAAAATCAAAACTGGCCAGATAAAGTAATAGGGCAAGTTAGTTGACAAAGTTGGACATCACTCGGACCAACTTTTAGGGCGGGCTATATTTTTTTTTTATGGTGTTTTTTTTCTTTTTGTTTTTAAGCAAAAATTATGGTATAATGAATTAAAAATTTAATTTTTTTTTAAGCAAAAATTATGGGATAAAAAGTTAAATTTTTTTTTAACTATTTTATTTTCTTATATTTTTTTTGTAATATTTATAATAGCATAGGGGAAATAAATAACGGTTAGTAGTTATGCACGGGTATCTAAAAGTAGACAAGGGCAACTATAATCTTCCTCGTTTTTGTTATGTTTTTATTTATAATAATTTATAATTTATTGATAATTAATTTTCCACTTTACAAAAAGAATTGCGTGCAAAACTTTCTATTTTATATGCAATTATTTTTCTGAAGTAAAAAAATATTATCGGGTAACATAAAATGATGCATCGGGTAACTCTGTAACCCGCGGGTCATAATTTGCATAGATTATTTCTGAAATGAAAGATAGTTCTTCTTTTTCTTAAAATTAATCCAGCAATTTACTTTTATATTTTATATTAAAACACTTTTGAATGCAAAAGATGATGGCAAAAAATTCAAAAATTAAAAGAAATGTTTCTTATACCACCAATTTATTATACCCTACACCTATAGAATAGGTAAAGGGGTATATTAACTTTGGTATGGTGTTTGTAACCACCTAAAGGAAACGAGCTAGATATGGAAAAGTATATATATTTGTGATCAGCGTGACCGCCTTAGTCGATATAGCCATGTCCGTCCGTCCGTCCGTCCGTCCGTCCGTCCGTAGGCACGATAACTCAAAAAATAATGGAGCTATCTTGATGAAATTTTAACTGTAGGTTACTAGGACTGAAAGTACGGCGGGGATTGCATATGGGCGAAATCGGCCCATGGGTTCGGATTCTGGACCTTTTAATCGGTTTCAGGGCTAACGAACAAATATAAAAAATCACGATAACTCAACAACTAATGACGCTATCTTCATCAAATTTGTGCTGTAGGTTACTAGTAATGAAACTACTTCGGGAATTGCGTAAGGTTGGGATTGGACCATGGGTTCGGAACCTAGAACTTTTTGATCGAATTTAGGCCAAACGAGCATAATTCCGAAACCAATGAAGATAGAACCTCCAAATTTAGTATCAGGGTGTCCCTTCCTATTTCCTAAGTGTCTTGTGAATTTGGGTCCCATTGGAGTAGTGGGTCGGGGACCAGCCATACATTTCCGAAGACCTTAAAGCATATCTTTAAAATTAATAAAGATAACAACTTGAAAAAATGTAGAAGCTTCCAATTTGCCACAAGGGTGTTCTTTACTATCTCTTGCGTGTTCCCCTAATATGGGATCAATTGGAGTGGTGGTTCTGTACCCCTCTCAGACCTCCCAAGTTTTAAAGGCTTATAATCGAAATTACTAAAAATAGTTACTTAAAATTAGGATAGACCGTTCAAATTGTGTACAAGGGTTAACTAGTACTATAAGTACAGCGCGGACTATATAAGGGCGAAATCAGCCCAACGGTTCGGATTCCGGACCTATTAATCGATGTCAGGGCTAAGGAACATATATAAAAAATCACGATAACTCAACAACTAATGAGGCTATCTTCATGAAATTTGTGCTGTAGGTTATTGGCAGCGAAACTACGGCGGTGATTACGTACGGTGAGGATTGGACAATGGGTTCAGAACTTAGAACTTTTTGATCGAATTTAGGCCAAACGAGCATAATTCCGAAACCAATGAAGATAGAACCTCCAAATTTGGTATCAGGGTGTCCCTTCCTATTTCGTAAGTGTCTTTGAAATTTGGGCCCCATTGGAGTAGTGGATCGGGGACCAGCCACTCAGTTCTTAGGCCCTTAAAGCATATTTTCGAAATTAATAAAGATAGTAACTTGAAACAAATGTAGAAGCTTCCAATTTGCCACAAGGGTGTTCTTTACTATTTCTTGCGTGCCCCCCTAATTTGCGATCAATTGGAGTGGTGGTTCAGAACTTCTCTTAGACCCCCCAATGTGTAAAAGCTTATCATCGAAATTAATAAAACTAGTAACTTAAAATTAAGATAGAGCGTTCCAATTGTGTACAAGGGTTAACTAGTATTGAAAGTATGACGGGACTGCATATGGGCGAAATCGTACCATAATTTCCGTTCCTGGAACCCTTGAAAAGTTCAAGGACTAACAAACATATATCTTACAAACACCATAACCTAAAAAAATAATGCCGGTATTTTGATGAAATTTAACAGTAGGTTACTAGTAATGAAAGTACCATGGGAATTGGTTGTGGTCGAGTTTAATTTCGAAGCCAAATAATATATTTCCTATGTCCTATGTGTCTCCGAAATCTAGACTTAATTGTAGTGGTTCAGCTATGTTCAAAGGTACTTTCTGCATTTATGTAAAATTTATTTTTATATTTAAATGAATTATATGAAAAGGTGTAAATTTTTAATTGTATTTTAGAAATACATTTATTGCATATTTTGCGTTTATAAGCTTTTCTATTAGGTATATAAACTAACCATTTAAAATAATTGCAATTTTTAAAAATTTGGATTATTAAATATATTATGCTTTGATTATATCTTTTTATCACAAAATTTAATAATTAGAATTTTTTCATTTTGTAATTGAATTGGAATAAATATATTTTTATTTATTTCAAGTTTGTTTGTTTTTTAATATTTTTAAATAGATAAATTAGTAAGAATTTGTAGTATTTTTTAATAGATAGGGTAATTAGAAAATGTTTTGAGTATTATACAGTTAATTTGGTTAGCTATGTCTTACGATCAAATTAATAACAGCTTCTATGGTGTTAAAATGACTTATGGATATGTCATTAAATTTGAAACAAATAGGTGTAGGGTATTTCTAAGTCGGTTGCACCGACTGACTGTTTCTTTACTTGTTTTTATATTAACACAGTAACAAATTTCCAAGATCTACCTTAAAATTTTATTTTCTACATTTTAGGGGGCTAGTACTACTTTAATAAAAGTATATATTGAAAAAAATATTTTTTTTTATTTTATTTTATTTTATACTTTTTAGTTTTATTTCAATTTCTTTACACAATTATTTATATAAAATTATTAAATAAAATATGTAATTTGACAATTTCCAAGTTGGATCCAATTCTTTAATAGTTATAATCGGTTTAACTATTAACTAATCATAATTTATTAAAATATGCCCTCTAGTAAATTTATCTAAATTAATTTAAATTTTATAACAGAAGACAAAAATATCATTAAAAAGCATTATAAGTACCTACTTGATAAAATCTTTATCTAACTATCTAGTTTGTTAAACAAAATTGTTTTATATTTATTAGGTATCTTTAAGCAAAGATAATGAATACAACTAGATGTGCACAGTCCATATAAAACAAAAACCTTAAAATGCAAGCTCTTTAAAATAAAAAGAAAGAAATAAAAAAAAAAGCTTAAAGCTTTATACTCTATTCATTATTAAATTAGAGAACGAAAAAAAAAAAAAAAACAAAAACAAAATAAAAGCTTTGTTGACTTTATTTTTTTAATAAAAATTTTGAAATATGAATAAATACGATTTATGAAATTATAATATATCGATGGCTCCAAATTATAACGATGAAAATCTAAAATGATGTTTTAAGAAAAATGAGTTCAAAAATATTGGAAATATATTTTATTATAACTTTGTTATTGTTTTGAATAAATTAAGAATACAAATTAAAATTCGCGATTTTAAATGTAAAATTGGAAAAACCGTTGAAAAATATTTAAAACAATTTTATTCTGTGATCTTCAAGACTTATGACGTTCTTTACGGAATATTTTTCTTTCTTTATTTCTCTTAAAAATGCTAATATAAGAAGGCTTACCTTTGGTTTACATTCTACTTTTTATACCCTACACCTATAGAATAGGTAAAGGGGTATATTAACTTTGGTATGGTGTTTGTAACCACCTAAAGGAAGCGAGCTAGATATGAAAAAGTATATATATTTGTGATCAGCGTGACCGCCTTAGTCGATATAGCCATGTCCGTCCGTCCATCCGTCCGTCCGTAGGCACGATAACTCAAAAAATAATGGAGCTATCTTGATGAAATTTTAACTGTAGGTTACTAGGACTGAAAGTACGGCGGGGATTGCATATGGGCGAAATCGGCCCATGGGTTCGGATTCTGGACCTTTTAGTCGGTTTTAGGGCTAACGAACAAATATAAAAAATCACGATAACTCAACAACTAATGACGCTATCTTCATCAAATTTGTGCTGTAGGTTCCTAGTAATGAAACTACTTCGGGAATTGCGTAAGGTCGGGATTGGACCATGGGTTCGGAACCTAGAACTTTTTGATCGAATTTAGGCCAAACGAGCATAATTCCGAAACCAATGAAGATAGAACCTCCAAATTTAGTATCAGGGTGTCCCTTTCTATTTCCTAAGTGTCTTGTGAATTTGGGTCCCATTGGAGTAGTGGGTCGGGGACCAGCCACACATTTCCGAAGACCTTAAAGCATATCTTTAAAATTAATAAAGATAACAACTTGAAAAAATGTAGAAGCCTCCAATTTGCCACAAGGGTGTTCTTTACTATTTCTTGCGTGCCCCCCTAATTTGGGATCAATTGGAGTGGTGGTTCAGAACCTCTCTTAGACCCCCCAATGTGTAAAAGCTTATCATCGAAATTAATAAAACTAGTAACTTAAAATTAAGATAGAGCGTTCCAATTGTGTACAAGGGTTAACTAGTATTGAAAGTATGACGGGACTGCATATGGGCGAAATCGTACCATAATTTCGGGTCCTGGAACCCTTGAAAAGTTCAAGGACTAACAAACATATATCTTACAAACACCATAACTCAAAAAATAATGCCGGTATCTTGATGAAATTTAAACTCTAGGTTACTAGTAATGAAAGTACCATGGGAATTGGTTGTGGTCGAGTTTAATTTCGAAGCCAAAGAATATATTTCCTATGTCCTATGTGTCTCCGAAATCTAGACTTAATTGTAGTGGTTCAGCTATGTTCAAAGGTACTTGCTGCATTTATGTAAAATATATTTTTATATTTAAATGAATTATATGAAAAGGTGTAAACTTTTAATTGTATTTTAGAAATACATTTATTGCATATTTTGCGTTTATAAGCTTTTCTATTAGGTATATAAACTAACCATTTAAAATAATTGCAATTTTTAAAAATTTGGATTATTAAATATATTATGCTTTGATTATCTTTTTATCACAAAATTTAATAATTAGAATTTTTTCATTTTGTAATTGAATTGGAATAAATATATTTTCATTAATTTCAAGTTTGTTTGTTTTTTAATATTTTTAAATAGATAAATTAGTAAGAATTTGTAGTATTTTTTAATAGATAGGGTAATTAGAAAATGTTTTTAGTATTATACAGTTAATTTGGTTAGCTATATCTTACGATCAAATTAATAACAGCTTCTATGGTGTTAAAATGACTTATGGATATGTCCTTAAATTTGAACCAAATAGGTGTAGGGTATTTCTAAGTCGGTTGCACCGACTGACTGTTTCTTTACTTGTTTTTAATTTTGTTGTAACTATACTTAAAACTAAAAAAATATTATTTATAAGAAATTTAATTATAAATATTAACAAGTAAAAAAAAAATATATGAATTTACTTATACCTAAGACAAATATATACATTTATACCTAAATATCACTAATAAATTTATACCTAAGTTAAACCGTACGGACGTGTTTTTTTTTCTTAAAGTGGAAAATAATAATTTAATTTAATTTTGTTTTTTAAAACACATCGTTTTTGCAACTAATTAAATTTAGTATTAAATAAAATAATTTGGATATAACTGCTTCTGAAATGGTTTTTCATTAAATAATTTCAAGATATTATTTTTTTTTCTTATAAAACTGAAATTGAACTTTTACTACTTAAAAAAAAAAAAAAGAAATGGTGGTCACTTAAGAAAAAGAAAAAGAATAATTGGATGTATTTTTTAAATAATAATTTAATTTAATTTTGTTTTTTAAAACACATCGTTTTTGCAACTAATTAAATTTAGTATTAAATAAAATAATTTGGATATAACTGCTTCTGAAATGGTTTTTCATTAAATAATTTCAAGATATTATTTTTTTTTTCTTATAAAATTAAAATTGAACTTCTACTACTTATTAAAAAAATGGTGGTCACTTAAGAAAAAGAAAAACAACAATTTGATGTACTTTTTAATCATGTACTTTTAAATTTTATTTTAAATTCTTTAATATTGAACAAATAAAAACTAAAACTAATAATAATATTGAACAAATAAAATATATTATTGAACAAATAAAATATATTAGCGATATTCACAAAAAATTAACTTAAATTATAAATAATAAATTTGAAGTGCTTTTTTTGATATCAAATTGATAGTAAATAAATACGCAACTAAATAAATACTTAATCACATATTAAATAATTAAACACATAATAAAAAATAGTAAATACTAAATAATACTAAATTAATAATACTACTATAAATAAATACAAAACTAAATTTTTGTTCACCACAGCACATGCACTGTATATATTTGTCAACAAAATCAAGTGTCATCTGTCATTGTCAGCAACTGTTACTACATGTTCACACGAGCAACAGATGAAAACAGTGATGGCACATATTGAATATTTAATGCATATTGAATATTAAATGCATATTAATTATTAATAATAATAATATAATAATAATTATAATAATAATAATAATAACAATAAACTACGTCAAAACGTCAAAATGGATAACAACAATAATTGAAGTCAATGCAAAAAGAAAATTAATTTAAAAACGAGGAAGATTATAGTTGCCCTTGTCAACTTTTAGATACCCGTGCATACCCACTAACCGTTATTTATTTCCCCTATGCTATTATAAATATTACAAAAAAAATATAAGAAAGTAAAATAGTTTAAAAAAAATTTAACTTATTAGGTATCCCATAATTTTTGATTAACTTATTATCCCATAAAAAAAAAAAATAGCCCACCCTAAAAGTTGGTCCGAGTGATGTCCAACTTTGCCAACTAACTTGTCCTATTACTTTATCTGCCCAGTTTTGATTTTAACCTCGTAGCTTCATTAGATTCACAGTTATCGAATTGATTACTTTGTATGGCAGCTGCCCGAAAACGGGTCCGTAACATTTTGAAACTTCATATAAGTGCTCGATTCATTATATAACTAACAGTGTGTAATTTTTATCCTCGTAGTATTATCAGTTTCCAAGAAATTCATATTGGTGCAAAGAAGTTGTATAGCAGCCCCCCGAAAATGGAGCCGTAACATTTTGAAACTTCATATAAGTGCACGATCCATTATATACCTAACAGTGTGTAATTTTCATCCTCGTAGTATAATCAGTTTCTAAGAAATTCATATTGGGGCAAAGAAGTTGTGTGGCAGCTCCCCAAAACCTTGATCTGGTCTTAAACAAAAAGAATAGGGAACCTCAAAAATGTCCAAAAAATGTTTTGTGTGATTTTCAAAACTCTTACTCTAATTTTTCAATTCTATCTCTTATAATTAATGTTTAATCCACCAATATATTAAACTTAAGCAAAATCAACTTCATATGATCATATTCATAATCTATCAATCTATCAATATCAATAAGCCATTTACTTAAAAAAATCTTTGTCTTCTTTTTTGCTTATCTTAAATAAACTACGCATCATTTAAATCATATGAAATTCTAACTCGAAATCGTTATCTACTTTTTGTAACAAAAACAAAAAACAAAAAAACAAAAAAAACAAAATTCATATAATTTCATGTTAAATAAAATACAAGGTGCATAGCTAAATTTCAAATTTTTGTATGAAAATGTTGGAGTTGAAAAATTTAGTTGTTCGAGAGCTACCCGAAGTTTTAGTCCGATCTTAACCAAAAAAAATAGGGAACCTAGAAATTAATTGAAAAATATTTTGTGAAAATTTCAAAACTGTAGCTCTTTTAGTTTTTGAGTTATCGTGCTGACACACAGACGGACGGACGGACGGACAGACACACATAGCTAGATCGACTCATTTTTCGATTCTGAGCCGATACGTACCCTTGACACTATATCTAGCTCGTCTAGATCGATGCGTTACAAACGGAGGAGCAAATCTAATATACCCGATGTCATATATGTATGCACGGGTATAAAAATACTTTGAAATTGCAATGTTATGGAATATGCAGAAACTGGTACTGTGGAAACTGCACAGGATTAGAAAATGAAAGTATCCGCGAAATCAACTCAAATGTAGAGAAAAAATGGTTCTGCAATTAATGTAAAACTAGACAACATCTCAGGAAATCTAGTTCTGGAATACTTAGCCGGAATAATACCTCCAAAGTGAGTTTAAACAAAACTTTAGATGACACAATAGATGCTGAGGTAATCTATGAGAAGTTGGAGCTCATTATAAGTAATCAAACATCCCACGCCATTGAATTTCAAAAAAATGCAAAGTGAGATTAAAGAACTCAAAGAACATTTAAATAGCATGATCGAGGAAAATATTAGCATACGAAATGAACTTCAATGTATGAACGATGAAATTCTGCAGAATAAAGTGGAGCTAGAAAAAATTAAGCAAAAGCAATTGAGAGAATTGAAATTTCTGGAATAAAAGATGAACATAATGGAACTGAACCTCTAGATATTATTAAAAAACTAGGTAATGAGATTGATATGTTAATGGAGCCAAATATAATATCAAACATTTCAAAAACAAAGAAAATATCAGAAAAATCAGGTGAGCCATATAAATTAATTGTAGAATTTACTAACATTGAAAATAAAAGTACATTTATGAATTTAATAAAGAAAAAAACAATAACAATGGATATAATATACGACATAGATACGAATAAGAATGATCAAATAAATAACAAAAATAAGAGTGAAAACGATCGTATATTTGTCAATGAGAAACTAACACCGTATTTCAGCTATCTAGCTAAAAAAGCTAGAGATATGAAAAGAAGTAATATAATTGAATTTACATAGATTAAAAATGGCAAATTGTTTATACGTAAAAATTCGAAATCAAAAATAATTAGAATACTGCATGAATCACACTTAAATGTCGAATAATTTAATATTTGATTTGCCATTAAATATCCATGTAAATAACGTATATAAAAACTCGATAAACGAAAATACATTAAAAGTTCTATATTTAAATGCGAGAAGTATAAAATACAATATTGATGACCTAACGTACTTATTGGATGAACTAAAACAAACAATTCATATAATTAATATCACTGAAACCTGGTTGTCTGATTGTGAAACTAATCATATATATATCAAAAATTATTTTCCAATATTTTCATGTAGACCATCACGTCAAGGTGAGAATACAGCAATATTTATTCACAATAGTGTAAATTATGAAACAAATCATATATTTAGTGATGAATTTGATAGTTTTATTAGCATAAAAATTAATTATAATTCACAAATCTATAATGTATCGTCAATCTATAGGCCACCAGAAAAAAACTCAATGTTGGTTGATATATTTCTAAATAATTTTGAGGAACAACTTGAAAATCTAAAAATAAAAAAAACATTAATTATTGAAGATTTTAATTTTGATTTACTAAATTGTAATGATAATAATAAAAAAAGATACCAAAATATTGTTGAGTCGAATGGTTTCTTCTTTTGTCACAATAAATCTACTAGACCTCTATCTAATACATGTCTTGATCATGTTATCTTTAACGATCCTACAGCTCAAATCGTGATATTTCCTTTTGAACATGATATATCTGATCATCTGGGACTAGTTGTTGAAATTAAAAATTCAAAACCCACAAATAAAAAAATTAAAGAAATTTCTATGAATAATAATAAAAAACAGCTGATCAAAAAATTAGATTGTGACAGAGCAAAAGAACAATTGAAGGGATGAATTATCATAGCAACAGATGTAAATGACATGGCAAATGAATTAATAAATAGAATTAAAGACAGTATTGAAAGTGATACGGTTGTTGTTAAATCAAAAAGTAGTAACAATAGTTATAGTGCCCCTTGGATAGATGAAAATTATAAAAAATTAATAAAAAGAAAATATTATTGGTTTAGAAAATATATGCAAAATAAAAACTGTGACTATTTGAAATTTAAATATAAGTACTGCCGTAACAAGTTAACAGATATGAAACGAAAATGTAAAGAAAAATATGATACAACACAATTTAATAAAGCTTCAGGAAATCCTAGGAAGAATTGGAAATATTTGAAGGAAATAATAAACCCAAATAAAGATTATAATAATAAATTTTTCAGCAATATGATAAATGTAGAAGAAAAATATAGTAAAATTGAAAACTTCAATAAATATTATTGCACGATAGGTGAAGAAATGGCGAAAAATTTTAATGATATATATCTCCCCAAAAGTAGAACCAATAAGACCTTTCATTTTAAATTAATTAACAAATATGAAACAATAAAACTAATTAATACTTTGAATAACACTAACTCTAAAGATCCAGACGGAATATCAACATTATTCATAAAAAATTGCAAATTAGAATTGGCTGATAATAAAATGAAATTCATAAATGCATCTTTGTCTGAAATAATTAAAATAAATAAAGTTTTACCAATTTACAAAAATGGTGATATTCAAAATATCAATAACTTTAGACCAATTTCCATATCCTCGACAATTAGCAAAATTATAGAGACATTTGTTAATATACAGCTTATAGAATTCTTGAACACAGAAAAACTAACTCAGAATAAACAATATGGCTTTAAGAAGAAATGTAACACAGAAGCTGCACTATTCGATGTTATTTCAGAGATTCAGTCTGGGCTAGATAACAATAAAAAGACAGCAGCTATATTTTTTGACTTACAGAAAGCCTTTGATTCTGTAGATAGAAGCATATTACTAAAAGTACTCTATGAAATGAGAATCATTGGCAGGGAATTTAAATGGTTTGAAAGCTATCTGACTAATCGAAATCAATTTATTGAATGTGATGAAATAAGAAGCACGCAACATGATGTAAATTACGGTGTCATCCAGGGTAGTTCTTTAGGCCCAACCCTGTTTGCATGCTACATTAGTAGCCTACTAAATATTAATATAAGAGGCAAGCCATACATGTATGCGGATGACTTAGTTATCGTTTATACATTGGATGAACTTCAAAAGATTATAAACACAGACTTAGTACTAATAAACGGCTGGATGAACAAACACAAACTGACAATAAATTCAAAGAAAACGAAATATATGATCTTTAAAGGTGGTAGTACTGACAGCTTAGATATAAAATATAATTATTATAATATTGATCAGGTGGAGGAATATAGATATCTCGGTGTAGTAGTAGATAATAAATTAAGTTGGAGCAAGCAAATTGATTCGCAAATTAGTAAAGGAAGAAAATTGGCAGGTATATTTAAATTTGTAAATAATAGGGTGCCTTTACAGCTGAAAAGACCTTTATATTATAGTATGTTGCACAGCACTGTTGTCTATGCAATACAAATTTGGGGCAATACTTTTAATAAAGACTTAAATCAGTTACAAAGGATACAGAACAAAACCATAAAAAATTTATACGCATATAAACAAAGAACTTCTACCAAAGTAATACATGACAAACATAAAATTTTGCCACTTAAGGAACTAATTTAATATAAACTAGTTATACAAGCACACATGATGATTACAGAAAATATCAACACAACACAACAAATATTACAAAACAATGAGTATCACCAGTACCATACTAGAAATTCAACAAATATTCGAATAATTTCTTCAAGAAAAAGATTTAATGCGCTAGATACCATCTACAATTTAGCATATAAGTACTATAATTAATTACCGAGGCATTTAAAAGAGGTTGAACATTTGCATACATTTAAAAAGAAAAAAAATGATTTTTTTTTACCAAATGATTTTAAATTAATTGGAATTTTTGAGTTGAATATTTTAATTTTTTTTTTTTTTTTGTTTTGTTTCTGTAGTTAAATATAGAATAGGTGTTTTTTCTTTTTTTTTATTAAATAATAATTTTTATGAAATAATTGTTAGTAATTACTTCTTTTTTTTTTAAGTATTTATCGATATAGTAAATTATGTTAGTTTTATTTTTGCAATTGAATTGAATTAAGTATTGTTGTACAAAATTTTTTGAAAATGTGCTAAAAACCCCTAAAAATTTTTTATATGAAACTGATCGCCTATATAATTATTTAGTCTATGTTTTTATATTATAAAAGTGAAGTATTTCAGTTCTCAAAATTACAAATTTTTAAAGAAACTATACAAATAAATTAATTTTATTTGTAATTTTTTTTATTATTTCTATAAAAAATCTTTGTCTTTGAAAGAGGATCGAACTCAGATCTACTTACACTCTAAGCCACTTTGCTAACCACTGAACCATACAATTCTTATAAAATTATGGTCAGATTTCTAATATAAATGTATCACTAACTGACAGAATGAAAAATAAAGCCATAGACACAGGCAAATTCAATTAAAAGTATATAAAAAAGTACAGTTTTATATATGAAGGACAGCATTAACTTGTATTTTGTCTACTTGACTTCAATAAATATATGTATATATTTAGAATTATAATCAAATTTTCATAACATTATATATTAGAACAATATTTTTATGTATTTAGAATTTAAATCGCTTTTTTTGTATAATAACTGTACCAAATTATACTATCTTTAAAGCGGCTTAAGCTATAGGAATAAAACTCAAAAATACTTAACAACGCTTTTGTAATTAAAAAAATTATAAATTTTTTTTAAGCTAATTTCAAGCGTTTTTTTAAAACATTATTGCCATAATTTTTAGTACGTATAGGAAAAAGAAGAATAATTTTTCGTGTAATATATATAGTCTAATGTAAATTACACAAAACAAATTTTTTATGTAAATGTATTAGCAAAAATAGCTCGAAGGGTCAAAGGGTTTGGGTACGATGCCTACTGACTTTTTTTAAAGTTTTATAACAATATTTTAAAAACTCTTTACTTTCGTATAGTTGTTATTTCATAAAAAATTTTCTATACATATTTCTAACATTAATAATAATAAAAATAAAGCTACTAAAGAATTATGATAATATGTTTAGATTTAAAAAACAACATTTTCCATCTCTACATTTTTTCGTAAGTCTTTGCTTTTTATATACTTTAAATATTTTTTTCTGTAAGAATAGATTTCAGTGTCAAATTGCAGTTTTCTTTTTTTTTTAATAAAATCTAAAAATTTAAAAAGTTAAATTTTGTATATATTGTGGTTAAATATATAGTATTTTAAAACAATTTTTCGAAAAAAAGCATATACATTTCTTATAACAAATCGAGGTAGAGTGTAGTAGAATAGACTACATTAACTCTGGAATACACTTATGACCGCCGTAATATATACATTAATTTAATTACGAAGTTAATTACTTTTGGCAAAATTTTAAATACTCAACTTATAAGACTTTTGCTATACAAAAGAAAATATAAGTTGAAAAGCAGCTCTTTAAACCTCTTCCAATACGTCGACTATATTTTCTCTGCGTTTCTCTGCGTCACAAACGTAATGGCAAGTTAAGTATACTCTTTTCACTTATAATTATACGGGTATAATAATGCTTATATGTAAATTAAATAATATTAGATGATGAAACTTTATTAATAAACGAGGAAGAGTTTAGTAGAGTAGACTGGGTCAACTCTGGAATACCCGTATGACCATAATATAAACATTATATCATCCAGTTAATTTCTTTTTTATTAGCTGTAGAGTAATGCTTATAAAGGAAGGAGTTGTATGGCAGCTACTCGAACACACTGCAGTAGACCAACCAAATTTCAGAAACTTAGGCCATAGAACTGAACTATATTTGGCAAAATTTCAGTCACCCAGTTTTAATAAATAAGGAGTAATGCTCATATAAGAGAAGAAGTTGTATGGCAGCTACTTGAACCCACTGCACTACCCCAACTAAATTTTGCACAAACTTTGGCCATGGAACTAAACTACTTTTGGCAAAATTTCAGACACCCAGTTTCAATAGGTAGAGAGTAATGCTCATATAAAAAAAATAGTTGTGTGGCAGCTCCTCCAACCCGTGGAGCAAACTAGCTGGATTTCAATAGCGATGACGGCTAATGCATTAACACGAATTTGTGAAAATTTCAAAATCCTAGCTCTTTTATTTTTTTTTTGAGTTATCGTACGGACGGACGGACATACATATTAGCTAAATCGATTTATTTTTCGATTCAAATCCGATCCATACACTTGAGTCTATATCTACCACCCTCCTTTTCTGCGTCACAAACGTAATGGCAAATTTATGATACCGTTTGACATATAGTCATACGGGTATAAAAAACAAAATTTAATGATATATATTTGTTAACAAGATAAATAATATTTTTTTAGTCTTTGTTGTGAAAACCAAAAAGCAATTTTAATCAATTTAATTAAATTAAGAACGTACCTAATTTTCCCAATAATTTTATCATATTTTTTTTATGACCTTCATAAAGTTTAATTATTTATTTTAATAGCAAAACTTTAATACATGATAAAAGGCATAATATGATGTAATAGATAATTTAGTAAATAAACTTTTATGCCAGGTAGTAATAAACAAGTGATAAAAATAACTTTTCTATACTGAGTTTATTTTTACAAATATATGCATTGATGACATTGATTAATAAAAATGGGAAACTTTAAAGTTCTAATAGTCCTTCAATGAACAAAGTACCGATATTTTTACTAAGAAAACTGTTGGTGATTATCAATGATCTACCTCCAACTACTCGCCCAAAATTTTGAGGTTTATGGAATTAAATTTTGACTTCCTCTTAAATTTGGAATTTTTCTAAGAATATTATTATCTAAGCAAAAACGGTAAAAACTAAGGGACACGTTTTCAATATTAAGAGCTCTCATTAAATTTATGGAAAGTCTTTAACACATGTTAAAACATTTTGTTGGAATTGTCTTCACAACTCCACTCAAAATTTTTGGCAAAACCTTCTCAACGGTTCAAGCTAGAAACCTTAAATTTTGGGAGAAGCTAGATCGTCAGTAGTTTGTGGGATTACCCAGCTTTAATAAGTACATAGTAATAATGCTCATATAAAACAAGTTAGGAAAACAACCAAGGGCTTTTAAAAAACACATTTTCAAAATTGTATACGGTTTCTTACCGAATATTTCATCATTTATTTTAATAAAAGTATAAATAAAAATAAATGATAATATTAATTTAGTTATTTCATTATTTTATTAATTATATGACTAATAGGCAAATACTTTGAATATAACCCCAATGCACTCAAGGAAATCTGTTAATAAATGCGGAAAATAATGTTGCAGCTTCAATGTTAACGTTTAAAATACCAAAATTTCAATTTTCGAGCCCTTATAGCTCCTAAACAGGGGGCTTGAATAAAAAGTTTTGTTAACCGACTCCTACTAATTTCGGAGGACCAAACTTCTCTCAAAATTTCAAGACCCAAGCTTGTACCGTTTAGAAGATAAGTGTGGCCAAAAATTTTGCAAAAATTGAGTTTTGCATAATTGTAAATTTTAGTACCGTATGGCAACCCTAAACACTTGCTCTTAATTATTTATAAAGCTTATAAAACCAGCTATCTTTTTAATTTTTTCAGATTGAAAATATACCCAACAGAACTCTTGTTATAACAATTTAAAAATAGGGCTTTTCCCAACTTTGGGGGGGCTGTAGCTCCGTAACGAGTGGGCTACAGAAAAAAATTCTTCTACGAAATTATAATTTTTCGTAATATCTACCCGTGGTTAAAATTTCTTAACTCTATTTCAAACGTTGTAAAAGTTTTTGACAGACAGACGGACGGACGGACAGAGAGAAACTATAGGCACATTTTTACAAAATTTTTTGAAAACGTGCAAAAAAGAAGTTGTATGGCAAGTACTTCAACGGCTGGATTTAAAAAGCGAAGACGGTTATTGCATAAAAATGAATTTGTTAAAATTTCAAAAACTTAGATCTTTAATTTTTTGAGTTATGGTGCGGATGGACAAACGGACATACATAGCTAAATCGAATAAATAATTATGGTACTAGCAAGCTTCAATAAGACTTTGCTTCCATAAACAACTTAAAATTACAAAAAAACCTTTCAATGTGTAAAAAATAATGTTTCAAATAACAGCGAATTTCTAATTTTTCGAACAGCTGTATTTGTACGAATGCAAACGACTTAAAGGGCTTATGAAAAATTCAAAACTAATTTAAAGAAATTAAAAATATGGATCTTTAACAACAAAATGTCGTCATTACGTTTTTTGTATATAAATTTTAAAATTTTTTTTATACCTTTCTATCTCGAAAATAGTTTAATAAATTTTGAGTTTAAAACATTCATTGGAAAGCTAAAATTTTTAAGTATCAAACGAAATATAAGAAAATTTGAGTCTTACTGTTCGGAAAATCTATGAAATTAGTAAAGAATGTAAATAACTAATGACGAAATAAAGGCCCGAATTGAAAGTAGGAATCAATATTCCAGATTCTGGAAGTTTTCGATCAAACCTGTGACAAAAGAGCATGTCTTCGATACTAAAAAGATTGAACTTTTGAACTTGATACAAGGATGTTTTTTTTTGCTTCTCTTGTGTTAGTTGAAATAAATTCGAGTTGTGGTGCAAATACCTCCATCACACGTTTCTTATCTTCGCATAAGGTATTTAATTAAATAAATTTTTAGATCAAAATTTCAACAATTTCATTGAATAGTTATCGAATGTAGACGTGCTAAAAGTTAACGGAAAAATTGATATTAATAATTTTTATTTTTTATTAAACTTAAATTACGTACTTTTTTATTACCGCTTGAAATTGAAATTTGATCACTTCAGTATTTAAAGTGATCGAGCAGTAGTTGTTCTTACAACCATAAGCTTGATAGTAATGGATTGTACTAAATGTAAGCTGAAAATTAGAGGTGAAACAAGTGTAAGGTGTGCTGGGGTATGTAACAAAATATACAGAACAGTCAAATTAAATGCTCAATCAATCTTCAATTGCAGTACTAAATGTGAATACCAATATCAAATTTATATGTGATGAGTGTGTTTTATACATCCAAAATGTTGATATGGTGGTTCAAAACATAGATTGCTCAGTCAAAAAAAATAGTGATTATTTAAAAGAATCTGAATTTGAATGTGCTTTGAAGAAAAGTGAACAAGAGGTTATTCAATTACTAAAAGCCATCGAAGGAAGATACTTAGAGAGATTAGAGCAAATAAAAAAAGAACAAAAAAGCGAAATTGAAAAAATGTGTCAACTTACGGAAACTTTCAAATCGGATAGTGCAAATATGAATGCCATTCTTAAAAATATTATATCTAAGAACAATGAACGGTGTAGTGAATTAAAAATTTTAAACAATGAAAATAAAAAAAATATAAATATAGGTCAAAATATTTCATTTGTTGATATTTTAAAAAGTGCTAGTGTAAGCAAAAAAAATTTGCCACCAATAAAAACAGGTGTACCACTGGTTATTAAACCGAAGCAAAAACAAAAATGCCAATTAACTAAAATGGATTAAAGTAAACAAGTGGATCCAATAAATCTCAAGATAAAAAATTTGGTAAATAGGAAAAATGGAATGGTGCTTATTGAAATTGAAACAAAAGAAGAACGGGGTAAAATAATAAATAAACTTGAAAATAAGATGGAAGATTATGAAATTAAGGTGCCAGCTGAAATAAAAACAAAAATTTAAGTTGTACATATGGGTGTTAAATATACTGAAGAAGACTTAATTAACAAACTTAAGGCACAGAACGCTAATTTAGAGCACAGTTCTATGAAAGTGGTGAAAATATATCAAGCAAAAAATTTTACAAATACTAAATATAATGCTATAATAGAAATTGAAAAAGAATCTTTCCGAAAAGCGATTGAAAATGAAAAGGTATCAATAGGATGGGAGCGTTGTAAAGTTTTCGATGCTTTGAGAGTTCTACGATGCTACAAATGCAAGGGATTTAATCACAAAGCTGTAAATTGTACCAAAGAGGAAACATGTAGCAAATGCCAACGAAAATCACAAAAGTAAAGATTGTAATAAAGAAGAAGTTAACAAATGTATTAATTGTTTAAAAGTTAATGAAACACTTAAGCTTGGTTTAAACATTGATCACAAGACTTTCAGTGTAACGTGTCCAGTATACCAGAGAAAGTTAAGCAATCTAAAACAAAAAATTGGATATTAGCAATCAATGATAGTTGAGAAAGAAAACAAAATCTGAATTGCTTTGAATATTAGTAGTGCACATACTAATACTAATGTTAATAATATTAATGTCAAAACTAATAATAATAATAATAATATTAATAATAATAATAATTATAATACTAATAATAATAATAATAATAATAACATCAATAATAATAATAATAAAACTGATAACGATCGAATTGCTGATATTAGTACAATAGGAACGGTAATAAAACAAGTAAAAACTTACAATAAAACTAAAATATTGAAAAAAATCAAAAAAAAAAAAAAAGGAAGTTGTTAGCAAGTTTACAAATATGTTAAAAATAAAAAATAACGAGGAAGGTTATAGTTGCCCTTGTCAACTTTTAGATACCCGTGCATACCCACTAACCGTTATTTGTTTCCCTTATGCTATTATAAATATTACAAAAAAAATATAAAAAAGTAAAATAGTTAAAAAAAAAATTTAACTTATTATCCCATTATTTTAGCTTAAGAACAAAAAAAAAATTCAATTTTTAATTTTTGCTTAAAAAAAAAACAAAAAAAAACCATAAAAAAAAAATACCCCACCCTAAAAGTTGGTCAGAGTGATGTCCAACTTTGCCAACTAACTTGCCATATTACTTTACCTGCCCAGTTTTAATTTGAAACTCGTAGCTTCATTAGATTCACAGTTAACGAATTGACAACTTTGTATGGCAACTAAAAAAATCTTTGTGTTCTTTTTTGCTTATCTTAAATTTTTTTTAAACTACGCATCATTCAAATCATATGAAAACGTAACTCGAAATCGTTATCTACAGAAAAAAAAAACAAACAAAACAAAAGCAAAAAACAAAATTCATATAATTTCATGTTTAATACAAGATGACTAACAAAATTTCAATTTTTTATATGAAAATATTGGAGTTAAAAAAGTTAGTTGTTCGAGAGCTACCCGAAGTTTTGGTCCGATTTTAACCAAAAAAAATAGGGAACCTAGAAATTGACTGAAAAATATTTTGTGAAAATTTCAAAACTTTAGCTCTTTTAGTTTTTGAGTTATCGTGCTGACACACGGACGGACGGACGGACGGAGGGACAGACACACATAGCTATATCGACTCATTTTTCGATTGACACTATATCTAGCTTGTCTAGATCGATGCGTTACAAACGGAAGAGCAATTTTAATATACCCGATGTCATATATGTATGCACGGTTATAAACAGTTAAAGAAATAGTCAAACCAAAAGATGATTCATCAAATATTAAAACCAAAAATAATAGAAATCTTTTAAATTTTTTATCATTCACAAAGAAAAAGCATAAGAATATCATTACGGCGAAAGAATCTATAGTTGATATAGCTACTCCAAATAAAATTAAAAAAGCGATTGCGTGGTTTCAAAAGATGAGGATAAAGAAAAGAATAAGACTTGCATTACTCCAAGCAAATTCCAAATGCCAGATAACAAATATTCAAATTGGACTGGGAGAAACGCTCTGCCCAAACATTGAAAAAAATGTACAGGATAATAGTAAAACATACATAGTCCCTCCTATTGTTAGGTTAACAAGGAAAGGAATTGATACTTGTGATAATTTTTATGCAATTTCAAGACTTAGAGACCACAGAATTTATAACAATGTAAGGCTGCTTTAATCATATTTCCGTGACAAGGATGATATTTGCTTTGAAGGTGTCACTCAGACTAGTTTAAAAATACTAAGTCATCAATAGGGATTGCCAAATAACTACAAAAAACTTTCTCAACTTTATTTTATTTATCATGACAATACAGGAGTATCCAGAAAAGAAGCAATTCAAGACCTAGCTTATTACAGGAGGCATATTAATAATAAATACAGAGAATATTTGCAGAAAACAAGACAAACTTGGCAAAATATATGATCAGTAAACCTTGATGTTCAATACACTCTCAAATTTAAATATTGTGCATTTTAATGCCAGAAGTCTCAGAAAAAATATTACCGAAATAGAATCATTTATAAAAATTAAAAAATGTATTGACATAATTTTGATTGGTGAAACTTGGATATACACTGATGAGGAGACATTTTTTAATATTCCTGGGTATACAGCTTTATTTAATTCAAATAATTTAAATAGAGGAGGCGGAGCTGCTATTTATGTCCAACAAAATGTACAATATAAAATATTAGAAGTCATAGAACAGTTCAATACTATAATTAAATCATTATGTGGTACTAGTCCATTAATTAAACTTACGGTTTGTTACAAAAGTCCTAGTGAAAATAATAATACATTTATATCGCATTTAGAATCAATTTTTAATAGATATAAAAATATTGTTATGGTTGGCGGTACTAACATTGATTTATTATCTAAAACGTAGCTCTCTAGATCCTACAAAACAATGCTAGAATCTAATGCTGTAGATGTAAAGAACAATTTAAGGATGCAAAATGCTACTAGAGTTACGGAAAACACTTGTACAATTATTGATCATGTTCTATCAAACCTAAAAATTGAAAAGTATGACTTTAAAATTTCTACTGACTTAAACAACCATAAAGCTATTCAAATAAGGATAAATAAAGTTATAAAAAAACGTGAGCCAATTTTCAATAAGGAAATAATCGTTACAGATATCAAAAAATACAAAACTCAAGTTAACAGTCTACTTTCAACAAATAATTATGATCTCATAAAAATATTGCAATTGGCCAAAGAGAACTCCACTGAAAAAAAAGTAATAAGAACAAGAAAAAATAATGATTGGATGACTAAAGAAATAATAAACCTCATCCAAAAAAGGAATAAATTATTTAAAAACTTAAAGAAAAACCCTAACTCCCCAGAAATTCAAGCCAAATTTAAAAAATTTAAAAATAGTGTCACGAAGGAAATAAAGAGAGAAAAGCAAAATTATTTTAATAATAAAATCTACTTAGCTGGGTCTGATCATAGAAAAATGTAGGAAGTGCGAAACAATTATTTACTGAAAACGTCGTCTAATTGCAGTAAAGTTATCAATGAAATAAATAACAATGACATTAAAATATGTGATAATTTCTGTATTGCTAACACTTTTAACACGTATTTTAGTGAAATTGGAAACAAGTTGGCGGATAATATTATTGATGCAGGAAAATACACAGTAAAAAACACTATCACTGAACGATCTATTTTTCTAAGAAAACCAAATGAAATGGAAGTATTAAAAATCGTTAAGCTGCTAAAAAATAGTTCATCAGGAGTCGATGGCATAACAGCATCATATCTAAGGCATGTGGCAACCATTATAGAACCCAACCTCGCTTACTTAATAAGTAATTGTTTAACAACTGGTATTTATCCTGAATGTCTAAAATCAAGTATGGTTGTGCCAAAATACAAATCAGGAGCAACAAATGATGTATAAAATTACAGGCCTATTATTTTAAGAAGTTGCTTGGGAAAAATATTTGCAAAAATAATAAATAATAGAATACAGAATTTTATCCAAAAGAAAGTAGTTTTTGATGATAATCAATTTGGATTTCAAAAGATATTGGAACCGATTCTGCAGTCTTAGCACCAACAAACTCTATAGTAAGCAAATTAGGTGCACAGAACTATATATGTTCAGTATTCGTCGATTTAAAAAAAGCATTCGATACAGTTGATCATAAAATCCTGTTAAACAGACTCTATGAAATCGGTATAAGAGGAACAGCTCTGGATCTTCTTAGATCTTATTTACAAAATAGGAAAACAGCTACAAGAGTTAATGATGTATTGAGTAACCAGTTTACTATAAATATAGGTACATAACATCCAATGTACTAATTTACAAGCCGATTACAAGATATTTGAGGATCGCACATTGCTCATTTACAGTGCTAAAACCAGAGATGAATTAGAAAGAATAATAAATGACGATTTGTACAAATATATTAATTGGCTTAAAGGCAACAAATTAAGTATAAATGCTTATAAAAACTAAATTTCTTACATATAAAATTAGTAATAGAGCTGATATAAATCTAAAAATATTGATAAACAATATCCAAATTGAAAGAGTTGACACATATAAATACCTTGGTGTAATAATTGATGAAAAACTGAGATGGGAAAATCATATCAATAAAACAGCATCCAAAATAATTAATTAGGTATAATATATGTAACGGGTCCAGTTGCGCTACATTGCTGAAAGAAAAGGTCAGTACTTTGATAAACAAAGCAATTAAAAGTTTATACAAGTTTAGCTGGCTGACACCAAAAAACTTTTAGAAATTTATAAAAAAACGGGATATTTGATTATTATTATGGAAAAAGCCAAATTAATTATTAAACTGGAAAAAGGAATTTACAGGAAGAATATTAATGTTACGAAAAGAAATAGTGTACATAACTATAACACCAGAAGCCTGAACTATTTAAATCATGCAAGATCTAGAACAGAGTTATCTCACAGCAGTGGATTATCCTCAGCTATAAGAATCTATAATAAGCTACCAAATGATCTTAAACAGACCTCTAACATCAAACTATTTGTTAAAAATCTGAAGTACTTACTAAAGCGGAATACCATATTGCTTGATAGCGTTATGCAAAATGAATAATTGTATTAACATATAATAATAATTTAATTAATATTATATAACTTTAATAAGTATATTTACATAACTTATATATATATATACATATATTGATATATATTATATACGTATACATGTATATTTTTGCTTGTCTTTATTTAGTATAGTTTTAGGTTAATCTGTGTTATTTTATACCAAAATCAATTGTTTTGTTTATAGCACAGTAAAAAAAAAAAAAAAAAAAAGTATTATACGTTATATAAAACTAAAACTATAAAAAAACAAGTAAAAAAACAGTCAGTCGGTGCAACCGACATAGAAATACCCTACACTTATTTAGTTGAATTTTAATGGGAAGTTAATAAGTTATTTTAAAACCATAAAAGATTTTATTAGTTTGATCTTAAGACATGGCTAACCAAATTAACTTTATAGTACCTAAAAACGTTTTCTATTTACTTTATCTATTCAAAAATATTACTAATTTATCTATTTAAAAATATTAAAAAACAAAAAAACTTGAAATAAATTTTTATTTTTTTTTTTTATTTTTACGTAGGTTGGAATGGAATCTTCAAAAGACACAAAGAGCCCCGTAGCTTGCCATTGCGTGTGGGATTCTCACCCACTAAACCACACCCTTCCTCTATTGCGATCTAGTCCTATAGGGCTAATGAGCAATTTTTTTCTGGCTTTATTTTAGTTTTAAATGTAGATTCCATCCAGTGATGTCTATCTAACTGTTTCTTTCTCTTATTATAGCTACTCTAACTCAAAAGGCTTTACTCTTTTGAGTCGTCTGGCTATATTTGTATTATCCAGAAGCTGGACTATCTCGACATTTACATGGTTTTGGAGTCTTTTTTCGTGACTTCTTGCAAAATTTTGGATTTCTATGTCTACAAATTCTATTTGCATATCTCATTGTAGGTCATAGTTTCTGATGAACAAGGGCGCGTTCACAATATTTCTTAGAACTTTATTCTGGAATCTCTGAATAACATCTCTATTGCTGCATTCCCATTGCTGGATGCCATATGACCATACTGGTTTCAATATTTGTTTATAGAGCAGAAGTTTGTTTTGTATTGTCAAGGTAGAATACTTACCTATGAGCCAGTACATTTTTCTATAACTTATTTGTAGCTCTTCTTTCTTGTTTTTGATGTGGGCTTTCCAGCGACGCTTCGCATCTAATGTCATACCAAGATATTTGGCAGTATTTGAATAAGGTATTTCTTGACCATTTATATAAACTGGTTTATGGTCAATATTTTTATTTGTGAAATCCACATGAATTGACTTAGTTTCATTTAATTTTAGCCTCCATCTTTAGCCTCCATCTTTGTATGTTTTTGGATTTTTGTCATAGCTCTCTGCAGTTTTTCTGTAGATTCTTTATTATTTTCTCCGACAGCCAAAACCGCTTTATCAACAGCAAACGTCGCAATTATATTATTTTCTAGTGCAGGAAAATCACAAGTATACAACAGATACAGTATTGGACCAAGTACACTTCCTTGAGGAACTCCAGCACTGCTTTCTTGAAGATCGGAATATTCTCCTTCTTGATTTATGTAGAAGTATCTGTCTGATAGATAGCTTTCTTTTGGAAGGATTGTTTTCAGATTACAATTCAATCCATTGTGCCACACCTTATCGAATGCCTGAGTCACATCCAAAAAGATAGCTGAACAGACTTTCTTCTCCTCTAAAGCTTTTTCAATAGTGTTTGTTATTCTGTGTACCTGGTCTATTGTTGCGTGTTTTTCTCTAAAGCCGAATTGGTGGTCCGGAATTAGATTCTTCCTTTCAATAACCGGTTTTAGTCTTCTCAGATAAATTTTTATACCCGTGCATACATATATGAATATCGAGTATATTAAAATTACTCCTCCGTTTGTAACGCATCGATCTAGACGAGCTAGATATAGTGTCAAGGGTACGTATCGAATCAGCATCGAAAAGTGAATCGATCTAGCTTTGTGTGTCCGTCCGTCCGTCCGTCCGTCAGCACGATAACTCAAAAACTATAAGAGCTAGAGTTCTGAAACTTTCACAAAGTAATTTTTAGACAATTTCTAGGTTCCCTATTGTTTTTGGTTAAAATCGGACCAAGTCTTCGGGGAGCTGCCATACAACTTTTTTGCACCAATATGAATTTCTTCAAAAGTAATTATACTACGAGAATGAAAATTACACACGGTTAGTTTTATAATGACTCCGGCACTTATATGAAGTTTCAAAATGTTAGGGCCCCATTTTCGGGGGGCTGCCATACAACTTCTTTGCACCAATATGAATTTCTTCAAAACTAATTATACTACGAGGCTGAAAATTACACACGGTTAGTTATATAATGAATCGAGCACTTATATGATGTTTCAAAATGTTAGGGCCCCACTTTCGGGGAGCTGCCATACAACTTTTTTGCACCAATATGAATTTCTTCAAAACTATTTATACTACGGGGATGAAAATTACACAGGGTTAGTTTTATAATGACTCCGGCACTTATATGAAGTTTCAAAATGTTAGGGCCCCATTTTCGGGGGACTGCCATACAACTTCCTTGCACCAATATGAATTTCTTCAAAACTATTTATACTACGCGGATGAAAATTACACACGGTTAGTTATATAATGAATCGAGCACTTATATGAAGTTTCAAAATGTTAGGGCCCCATTTTCAGGGGGCTGCCATACAACTTCTTTGCACCAATATGAATTTCTTCAAAACTAATTATACTACGAGGCTGAAAATTACACACGGTTAGTTATATAATGAATCGAGCACTTATATGAAGTTTCAAAATTTTAGGGCCCCATTTTCGGGGGGCTGCCATACAAAGTTTTCGATTCAATAACTTTGAATCTAATGAAGCTACAAGGTTAAAATTAAAATTGGGCAGATAAATTAATAAGGCAAGTTATTTGGCAAAGTTGGACATCACTCGGACCTTCGGACTTTTAGGGTGGGCCAATTTTTTTTTTTTTGTTTTTTTTTTTTATTTTTTTTTTTTTTTTTTTAAGCTAAAGTTATGGGACAATGAATGAAAATTTTGTTTATTTTTTTTGTGATTATTTTTTTTTTGTTAATTTTTTTTTTTTTTTTAAGTTAAAGTTAAATGTATAAGGGAAGTAAATTACGGTTTATTTTATACACCATAGTGGGTATGCACGGGTATCTAAAAGTTGACAAGGGCAACTATAATCTTCCTCGTTTCAAATAGTTTCGACATTATAGGCAGCAATGAGATTGGACTATAAGACGATATCTCATTTGGTGGTTTTCCTGCTTTAGGTATCATAATGGCCACTTTCCACAATTTCGGCACATATTTCAGCCTGAATGCATCATTTATAAGATTTGTTATTTTAACTATTGCCTTTTCTAGTAGCTGCTTCAGAATTTGTCCGGTTATTAAATCATATCCCGCAGCTTTTTTAGATTTAATGTTGTTTTTAATTTCTTTTTTCACTTCAGCTGGATTTATTAGTGCGATTTCCTCTTGCTCCTGAATGTGTTCTACATCTAGATCTTCATCTTCTTCTCCAGTGTTTACTTGAAATGTCTTTTCTAGGTGTTCCGCAAATAATTTGGCTTTTTCTTTATTATCTCTCGCCCACTTTCCGTCCAATTTTCTAATTGGAGGAATTGCTGCAATAGGTTTTTTTCAAATTTTTAGCTGCCTTCCAAAGAGAGTTATCAGTACTTTTATCATTTGTTAGCTTTTCCAAATATAAATTTATTGATTTGTTTTTCACTTCCTAATTTTTCTTCTTAGTTGTTGGGTGAGATTATTCAGCCTAGTTTTATTTTGTGGAGCTCTAGTTTGGTGCCATTTTTTCCTTGCTCTTGCTACTACAATAAAGTAGTTTTTACATTTTACGTTTACGGCCATAGCTTGTATTTCTTCTGTTTCAAATTTGGCTCCTTCAAAATGTTGTATACTTTGTTTTAAAATCACTGCACTTCCTCCTCTAGCAGAGTTACCTGGATGTATGCTATGATAAACTTTATAACCATGAAAATTAATATGCGTTTGTTTGTTAAAGTGTGTTTCTGCTATAAGACAAACATCTATATTATTTATGTCAAGAACTGCTTGTAGCTCTTGTTGGTGTTGTAGCAGTCCATTGGCATTCCATGAAAGAATTTTTAGTTTATTCATCTTTTCGATTTCGAAGCAGGTTTTTGGTACTGCCCTCTAGTTCTCCTATTCTACAATCCGTATCGACCATAGAACTTTCTATTTTAGTTACTTTTTTTAGTATAAGGAGAATGGATTGTTTTAAATCATTTTCTTGTTCGCTATTATTATTAAGTTTTTTACCCGCAACAACTAGGGCATAAGTTTTACTGCTTCTATTTGTCTGGAAATCTTGCTTCACTTGCGACGTTTGCAGATGATTTCTGATTTGCTTTTAAGCGTGTTGTGGAATAATCCGTTGTTGTGAATTTGGGCTCTTATTCTTAAATTTGTTTGTTTGCATTTATTTTGCGATTATGCAGCCTCTATAATTATCTGGATGTTGATTTCCGCAATGAACACATTTTGGTGGTTCAGTTTTAGGTTTTAAACATTCCCTGCTATGGTGCCTACCTGCACATTTTACGCATCTTGGGGTTTTTCCACATAATTTTTGTGTGTGACCATATGCCTAGCATGATTTACATTGTACTACAAGCTTATTTTTTCTTAGGGGCTCGATATTCACAATACATTTTAGAATACTTTTAATCTCGTATATTCTGCTAATATCTTCTTCCGCTTTGAAGGTTATTATAAATATATTTAATGGTTCTTTATTCTTCCAGCTACGGTTATTTGCAGCTCCTATTATTTTATATTTTCTATTTTCAAGATCTTCAATTATTTCTTCTGTTTTACACGAGTAAGGCAGGTTCTTCACCATAACTCGTATTGGCCTTTGCTGTTTGCTTTCGTATGAGTACCAACTATATTTATACTCTGATAGCGCTTTTTTTAAAGTTCTGTAAGCATCTTCATCTAACAAATTGATTTTTATACAATTCTTTCCAAGGAGTTTCATCTCAAACTGTTTTTCTGTTATTACTTTTTTTACTCTCTCGCAGAATTCATTATAGTTATTAAATTCATCCATAATTATTGGCGATGGAGATTGTTTTTTCTTAATTTTTTCCGGATCGGTTATTTTTTTTGGCGAAATAATCTTTTTTGGAGAAGTTTCTTTACTTGGAGTGGTTTTATAGTCCATCTTTTTGGATTTGGAGGGGTAAGTGAGTCATTAAACTTCCTTTTTTGTTTCTGTTTTACCCTTATCCACTCAGTCTCTTTCACTAATTCTTCCTTATCTGTAGAGTATACTATTTTTTTACTGTTTTCTGATTTTGATAAATGTTGAACTTGTGAAACTTGTAGAACTTGTGGTTTCTGTATCTTTAAATTAGTAATTTCATTTTTAAAATCCTGTATTTGTTTTTCCATATTGCTTATCAACTGCTTTAGTTGTGTTGTTTCATCGACAGCCTTCTGCCATTTGTTATACATTGCATGTTCATTTTGGAGTTCTCTAATTGGTGGTGATCTGTTAATTTTTCCGCTCTTCTTAAATGGGTCCGCCATATTGTTTTTTGCATTTTGGGCCACTGGCGACTCCTCTGACCTTCTTATAAGATCAGCAAAGCCCTCGCCTGCAGCCGTGGCTTCTGCCGACACTTGTGTAGATATTCCTACCAGATTTTTTTCTTTATTATCGTTATTCATGTTTTCTATTTTATATATTGGTTGCATTTTACCTACTGCCAGGAGTTTAACTGCCATCCCTCAGGGATCAGACGCAGACCAGAGAGCCGCTCGTTCTGAGCCAGTAGCTTCGGGATTTTTGTTTGAATTTTTAGTCGCCTTTTACGACAAGCAGTTCATACTGCGGAAGTATTCTATTCCCCTACCGCAGAGGTACTTGAAATAAATAAAATACTTGAAATAAATGAAAATATATTTATGTATTTCGATTCAATTACAAAAGTTAAAAAATTTGAATTAATAAATTTTGTGATAAAAAGCTAATCAAAGCATAATTTATTTAATAATTCAAATTTTTCAAATCGCTCAAAAGCTTCTATAATCCGAACTCATTGGCCAAACTCGACAAGAACCAATTCTCATGATACTCATTACTAGTAACATACAGTTTAAATTTCATCAAAATAGCGGCATAATTTTTTGAGTTATGCTATTTTTAAGATATATGTTTGTTAGCCCTTGAACTTTTCAAAGGTTCCAGAACCCGAAACCATGGTACGATTTCGCCCACATGCAGTTCGCTCTGTATTTTAAATACTAGTGAACCCTTGTACACAATTGGAACGTTCTGTCTTAATTTTAAGTTCCTATTTTTAGTAATTTCGATTATAAGCTCTTAAGGGTGCTGAACCACCACTCCGATTGATCCCAATTTAGAGGGCCACACAAATATAAAAGAACATCCTTGTGCCAAACAACTTCGTCTTTTATATGAGCATAACTCTACACCTAATAAAGCTGTATTTTTGAAATTTTGCCAAAAATAATTAACCGGATGATATAATAGTTATAATAACGGTCATACGAAAAACGATATTATATCTTTTTAATATCAAAACAAGTAAGGAAACAGTCAGTCGGTGCAACCGACTTAGAAATATCCATAAGTCATTTTAACACCATAAAAGCTGTTATTAATTTGATCGTAAGACATAGCTAACCAAATTAACTTTATAACACTAAAAACATTTTCTAATTACACTATCTATTAAAAAATATTACAAATTCTTACTAATTTATCTATTTAAAAATATTAAAAAACAAAAAAACTTGAAATAAATGAAAATATATTTATTCCAAGTCAATTACAAAATGAAAAAATTCTATTTATTAAATTTTGTGATAAAAAGATAATCAAAGTATAATATATTTAATAATCCGTTATTTTTATATATAAAAATAAATTTTACATAAATGCAGCAAGTACCTTTGAACATAGCTGAACCACTACAATTAAGTCTAAATTTCGGGGAAACATAGGAAATAGGAAATATATTCTTTGGCTTCGAAATTAAACTCGACCAAAACCAATTCCCATGGTACTTTCATTACTAGTAACCCAGAGTTTAAATTTCATCAAAATTGCGGCTATATTTTTTGAGTAATGGTGTTTTTAAGATATATGTTTGTTACCATGGTACGATTTCGTTCATATGCAGTCCCCGTCATACTTTCAATACTAGTTAACCCTTGTACACAATTGGAACATTCTATCTTAATTTTAAGTTACTAGTTTTATTAATTTCGATGATAAGCTTTTACACATTGGGGGGGTCTAAGAGAGGTACTGAACCACCACTCCAATAGATCCAAAATTAGAGGGGCACGCAGGAAATAGTAAAGAACACCCATGTACCAAATTTGAAGCTTCTACATTTGTTTCAAGTTACTATCTTTATTAATTTCCAAAATATGCTTTAAAGTCCTCGGAACTGCGTGGCTGGTCCCCACCTACTACTCAAATTGGTCTCAAATTTCAAGGAGACTAAGGAAATCGAAAGCGACACCCTGATACCAAATTTGGAGGTTCTATCTTCATTTGTTTCGGAATAAAGCTAATTTGGTCTAAATTCGATCAAAGGGTTCTTAGTTCCGAACCCTTTGTCCAATTCTCACCGAACGCAATCGCCGCCGTAGCTTCATTACCAATAACCTACAGTACAACTTTCATGAAAATAGCATCATTAGTTGTTGAGTTATCGTGATTTTTTATATCTGTTCGTTAGCCCTGAAAACGATTAAAAGGTCCAGAATCCGAACCCTTGGGCTGATTTCGGTTCTATACAGTGCGCGCTGTACTTTAAGTACTAGTTAACCCTTGTACAAAATTTGAACGTTCTATTTTAATTTTAAGTTACTATTTTTAGTAATTTCGTGTGTAAGCTTTTAAAACTTGCAAGAGTTAGTAAAGAACACCATTGTGCCAAATTTGAAGCTTCTACATTTTTTCAAGTTGCTATCTTTATTAATTTTAAAGATATGCTTTAAGGTCTGCGGAAATGTGTGGCTGGTCCCTGACCCACTTCTCCAATAGGGCCTAAATTTCCAAGGCACTTAAGAAATAGGAAGGGACACCCTGATACCAAATTTGGAGGTTCTATCTTCATTGGTTTCGGAATTACGCTCGTTTGGCCTAAATTCGATCAAAAAGTTCTACGTTCCGCAATCCCCGAAAATACGCAATACGCAATCCCCGAAAAAGTTTCATTACTAGTAACCTACAGCACAAATTTGATGAAGATAGCGTCATTAGTTATTGAGTTATCGTGATTATGTTCGTTAGCCCTTCGATCGATTAAAAGGTCCAGAATCCGAACCAATGGGCCGATTTCGCCCATATGCAATCCCCGCCGTATTTTCAGTCTTAGTAACCTACAGTTAAAATTTCATCAAGATAGCTCCATTATTTTTTGAGTTACCTTGCCTACGGACGGACGGACGGACATGGCTATATCGACTCAGGAGGTCACGCTGATCACAAATATATATACTTTTCCATATCTAGCTCGCTTCCTTTAGGTGGTTACAAACACCATACCAAAGTTAATATACCCCTTTACCAATTCTATAGGTGTAGGGTATAACAAGTAAAGAAACAGTCAGTCGGTGCAACCGACTTAGAAATACCCTACACTTATTTGGTCAAATTTAATTGGAAAGTCCATAAGTCATTTTAAAACCATATAAGCTATTATTAGTTTGATCGTAAGACATAGCTAACCAAATTAACTTTACAATACTAAAAACATTTTCTAATTAATTTATCTCCTCAAAAATATTACAAATTCTTACTAATTTATCTATTTAAAAATATTAAAAAACAAAAAAACTTGAATCAAATGAAAATATATTTATTTCAATTCAATTACAAAATTGAAAAAATTTGAATTATTAAATTTTGTGATAAAAAGCTAATCAAAGCATAATATATTTTATAATTTTTTAAAATTGCAATTATTTTAAATTTTTAGTTTCTGTACGTATTAGAAAAGCTTATAAACGCAAAATATGAAATAAATGTATTTCTAAAATATAATTACAAATTTAGAACTTTTCATATAATTCATTTAAATATTCAAATAAATTTTACATAAATGCAGGAAGTACCTTTAAATATAGCTTAAATATTGTACACAATGTCTTAATTATATATCACCTATGGTAATAATTATAAAATATTATACAAAATATGCTTTATAATAAAATTCTTAGCCTTTTAAAAATATAAAAGTGTTAAATAAAAACGGAAATAGAAAAAACCCTCGTGTATCAAATTTAGAGTTTCTATCTTCATGGATTTCGAAGATAAGCTTTTTAATTTTGGGATTTCTTAGGTACCACCTGAACCACCACTACAATTAAGTCTAAGTTTCGGGGAAACATAGGAATTAGGAAATATATTCTTTGGCCTTGAAATTATACTCGTTTGGCCTCAGATCGATCAAAAGCTTTTAGAATCCGGACTCATTGTCCGAACTCGACCAGAACCAATTCCCATGGTACTTTCATTACTAGTAACCTAGAAAGTTACAAGTTTAACTTTCATCAAAATAGCGGCAATATTTTATATATGCAGTCCCCGTCATACTTTCAATACTAGATAACCCTTGTACACAATTGGAACGTTCTTTCTTAATTTTAAGTTACTATTTTTAGTAATTTCGATTATAAGCTTTTAAACCTTGTGAGGTCTAAGAGGAGTACTGGATCAGCACTCCAATAGATCCCAAATTAGGGGGACACACAAGACATAGTAAAGAAGACCCTTGTGCCAAATTTGAAGCTTCTACATTTTTTCAAGTTGCTAACTTTATTAATTTTAAAGATATGCTTTAAGATCTTCAGAAATGTGTGACTGGTCCCCGACCCACTAGTCCAATGGGGCCCAAATTTCAAGGACACTAAGGAAGTCGGAAAGAACACCAGGATACCCAATTTGGGGGTTTTATCTTCATTGGTCTCGGAATTATGCTCGTTTGGCCTAAATTCGATCAAAAAGTTCTTAGTTCCGAACCCATGGTCCAATCTCAACCGTACGCAGTGCCCGCAATAGTCTCATTACTAGTAACCTACAGCACAAATTTGATGAAGATACCGTGATTAGTTGTTAAGTTATCATAATTTTTTATATAAGTTCGTTAAACCCTTGGACCGATTAAAAGCTCCAGAATCCGCTGTACTTACTGTATTTGGAATCCCCGCTGTACTTTCAGTTCTAGTAACCTACAGTTAAATTTCATCAAGATAGCTCCATTATTTTTTGAGTTATCGTGCCTACGGACGGACGGACATGGCTATATCGACTCAGGAGGTCATACTGATCACAAATATATATACTTTTCCATATCTAGCTCGCTTCCTTTAGGTGGTTACAAACACCATACCCAAGTTAATATACCCCTTTACCTATTTATTTCTTTTTATAGGTGTAGGGTATAAAAAGATATTGTTTTTATTTTAAAATAAAAAACTTTATTTTCTTTTTATAATATGATAAGAACTAAACTTATTAGTTCGGTTAATTTTTATTAACTGATATTTACATTTTAATTTTATAATTAACTAGCTAATACTCGATGCGCGTTGCTGCGCCTCTCAATGGAGTTTTAATTGAAGTTGATGTTACTGCAAAAAGTTAACACAAAAATTACACACGGCTTCCACATGTAAATTTTAAAATGTGTGAAAGCAATCTTTTTAAAACGATTTTTCTAGGATTATTCTAGTAATTTTTGAAACTTTCTGTAATTCAAAGCAGTACAAACTACTTTCCAAAATTTGATGTAATTTACTTCCAAAAACTTTTTTTTGACCAAACGTAGGACCGACTGTTAACAGACACAACTCCATTTTCAAGTTGCTTCACACATATAAAATTTGAGGTCAACCGGTCAAATCGTTTCTAATTAAGAGTTCAGTATTAAAAAAACTTATAAAAAGCTGTTGGGCCGCAATGAGTTAATGGAACTCAACACAAATTTTTTTGAGGCTTTGTTTTTAGCCGAAGCAAATTTCGTAAAATCGGACAAAATTTGGACCCAAAATTTTTTTTGACCACCCGTCGGCCCGACATGGGTTAAAAAATTCCAAAACTGTTAATAGTTTCAACTCAATTCTCACAGGGGAGCACGTATACAAAAGTTGAAGAAAATCGGTCAAACCGTTTCTAATTTAGAGTTAAGTATTGAAAAAACCTATAAAAAGCTGTTGGGCCGCAATGGGTTAATGCAACTCAATAAAATTTTTTTTTTGGGGTTTTCTTTTTAGCCATAGCAGTACTTCGCAAAATTGGACAAAATTTGGTTCCAAAATATTTTTTGAACGACCGTCGGACCGACATGGGTTAACAAATTCCGAAACTTTTATAGTGCCAACTCAATTCTCAAAGGGGGACACGTATACAAAATTTGAAGAAAATCGGCCAAACCATTTCTATTTTAGAGTAAAGTAATGAGAAAAAACCTATAAAAAGCTGTTGGGCCGCAATGGGTTAATGGAACTCAACAAAAAATTTTTTGGGACTTTCTTTTTAGCCAAAGCAGGATTTCGTAAAATCGGACAAAATTTGGACCCAAAATTTTTTTTGACCGTCCGTCGGCCCGACATGGGTTAACAAAATCTAAAACTGTTAATAGTGTCAATTCAATTCTCAAGGAGCATCACGTATACAAAATTTGAAGTCAATCGGTCAAACTGTTTTTATTTTAGAACAAAGAAGTTTATATACTTGCACCACAGCCCTAACTTGGCGGTCCGTTAGAGCAAAATTTTTGGGCCACGATTTCTTTCCGTACCCAAAAACCTCTATATACAAATTTTTATGAAAATCGGCTGGGCAGTTTAGGAGCCAACTCGCTACATACAAACAAACAAACAAACAAATAAACACTCTTTTTATATAATACAGATTGAATTTATAAATTTGATGACAAAAGCAAAAACCGTTATTTTTTATAAAATATCATTTTTTGTTAAAAAAGTAATATTTCATGTGGATCGTTTAACTTTCGATCGTTCATCGACTTTATTTCATAATTCTTTAAATTAAATTGTTCTAAAGGTGTCGAATTGCAATTTATTTTTTTGGTTTTATTTTTATATTTCGACGTGACAGGAAAAGGTAACGTAACTCTTCCTTCGTTAAGGTCAAGATTCTCCTGAATCGTTCTAACGGTTTTTACTTTTATTTTACAATATATTAAAATGCTTACAATTATTAATATTGAGGTTATTATTACAAACAGTATAATACCTGAATAAACAAATTTTTTGTGAAATTTTAATTCCTCAATTTCTTTAATATTTCTTCTTGTTTTAATTACAATATCACTTAAAGTTAAGGTATTATTTTGAGACTTATATTCTAAATTAGGAGTGACATATTAATTTTTTATTTCTTTAATATTGTTATAATATGTCTTATTGTCTAAGTTTATGATACAGTTATATAATTTAATAAAATAGTTACCGTTTAATTCGAATTTTCTTTCATCGCAATTAGAAACTAAAGTTATATTTTTTGCTAGTTGTATTATAGTAGTTTATTAATAACATCATCTACATTATATATTTCTGTAGAACAACTTTTTATATTTTTACAATTTTGCTCAGTGCTTTTTGCTCAGTGACCTTAACTTTTGCTTTACAATGTTTAAGGTCATTTAACTGATGAAGTGCTTTATTTGTATCGTATTCATAATATTCACTGCGGTATTCTAAAGTTTGTGTAATCGGATATTCTGTTAAGTTACAGGTATTTACGTTTGCTAGGGGTACAATTAATTTTTAATTTACTGAAATCATTTTATACGGAATTTTGATTAGAAATATTAATTTGATTGTTGTTGTTTTTGAAAATCCTACTTTTAACCTTTTTATTTTTTCTGAATTAATTTGATACTCAGTAATATCTTCGTGAGTTAAAAGCGATGGATGAATAATATTAATATTGCAAAGTATTATATTGTCTTGTAGTTCGTTTATAATTCTGTCTATTTCTTGAATATTTAATTTAATGTCGAATATAATAATTTTAAGTTGATTTTGGTTAGTTACTTCTTTTAGAAATTCTTGAGTTAACTGTCTGTCTTCTTTAATAACGTTAAGTAATTTATTTATGGATGTATTAAAACTGTCATTTATTTGTATTTGTTCATTTATTGTCAACGGTTTCAAAATGTTGGTTAATTGTTTCTCTGTCGTCGTCATCCAAAGTTCCAGTTATCCATTTGCTAATTGTTCCTATGAAATTAAAAACTCCTCGTTTATGTATTGAGTGATGTCCGTTTTCTAAAGTTGTTAATTTGCTTGTAATTTTTCAATGTCTTTAAATAATGAGGAGCTCATGTTTGTAGGTAGTAAAGTTGTACTTTTTATCATTTCATTTATAACGTTATCTATTTGTTTTAAGTCAATCATATGAAGACAGTAATTAAAAGTTTACAGTATAAGTATTTGATTTTCTTGTATTATAGTATATCCATTTGTAGATTCAATTTTCTCTACTTGTAATAGAGTAAACGTCATTTGTGCCATTGTCAGGGTAAGAAACATTATCGTCATTGTCTGAAAATTTAAGAGGTCGTTTTATATTAGAACAGTGTATATTAGATAAATTATATTTTCTGTATTTGGGTTCTTTTTTGTGTCTTAGAGATTTGTAATTTTTTATATAACCCTGCTTTCTTATTTCTTCGTAGTCTTCTCTGTTTTTGTTGTGTTTGGGCAATGTTTTACTTTGAGCGTTAATAAGAATTTTATATATTTTTTTTATTGATATTAAATCATTTTCAGCATTTGAGGGAGTTGTTTTTATTGTACTGTGATATTGATTATTGTAAGATTTTATAGCTTCTAAAAGTTGTATTCTTATGGGGCATGGTTGTTCTAAATTTAGTATACGTAATTTTTCTGTAATTGTATTGTTAAGTCTTTCTACGTCAGAATTTCCTGTATGACTGTTGGGTTTAACAAGGTGTAATTCTACATTTTCATTAGTAAGAAATTATTTTATATAAATAGATTTAAATTCGTTATCTGCAACAAGTTTTTGAGGTTTTTTATGATTAAAATACATTCTTAATTTTTCTATAAGTTCTACATGTTTCTGTTTACTAACGGATAAGCAGTTGCAAATTTTGTGAATTTGTCAATAAAAACTATAAATGTTTGGTTTCTATTTGTATAGGTATCTACATGTATAATTTGATTTTTATTTCTGGGTATTTCAGTTTTCTTAAACTTTGGTTTGATAGGGTTACGATCATATTTCCCTTGAATACATATATCACAATTATTTGTAAATTTATTTATTATGAGCTTAAATTGTTTATTATATATTTTGGTTTTGAGGTTTTCATAAAGAGCAATAATTCCTGGATGTTTTTTTTTCTTTATGATGGATAGAAACTATTTTTATTTATTCTTCTTCGGTTTTTATATCTTGAGCAAAATAAGTGCATTTTACAAATTTAATATTGGGAAACTTTTTAATTAAAGTTTGTTGAAAAACGTTAAAATCGTAATCAGAATATTTGTGTATAGATTGCTACTTTACTTTCTGATATATAAGTTTTTAAAATATTAGTTAAGTTTTCTGTAGTTGAATTTGGATTGATATAAATTCTACGGTTTCCTAGTACTTGTTCGAATTCCTCTGTAAAGTTGGAAGTTATTATGATTTGGGTTTTAAAACGGTTAACTATTGTTTCTAAAATAGGAATATGGTCATTTTGTTCTTCTTCCTGAGAGTGAATTGTCGGTTAAAGAGAGTTATTGTCATTGTTTTCAGAAGAGCTTTCATTTTGTTGTTAATTTACGGTTTCTCTTCCTTCGTTAGAACTGAACATCTCGGTCAATATATTTATTTCATGTTCGTCCGTATTAATCCTGCTG
The DNA here is from genome assembly GCA_963082915.1 of Dolichopus griseipennis. Lineage (NCBI taxonomy): Eukaryota > Metazoa > Arthropoda > Insecta > Diptera > Dolichopodidae > Dolichopus > Dolichopus griseipennis. The sequence goes on along the minus strand of OY720444.1, from coordinate 50,147,326 downwards.
AGAAAATAAGCGATTTTATTCTCTTTCTCTTTTAAATATTCGATTTTTATATTATATTCTCCTAAAGACAAAATCCATCTTTGTAACCTAGGATTTAAATCTTTACGTAAATATTTGGTATGTAACCATTTTAAGGCTTGGTGGTCTGTTTTTAATTCAAACTCTTTACCATAAATATACGGTCAAAAATATTTTATGGCCCATATAACGGCTAATAGTTCCTTTTCAGTCGTATTGTACCTAATTTCGTGGTTGTTCAACGTCCTACTAGCGTACAAAATTGGATGATTGTCTTGGAGTAGTACTCCTCCTATTGCATAATTACTTGCGTCTGTATGTAGTTTAAAGGGTTTGGTAAAGTCTGTATAAGTATTTAAGAATAGGATGTGAAGTTATGAGAGTTTTTAATTGTTCAAAGGCGTTAATGTAGGAAGAGTCTAATTTATTTATTTGTGCGTCCTTTTTTAAATACTTTGTCATTGGTTAAACTATTTTGGCATAGTCCTTTATGAATTTTCTATAATAGCCAGTTATTCCCAAGAATGACTTGATATGCTTTTGGGTGGTTGGCAGTTTCAATTCTACTATATCTTTAATTTTTTTTGGATTTGGCTTTATTCCGTCCTTTGTTAATACATGTCCTAAATATTCTGTCTCTTTACAAAAAAAATTACACTTGTCGATCTGTATTTTTAAATTAGCTTGTCTTAGTTTATTAAAAATTTTGTTTGTATTAATTATATGTTCTTGAATAGATGTACTGAAAATTAGTATATCGTCTAGATATACTACGCAAATTTTATTGATGTATTCCCTTAGCACAGAATTCATCATTCTTTGAAAAGTTGATGGCGCATTTTTCAGGCCAAAAGGCACACGAATATATTCGTAGTGCCCGAAAGGTGTTGAAAAGGCTGTTTTCTTTTGATCTTTTTCATTCACCATAAGTTTCCAATAGTCAATTACTATTCTCCATTTTTATACCCGTGCATACATATATGAACATCGGGTATATTAAAATTACTCCTCCGTTTGTAACGCATCGAAATATAAGAGCTAGATATAGTGTCAAGGGTACGTATCGAATCAGCATCGAAAAGTGAATCGATCTAGCTATGTGTGTCCGTCCGTCCGTCCGTCCGTCAGCACGATAACTCAAAAACTATAAGAGCTAGAGTTCTGAAACTTTCGCAAAGTAATTTTTAGACAATTTCTAGGTTCCCTATTGTTTTTGGTTAAAATAGGACCAAGTCTTCGGGGAGCTGCCATACAACTTTTTTGCACCAATATGAATTTCTTCAAAAGTAATTATACTACGAGAATGAAAATTACACACGGTTAGTTTTATAATGACTCCGGCACTTATATGAAGTTTCAAAATGTTAGGGCCCCATTTTCGGGGGGCTGCCATACAACTTCTTTGCACCAATATGAATTTCTTCAAAACTAATTATACTACGAGGCTGAAAATTACACACGGTTAGTTATATAATGAATCGAGCACTTATATGAAGTTTCAAAATGTTAGGGCCCCACTTTCGGGGAGCTGCCATACAACTTTTTTGCACCAATATGAATTTCTTCAAAACTATTTATACTACGAGGCTGAAAATTACACACGGTTAGTTATATAATGAATCGAGCACTTATATGAAGTTTCAAAATTTTAGGGCCCCATTTTCGGGGGGCTGCCATACAAAGTTTTCGATTCAATAACTTTGAATCTAATGAAGCTACAAGGTTAAAATTAAAATTGGGCAGATAAATTAATAGGGCAAGTTACTTGGCAAAGTTGGACATCACTCGGATCTTCGGACTTTTAGGGTGGGCCAATTTTTTTTTTTTTTGTTTTTTTTTTTTTTTATTTTTTTTTTTTTTTTTTTAAGCTAAAGTTATGGAACAATGAATGAAAATTTTGTTTATTTTTTTTGTGATTATTTTTTTTTTGTTAATTTTTTTTTTTTTTTTTTTTTTTAAGCTAAAGTTATGGGACAATGAATGAAAATTTTGTTTTTTGTTTTGTGATTTTTTTTTTTTTTTTTTTTACGTCAAAATTAGGGGGTAATGAGTTAAATGTATAAGGAAAGTAAATTACTGTTTATTTTATACACCATAGTGGGTATGCACGGGTATCTAAAAGTTGACAAGGGCAACTATAATCTTCCTCGTTTTATATTGGAATTGTCCAATTTCTTTGGTACAATCCAAAGTGGAGAATTATACGGTGAGTTAGATTCTCTAATTATTCCTTGTTTTAACATGTCTTGAATCTGTTTCTCTATCTCTTTCTCATGGACTTGTGGGTATCGATATATTTTACTGTAAATCGGGTTTTCGTGCTTCAGTTTGATCTCATGTTTTATTCCGTGTTATTCCAAGTCAAATTGTCATCTTCACTAAAAAATAAGTCTTGATTTTTACTTAACAAATCTTTTAAATAAGATTTTTCTTCAGAATTAAGATGTTCTTGATTAATTTTATTTGAAATTTCGTCTTTTATATTATTAATTGGCTCTAAGTGATTTGCTTCAGCAATTTCACTGGGGTAATTTATATTTTCGAAAGAAATTTTATATTTAGAAAAAATTTCCAGGAACTTATTTTCAACGTCGATTTTGGCTTGAAAAGGAATTAAGAAATTAATGCCTATTATTGCATCAAATTTTCTACTCTTAAGAGGAAACATTTCATTCCAATGTTACTGTTTTAATTAATTCTTTAGGGATAGGTGTAATAACTTTATTTGTTACACTTTTTGGTCCACCTAAAGAATTATATGTTATTAAAGTTAGAATTTTATATGGTAATATATTGGGTTTTATGAGACTAGTGTCTGACCCTGTATCTATTTAACAATTGATTGATATTGTTTCAAAAGTTAATTTAATTATTGGTAGTCTATTCTCCGAGGCTAGTTTGTAAAATTTACCTCTTGGTTTGCGTCATTTTCTTTATTAATATTGTCTATTTCCATTGGTTGTTGTTCTGTTCGGTCCTGATAGTTAAAATTTCGAAATTGCCCCGATCTAATATTTTGTGAAAAATTTTGTAAAACTTTCTTCTGTTCTGAATTTCTATTATTTTGATAATTATTTAATTAAAGTTAGGTCTTGTACTGTTTGAATTATTTTGATTAAAATTTGGTTTAGCGTTGTTGGAATTGTTAGGTAAGTTAGGTGAATTATAAGTACTACTATAATTGTTATTAGAAAAATGTTGTTTTTAAAAACTAGGATTTTTATGGACAACAACTTGATTTATTTTACATGATTTAATATTTTTATTTAATTTATATTCTAATTTAATAACTTCATCACTTAAATATATTTCTGATTGACAAAAAATATTATCTAATTCGAATAAAGTTTTACTTTGATCTATTTGTATTTGCATAATTGGTGTTAATTTTAATTTCAAAATTTGGACTAATTCTTTGTCTATAGATTCATAAGTAAAACTTTCTTCGTTATCAAAGTCACATATTTCACAAGCTTCTGATTTTATATTGCTTAACTTATTAAATAAATCTTTAAGATTAAATACCTTAAATTCCTTTGCTTGGAACAGGAGCTGATGGATTGTCCGCTTAGGTCAGAATCTCAGTGTAAGAGTGTTGACTACTGTATCCCAGTTTCTTCGATCTTCCGGAATTTCAAGGATGACATTTCTCGCTTTTCCAATAATCTTGCTGTTGATTACTTTCTTTAATCAATATTGCCTTAGTTGAACATTATTATCTCCACAAAGAGCTTCAACGTCTTCAACTGCACTCAGGAATGATTTTAGTTTAAATTAATTTTCGCCAGAAAACGGTGTTATTTCATTAAAATTCCTTATTATTTGATCCGGTGTTAATTCAAAAACTGTTCTGTTGACTTGATTGAGCCTATTATTTTGCTCATTTAATTGATGAGTTAACAAAGCAACATGATTGGTTAACTGCTCGATTGTTACTTGTTCAGCCATTTCAAAATTTAAAATTTGATTTCGCTCGAAACGTTTATTACGATTATTATTAATTTTGGATCTGTGTTTCTTCGGAAAAATAATTTAAAATATTACTGTGTTTCTTTAATTGATCCTTGTTTTATATTTTATTACGATTCGTTTTCACTGGATGTCTATCTTTTTTCCTACCGACTGCGCCAAAAACGATATCTTTGCAATTTATTTTTTTGGTTGTATTTTTATATTTCGACTTGACAGGAAAAGGTAACGTAACTTACGTGTTTCCCAGAGTTGCCACAATCTACTCTACTACACTCTTCCTCGTTTTTTAATGAAATTCTATACCTAATATCCATCAATAATATACCTATACGCACACATAATATATTAGGTAAAGAGGTATTAAAAATATTAATTGGCATCAATTTCAATATAAAAATTTGGTATCAAAAGTATGTTTATTAACTCAGTTTCTCTAATCTACTAATTTTTTTGTAATTTCTTATTTTTAATTTATTTCTTCAAAATTAATTTTTATTTCCTATACCTAAAACAGGTATAAGGATATATTAGTTTTTGTAAAGAGGTATTAAAAATATTAATTGGCATCAATTTCAATATAAAAATTTGGTATCAAAAGTATGTTTATTAACTCAGTTTCTCTAATCTACTAATTTTTTTGTAATTTCTTATTTTTAATTTATTTCTTCAAAATTAATTTTTATTTCCTATACCTAAAACAGGTATAAGGATATATTAGTTTTTGTAAGGTAGTTGTAACTACCAAAAAGAAATAATATAAATATAGAAAAGTATAGATATTTTATTTGTTCAGTGCTGAGTCGATTTAGCAATGTTCGTCCATCCCTCCGTGAACACAATAACTCAAAAATATGATACTAGTGATGAAATTTATACTGTAGGTTACTATTGACAAAAGTATGGTGGAATCGGAATTAGTCGACTTGGAACGTTCTGAACCTAGAATCTTTTGACAGAACCAAGATCAAAACAGCATATCTTCGAAACTATTAAAGATGTAACCTGCAAATTTGTTACCTTCTTATATTTTTTTTTTTGTGTTCTAAGATCTAACAAATATATCCTCAAAATTCAAATTTGGTACAATGTAGTTCTGTCTTGTTGGTTTAATGTTCCTGAGATGAATTAAAGTAGGAATTGGTATAACTATACCTTGAATTTCTCAGATGTAGGGCATTGTGCAGGTTGAGTCAACTTGCTGTTGTTTCATTATTTTCTTATTTTAAATTAGGTAAATTATTTTTAAAACAAGTAAAGAAACAGTCAGTCGGTGCAACCGTTTTGGAAATACACTACCCCTATTTGGTTCAAGTTTAATGGAAAGTTCATAAGTAATTTTAAAACATAAAAGCTTTTATTAGTTCGATCGTAAGAATAGCTAACCAAATTAACTTATAATACTAACAACATTTTCTAATTATTTTGTCATATTAAAAATTTTTACTAATTTATCTATTTAAAAATATTAGAAAACAATACAACTTGAAATAAAATGATAAAATGCAATTACAAAATTACATATTTAAAACTTTTTTTTATCCAATTCAATAAAAATTTACACACATGCAGCAATTACTTCTTTTCAGGATTTTTTGCAGAATTGCATTTACTAATGAATTATTTAGTATCATTGATTTATTTAATTTAGTTTTAAATAAAAAAAAGTGACTTGTTTTTTAATGTTATATATAATTCGATTTTTAATATTTTAATTCTTTTAAAAGAAAAGATAAATTTGAAATTGAAATATTACGAGTAGAATTGGTTAATTCTCATCTTTTATATTTATGATAAGCAATTTTGAGCACTTCTGTTATAAATGAGTATTACAATCATAATGCTACTGTTATCTGTTTGTTTAAATATTATTAAACTCAAAGATATTCGAAAGAAATATTAAATTGTGATAAGAAATATATAAAAGTTTATATTATTTAATGGTTTTTAATGTTAATTAAAAACACCAATGCTTTGATTAGTTTTTTATCACAAAATTTAGTTATAGAAATTTTTCAAAATTGAAATTAATTCAAATTCTTTGTAAAGCTTATAAATGCAAAATTATCAAAAAATTTATTTCTAAAATACAATGACAAAATTAGAACTTTTTATATAATTCAGTTAAATTTAAAAATATATTTGACATACATGCAGCAAGTAGCTTTGAACACAACTTATTTATTGTACACAATTTCCTAATTATAAATTACCTATGGTAATAATTCAATAAAATATATGATATTATAATAAAAATTAAAAAAAAGAAATTTAATCGTTTATTAAAAACATATTTTGTTTTATATTTATAAAATGTAATACATAATAAGTTCTATGCTCAAATTCTTAGTCTTTTAAAAATAAAGAAATGGTTAATGAGAACGGAAATAGGAAAGAACCGTCGTGTATCAAATTTAGAGTTTCTATCTTGTCTAAATTTCGGGGACACAAAGAAAGTAGGAAAAAACAACGTTATACCAAATGTAAAGCTTCTATATTTATTTTAAATTACTATCTTTATTAATTTCGAATATATGCTTCAAGGAGTAGGGGGAGTACGCAAACCATTGTTCCAAATCATCCAAAATTTTACGGACACAAAGCAAATAAGAAAAAATCACTTGTGCCCCAAATTCTAAGGTTTTATCTTCTTTGGGTTTGGAATTATGCGCTTTTGACCTAAATTCGATCAAAATGTTATAGGATGCGATTTCATGGTCCGATTTACTGTTGAACGCAATCCCTGCCGTATTTTCATTTTCTACAAATGTAACCTACAGCACAAATTTCATTAAGATATCGTTATTAGTTGTTGAGTTATTGTGATTTTTTATTTTTTTTTTTTTTTTTTTTTTGCCGGCACCTCTACGTGCTAACTGTTCACTGTCATAGGCTAAACAGCCTGACTATATATATGCATGTCGGAACAGGGGAGATATATTTTATATATTAGTACTGATTAAATGAATTCCACATACAATTTCAACATGAGATAGTACTACGCCTTAAAACATGTAGAAATGTCTTAGATTTTCAATAAAAGCAGTCCCATTTTTGTTTATATTGTAATATTTTTGTATTTGAGTTATATGGTATTCTATATCAGTGAGTTATATTATTTAATTGAATTATTTGTTTACACTTTGTATTTATTTATATCGTTATATTTATGTATTTTTTATTAAAGATGTATAATTATTAATTAAGCCATTAATTTGAACCCAAAGGCGAATGGTAGCTGAGTCGAGTTGGAAACCAGAAAAATTGTTTAACTTTCACTGGGGTTCGAACCGGGGGCCTTTCGCATGAAAGGTCGGCACTCTAACCACTGTGCCACCCAGCCGATAATCGTTAGCCCTTAGAACAATTAAAAGGTCCAGAATCCGTACGCATGGGCCGATTTCGCCCATATGCAATCCCCGCCGTACGGACGGACGGTCATGGCGATATTGACTCAGGAGGTCACGCTGATCACATATATATATACTTTTTCATATCTAGCTCCCTTCCTTTAGGTGGTTACAAACACCATACCAAAGTTAATATACCCTTTTCCTATTTCATAGGTGTACGGTATAATAAAGATAACTCAACAACTAATAACGTTACAATCATGAATTGTTTAAGAAATTGTGTACGATACTTGAGTTGCAAAATTTATTTTGTACTGGCAGATTTACCCGACGTTGCCCGGGACCGTGCCAATTGTAAAAAAGCAAGTTTCGGCCAATTTTTTGAAGTACTACTTTGGTTAAAAAGAAAGCCTGCTTCTCTTTAAGAATGGTGTTCACTCTACGAACAGATTTGGAATTTGTTAACCCTTTCCGCCCTATAACTTTCAAAAAAAAAACTTGTGGAAGGATATTACGTTCAATTTTGCAAAATATTGCTTGGTCAAAGTCTCAAAAACAGGTTTGTTGAGTTCCGTTAACCCATTGCGGAACAGCAGCTTTTACAGATTTTTTCGTTATGTCGAAATTGTATTTTTTGATTTTCGGATTTTATTTGAAGAAAACTGCAATTTTGCACTGAAATATATTTTCAAAGAACAACATCTGCAAAGTAGATAAAAAACAAAGACTTAGGAAAAAAAGTAGAGAAAGAAAATGTTATGTTATTTAAATTTAAGGATATTATTATTCGGCTTCTTTATTAGCTTTATTTTTATTATTATTAATATTATCTCGTTTAGCTTTTGCACTATTTGAGACTATTTAAGGAGAGCAAACAAATTAGTCCTATTAATTAAGTGAGCTTTTAGAAGGTTAACTTGCGTTAATATCATAAATTTGAAAATTTCATTGAATTTTTGTGTAAAACGAGTAAACAGGTCAAAACCAAATTAACCCTGTGGGTTTTTATAATTAAAATACTGATACAAAATTTTCAATAAAATTCTTTTAATCGTTTAAGCAAATAAAATTTATAGAAACTTTATGGCGTCGTCGTGGAAAACAGGTAATCCAAATTAACAAAAATTTGTGTCAGCTTCTCTTTTCGACTGCAAAATCACCCTGCAAATTTGGACACAAATCGAAAACACAAAATTTTTTGGAAGGCCGTCAGGACGAAATAGGTTAATTTATTCCAACCAAATTTATACAAGTAATTTCGGTTGCTAAGAGGAACATTTGTGCAAAATTTCAAATCAATCGGTCAAACCGTTTTGACTCGACATTAAAAACATTGAAAAAGCTTCATTGCCCCCTCGTGCCCAAACGGTTTAACCGAACTTAATAAAAATTTGTGACAGCCTCCCTATTAGAATGCAAAATCACCCTGTAAAATTGGACACAAGTCGGAAACACAAAATTTTTGGAAGCCCGCAAGGCCGAAACCGGTTAATTTATTCCAACCAAATTTATACAACTAATTCCGGTTTCTAAGAGGAACATTTGTGCAAAATTTCAAGTCAATCGGTCAAACCGTTTTGACTCGACATCAAAAAAACGAGAAAGCTTAAAACGGCTCCGGAGCTGCAACCTGTTGACTTATAAAAATGTGACATAGCCTATGTCATCCCCCGGGCTCTCAGAATTATTCCTCTAAAATTTTGTGACAATCGGACCAGTGGTTTTCACGTGAATCCTGGACAAACAAACAAACAAACAAATTTTCCCCTTTATATATTAGATTAAAATTATTAGATGAACAGTTCTAAATTTATCATTGTGTTTTAGAAATACATTTATTGCATATTTTGATTATTAAATTTTGTGATAAAAAGATAATGAAAGCATTAATGGTTTTAACTAACATTAGAAACCATGAAATTATATAAACTTTTGTATTTATTATACCCTACACCTATAGAATACGTAAAAGGGTATATTAACTTTGGTATGGTGTTTGTAACCACCTAAAGGAAGCGAGCTAGATATGGAAAAGTATATATATTTGTGATCAGCGTGACCGCCTTAGTCGATATAGCCATGTCCGTCCGTCCGTCCGTAGGCACGATAACTCAAAAAATAATGGAGCTATCTTGATGAAATTTTAACTGTAGGTTACTAGGACTGAAAGTACGGCGGGGATTGCATATGGGCGAAATCGGCCCGTGGGTTCGGATTCTGGACCTTTTAATCGATCGAAGTGCTAACGAACATATATAAAAAATCACGATAACTCAACAACTAATGACGCTATCTTCATAAAATTTGTGCCGTAGGCTACTAGTAATGAAACTACTTCGAGGACTGCGTAAGTTCGGGATTGGACCATGCGTTCGGAACCTAGAACTTTTTGATCGAATTTAGACCAAACAAGCATAATTCCGAAACTAATAAAGATAGAACCTCCAAATTTGGTATCAGGGTGTCCCTTCCTATTTCCTAAGTGTCAGTGAAATTTGGGCCCCATTGGAGTTGGGGGTCGGGGACCAGCCACACATTTCCGAAAACCTTAAAGCATATCTTTAAAATTAATAAAGGTAGAAACTTGAAAAAATGTAGAAGCTTCAAATTTTGTGTTCTTTACTATCTCTTGCATGCCCCCCTAATTTGGGATCAATTGGATTGGTGGTTCAGTACCCCTCTTAGACCTCCCAAGTTTAAAAAGCTTATACTCGAAATTACTAAAAATAGTAACTTAAAATTAAGATAGAACGTTCAAATTTTGTACAAGGGTTAACTAGTACTTAAAGTACATCGCGGACTGTATAAAACCGAAATCAGCCAAAAGGTTCGGATTCTGGACCTTTTAATCGGTTTCAGGGCTAACGAACATATGTAAAAAATCACGATAACTCAACAACTAATGACGCTATCTTCATGAAATTTGTGCTGTAGGTTATTGGTAATGAAACTACGGCGGCAATTGCGCACAGTGAGGTTTGGACAATGGGTTCGGAACTTAGAACTTTTTGATCGAAATTAGGTTAAACTAGCATAATTCCGTAACCAATAAAGATAGAACCTCCAAATTTAGTATCAGGGTGTCGCTTTAGATTTCCTTAGTCTCCTTGAAATTTGAGCAGAATTGGAGTAGTGGGTGGGGACCAGCCACTCAGTTCCGAGAGCCTTAAAGCATATTTTCGAAATTAATAAAGATAGTAACTTGAAACAAATGTAGAAGCTTCAAATTTGGCACATGGATGTTCTTTACTATTTCCTGCGTGTCCCTTTAATTTTGGATCAATTGGAGTGGTGGTTCAGAACTTCTTTTAGTCCCACCAATGTGTAAAAGCTTATCATCGAAATTAATAAAACTAGTAACTTAAAATTAAGATAACACGTTGCAATTGTGTACAAGAGTTAACTAGTATTGTAAGTATGACGGGGACTGCATATGGGCGACTTCGTACCATGGTTCCGGGTTCTGAAACCCTTGCAAAGTTCAAGGGTTAAAAAACATATATCTTATAGCACCATAACTCAAAAAAAAATGCCGCTATTTTGATGAAATTTAAACTCTAGGTTACTAGTAATGAAAGTACCATGGGAATTGGTCCTGCTCGAGTTTAATTTCGAAGCCAAAGAATATATTTCCTATTTCCTATGTGTCCCCGAAATTTTGACTTAATTGTAGTGGTTCAGCTATGTTCAAAGGTACTTGCTGCATTTATGTAAAATTTATTTTTATATTTAAACGAATTATATGAAAAGGTGTAAATTTGTATATGTTTTTTGGAAATACATTTATTGCATATTTTGCGTTTATAAGCTTTTCTAATAGGTACATAAACAAGCCATTTAAAATAATTGCAATTTTGAAAAATTTTAATTATTAAATATATTAGCTTTTTATCACAAAATGTAATAATTTAAATTTGTTCATTTAGTAATTGAATTGGAATAAATATATTTTCATTTGTTTCAAGTTTTTTTGTTTTAGTATTTTTAAATAGATAAATTAGTAAGAATTTGTACTATTTTTTAATAGATAATGTAATTAGAAAATGTTTGTAGTATTGTAAAGTTAATTTGGTTAGCTATGTCTTACGATCAAATTAATAACAGCTCTTATGGTGTTAAAACGACTTATGGATATGTCCTTAAATTTGAACCAAATAGGTGTAGGGTATTTCTAAATCGGTTGCACCGACTGACTGTTTCTTTACTTGTTTTTTTTTTTGTTTCGTCCTTTCGTCCGTATTGTTTTCCGCTAGTGATATATCTTCTGTTTCGTTTATTTAACTGTTGCTTGTTTCTGGGGAATGTTCTCTCCATCTTTTCGTTTGTTCTCGGCCTTAGTAATTTCTGTGCCATTTTTATCTTTTTTATTTCAAAATAATATTTCTTTCGAATAACTTTGAGTTTATTTTAATAAACATATAAATTTTTTATTCATTTTAAATTTATACAGCAGCTAATAAACTACGTTTGTGTAGTATTGTCAATACCACGGTGCTACTATGTACTATAATCTACCATATGTACTATAATAGTTGGTACTATAATCTCTGTGTTTATGTTGTCTATATCATTTCTCTGATTTTAATATAACAATTCTAAAAAAAAAATACAATGAAAATTAAAAGTTGATTTAGGTGAAACTTGTTAGAAATTTCATATTCTAAACAATAATTTTAGCATTTTCCCCGGTGATATAAAAAAATATATAAACGTACAATTAATGGAGTTAAAAAGTGAAATATTATCACTTAAGGGTATTGTTGAGCCGCTATCTGCACAAAAAAATTTCAAACAAGAAGAGTTTAAGAATTTGGTAGATAGTTTGAATGAGCAGTACTCATCTCTAAAACAAAGTATTGCAGTTCATGATATATCAATGAGTTTTAGGGATGTCGTCTTAGCCGATTTAGATTTAGTGAAAACTAAACTTGAAATAATTCAGGACAACTTTAGAACTGACAATCAAACTGTGGTTCCTGAACCGGCTAATAGTGTATCTTTATTGGAAGAATTAAGGATAGCTGACTGCTTAGATGAAACACTTGCAAAAAACAATACTCAGATATCAGACCCCATTATGGTTCCATCGTTAATACCCATCGTTGAAAAAAATGATCAAGCACCAGATGTAGTTCTTCAGCCGAATTTTAATTTGAGAATTTCAAATTTGAGCACTAATACTACAGAACAGCGTTTGGTTGATTTTATAAAGAAAACATTCAATTGTGAAGATATTTGCTGTAAATCAATTACTCCACGAGGGTTAAAATTTCAGCCGAAATATTTTACGTATAAAATCAGCGTTCCATCATCAACGGTGAAGGCTATCAAAAAATCTAAGGCATGGAAACCAGGTACGATAGTGACGGATTTTAAGGATTCAAGAAAGAAAATTGTAAGTAAAAATAAACAAATAGAACAAAGTAATTCAAATCCAAAAAATAAAAATAAAAAAAATGAAAAAAATAAAAACAAAAATTTAAATTCTAAAAATGTAATAACAAACCAAAATAAAAATAAAAATAAAATAGTAAATAGAAATAATAAATTAAATAAAAATAAAAATACTAAAATTAGTCCTAATAAGAAACAGGTTAGTTTTAATAGCCACAATGAAACAAACACTCATACAGAATTATTTACAACTTCACAACAAAACAACACTAATTTGAATACTTCTATTCTATCTGATAACAATTTTACTTTCCGCACCTCACCACACTATGAAAAACACCGTTTACTACCTTCTTTCAACAAATCCACATTTTTTAGTACTAATTTAATGTTACCGATTAACAATAATATTAATAATGTTGTTAATGATAGTGTTGATACTATTAGTATAAATAATGATAATAGTATTATAAGTACTGATAATAGCAATACAGACAATAGTAATAATAATACTAGCTCTTTAAATACTTTAACTTATTCGACTTCGAATAATAATAGTTCTTTAACTTCAATAACTTATTCAACTTCTTCTATTGATAAAAATAAAAATAAGTACTCTAATTTTGTACATGGTGGTATCCACAATAGTAAAATTGACAATGGTAATAATATTACCAGCTATGCAAATGTAGCCATTAATTCGGTTTCACCTACAGATGTACTTGAAAAAAGTCATTCTAATACTGTAAATGATGGTACAATAAAAAAGTCGTTTGTTAAACCTCTTATGCCACCCATTACTAGAATGACTCATGACTCACTACTCGGAGAGGGCGCGTATGCTCTTTCAAGATTTAGGGAGGAACGAGTTTATAATAACGTTAGGTTATTTTTAGCTTACCTTCACAATGATTCGTATAATCGTGTCCTAGAAGGTAAAACTCGTACTAACCTTATAGTTTTAATTAATAATGAAGGACTCCCAACTAAATATGAAGACCTATATAAGTTATATATTAAATTTCACAATTCTATAGATGTTTCGGAAAAAGATGTAAAAGAAGATCTTAAATCTTATCGAAGTCACTGTGAGAGTAATTATTATAAACATTTAAACTCAGCTCGTGAAAGTTACAATAAGTTTTTTCTCCCCAGTGCCTCGAAATAATCTTCTCAAGGTATCTATCAACCGTAACTTAAATAAAGATAATATGTCTTTTTATTATCAAAATGTTAGAGGCTTGAGAACAAAGACTAGGGATGTTTTTCTAAATTCATCTATTTTAAATTTTGACGTATTTGCATTAACTGAAACGTGGTTAAATCCAACCATATTGGACTTAGAACTTTTTGATAACTCTTATACAGTTTTTAGGAAGGATAGATATTCTGATCCATCCGATTACCCAAATGGTGTAATTCCTAAAGGGGGTGGAGTTTTAATTGCGGTAAAAAATAACTTTAATGCAAATCAAGTCAATGTCCCTGGATTAGAAGACCTTGAAGTTATTATTGTGAAAATTGAACTTCCTTCTAAAAATTTATACCTTGTTAACTGCTATATTCCTCCTTCGTCTGATTCTGATATTTATACTTCTGTAGGTAAAACGATAGATTTTATTTGCAATGACTTTAGCCCTAAAGATGATTTGATTTTATGTGGTGATTTTAATCTACCCAATCTTAAATGGGTAAAGCATGACGAGGAACATTTTATGATTCCGAAACATATTAGGACCGAATGTGAATATGTATTTATTGATAAATTAAATACTAATTATTTGCAACAAGTCTCAGAAATTTGTAACTTTCAGGGTAAACAACTTGATTTAGTGTTTACTTCTGAATGGAACAATTTAATTTTCTGCGAAAATACCTTCCCTTTAATAGGTATTGATAAGTTTCATCCACCATTAAGTTTTACTCTTTGTGTTAATTCACCAATAAATTCTGATTATTCTAATTCTTATAGTTTTAATTTTAACAAAGCTAATTTTGCTGCTTTAAATGAATTCATTAGTTCCTTTGATTTTTATTCTGTATTTAATAATACAGATGTTAATATAATGACAAAAAGGTTTTATGAAGTTATTTTTGAAGGCTTTCGGCAATTTGTACCAAAATCTAAGAACCGAAACCCTTTATTAAGTCCGCCATGGTTCAATTCGGATTTGAGAAAACTCAGAAATAAAAAGAATAAAGCTTGGCGTTGTTATCTTAAATCGAAGAATTCGCATGACTATAATAGATTTAAAATTCTTTTTGATGAATTTAAATTATTGTCTGAATTACTTTATAATGATTTTATTTCTAGTACATCTTCAAAATTAATATCAAATCCAAAATGCTTCTGGAAATTTGTTAATTCCAAGAGGAAAAGTGACGAGTTTCCCTCCCATATGAAGTATAATGGTGTTTCAAGTAATGATTCTAAAATAATATCTAATTTCTTTCGGGAATATTTTTGTTCTTCTTATAGTAATTCTATTTTTACACCAAATTATAATGATTTCTCTCATTTGGATACTTTTCCGAAAACTACTTGGTCTAATATAAATATTAATGAAGGTGTAATTAAAATGTATTTAGATAAACTTGGGAATAATACTCTTCCTGGACATGATGGTATTCCGGAAGTTATACTCAAAAAGTGTTCAAGTGCTTTGGCTATTCTCCTTTCAATACTATTTAACTCTTCTTTAAATTCAGGAGTTTTCCCTTCTATCTGGAAACACTCATATGTTAGACCTATTCATAAGAAAAATGCCAAAACTGAAATTATTAATTATCGACCAATTGCGAAACTTTCTTCACTTCCAAAACTTTTCGAATTAATAATGTATGATTCTATTCATAGTCACTGTAAATCTTTTTTAGTTCATAATCAACATGGATATATGGATAAAAAATCAACAGTTACTAATCTTGTTGAGTCAGTTTCAACTTTTACAAAAAATATGGAAGAAGGTTTTCAAACAGATGTTATCTTTACAGATTATAGTAAAGCATTTGATGTTTTACCACATTCTATAATACTGATAAAGCTAAGAAAACTTGGCTTCCCAGATATTTTTGTGAAATGGGTTGACTCATATTTATCTGATAGGACCTACAGTGTTTTATTTAGAAACATTACTTCTAAACCTTTTAACGCCAATTCCGGAGTTCCACAAGGCAGTCACTTAGGTCCTCTTTTTTTTATAATTTCGGTAAATGATGTTTCTTCAGTTATTGTTAATAGTGAGCTTCAAATATATGCGGATGACATGAAAATTTTTAAGAAAATTGAGTCACTAAATGATGCTTTACTCTTACAAAATGATTTAGATAATTTTTTTATTTGGTGTAAAAATAATAATCTTCTTCTAAATGTAAATAAATGTGCACTTATGTGTTTCACACGTCGTCTTAATCCGATTTGTTTTAATTACTGCTTGAACGGAATTAGTATTCCTAAAACGAATTCTATTAAAGACCTAGGCGTTTACTTCGATGATAAGCTTAACTTTAAACTTCATTTCTGTTATATTATAAATAAAGCTAATTCTATGCTTGGTTTTATAAAACGTTGGTCTAAAGAATTTCATGATCCTTTTGTTCTTAAATCTTTATATTCTTTTCTTGTTAGACCTAATTTAGAATATGCTAGCCAAGTTTGGTCACCATTTTACGAGGTACATATTAATAGGATAGAGGCGGTGCAAAGAAATTTTTTAAGATTTACTTTGAGAAATTTTCAATGGTCAAACCCGCTGATCCTACCTCCTTATGAAAATAGATTGAATTTAATTCACTTGAAAACTTTAAAATTAAGACGAGAAGTTGCTGATGTTATTTTTATTACTGAAGTTATAAAAGGTAACATTTCTTCTCCTCAAATCCTTAATAACATTAAAATTAATTCAAATAATCGTTTACGTAATACTAATTTATTTACGTTGAGTTTTCATAGAACAAATTATGGCAATTATGAACCAATTCATAGGATGTTGATAATGGGTAATAAACACAAGAACAACATCGATTTCACACTTTCAAAACAAACACAAAAACTTAAATTGTATAAATAGAAATATAAATTCTTTTTTTTTATATATATTTAGTTGTTTTTATTGTTCACTTAAATTTTAATTTAAGAAATATGAAATTGTAACTTAATTCATAAGCTATTTTTTTTTTATATGTTGTATAATACTAATTGTTAAAATTTTTGTAAAGTTTGAGTTAAACTAATAAATAAATAAATAAATAAATATTACTCGTATGTAAATAAAATAAAAAGACTAAGTAAGTAAAACCTACGATTTTTAAAGGGACACATTTTCTAGAAGAACAATAAATCAAATCTAAAATTTCCACTTATAATGAAAAAAATGTCTAATTTTCCTTCCGTATTTTAAGAAAAATATAAAACTTTTCCAAAAATAAATTTGGAAGGTAAGCTAGTTATAATAATTAGAATATCGTATAATTTATTTTTTCTTAATTAAATTAAGATTAACTTGAAACATTGTTAAAATTTTGCAAACTGAAAAACAAAAAAACACAACTAAACCGAATAAAACCAATTAAAAAATATTCTAAATTTTTTTGAAAAATATTGTAAAATAAAAGAAACTGAAACAAAAAAAATAAATTATAATAAACTGATTGAACCCAAGTCTATATTATCTATTTAAATTCAAGGTTAAAACCGGGAACAATGTAGAGTAGGCTGTGTAAATTCAACAGACCAACAAAATTTTAAACAAACTTAGATCATAAAACTAAACTACTTTTAGCTGAATTTCAAGCACCCAGTTTTATTAGGTAAATCTAGAGTAATGTGCATACAAAAAATGACGGGAGTTAACAAGATTGGAATAGAAACCCAAAAAAAGTATGAATTTATATTAAGGAAATCCTTCATTTAATTTTTACTGTTTTATAATATAATCATGTTTTTATTACTCAATAATTTATTCGTTATTAATTCTTATTTCATTAAATAAATTTTGATTTTTATTTTAAACTATCGCTGGGAATTTAAATGATCAAATTTATCAATATGTACTCGTATATCTATTTATTTAATAATATACATTTCCTGTCGTTTATATAACTTCCTTTCCTTTTATAATTCTAGTTATACCAAAAAATACTAAGTTCAAATTTAACAATAAGAATTACAAAAAATTCTTAATAATTAAAATTTTAAACATTCCATACACGAGAATCTTTTTAAATTAAGAGTTTTGAATATAAAATTCAAAAGATCAGTCAAAAGATAAATGGTAAAAGATAAAAGATGAAATCGAATAATAATTTTTAAAATTTAAAAAAGCGACACAATATTTTACCTTTATATTTATATTTGCTTTCCCTTTTACTTTTAATAAATGTAAATAAATATGAACCTCTCGTAAAAGGTAGAAACTTAAAATTGGTTTGTAATTAATACAATTACAATGTCATATACATAGTTCCATTTCATATACATACATTTTCTTTTTATTTATACGATTGTGTGGAAAAACAAATACTGAAATTGTTTGAAGGTTTATAGTTTTCAAAGATTTATTAAATAAAGTAAATTTCTTATAGATAACATAGTTTAATTAGGATTTGGTATAATTGTCCCGGTTTTACGTAAAACTGTAGATTTTAAAAAAAAAATTTCTATCGCGTTTCTGCTTATTAATTAGTTTCGACCTACTATCCTGTTAAAGGATTTTCGTTTTATACATTTCAGAAATGTGATGTATGTTCAAAGTTTACCGAGGAGAAGTAAAAAACAAGTGACGAAAAAAAAAATCAAGGTTTTTTAAAAAAGCCCATTTTCAAAATTAAAAAGTGTTTCATACTGAGTATTTTATCATTTATTTTTATAAAATATTAATATTCTAATTTAGTTATTTCATCAATTCATGATTAACTATATTAATAATAGTGAAATAAATACTTAGCTTATAATCCCAATGCAATCCCAATGCTTATAATCCCAATCAATGAAACCTGTTAAAAAGTGCGAAATATAACCTTGGAGCTTTAATGTTAACGTTTAATTTTGGAAAATATACACTAGTGAATAAGTTACTGTTTTATAAAAAGCCCTAATAGTCTTTCAATGGGGGAGGTTCTCAAATTTCATCTGACATTTACTTAGCAAACCTATAATGATTCTCAAGGATATGGATCTGTAGATCTTGGGCTAGAGAAAAAATTCTATCATGAAAGTATTTTTTTTTTTTTTGTAAAACCTATCCGTAAGTAAAATTTCTTTTCTCTATTTCAAACGGTGTAAAAATTTTAGCAAACATACGGACAGATGGACGGATGGACAGAGTGAATCTAATAAGCATATTTATTCAAAATTTTTTGAAAATGTTCGAAAAAGCGTACATTTCACCAAAAATATTATTGATAATTTTAAAAGAATAAACTATTACTTAAGAAACTTTTCTATAATTTATTCGAAATACAAAGTGGGGCAACTTGAACTGACTGGTTTGAAATGCTTTAAATTTTTAAGGTTTTTTGTTTTATTTTTTTTAAATAGAAGAACAAATTATTAAATTTTTAAGCTAAGTGTGAAAATATACCCTTCTAAAAGGAATTAATTTTCTTGTTGGCAGTTAATTGCTAATGTTTCAAACATTTTGCATTACGTTGCGCAATTTATATGTCAAAAATTTGCCTTATTCTTAAATGCTTGTGATTTTATAAGGTTCATTCAAGAAACCTCAGAATTGCTTTAAATTATTCAGTCATCAAAAGTTCTTGCAGAATCGGTATCCCGCCCCAGGTTTACTTTCTCGGTGTTTATATTTTTCTTAAAAACTTTAATCCGATTCCTCTATCAGAAATAACTTCAAACTAAACAGTGCATTTAAGATGATGTAATTGTCGCGTGTTGTTCTGAACATAATTAAATTTAAGAATTTTTAAAGTTCTTTCTCTGACTATGATCACATTATAAAGTTTTATAAAATCATAATATTTAATCGGCTTATTTTTTCCTATACAAATATAAACGTCCCTTTTTAGGGCAGACTATTCGACTAATTTTAATGAAACAACAACCAAAAGATATGTTTTTTTTTGTGTTCATATTACAACAAAAATTTTGTTTAGAATTTTTCGTTTTTCCAGCTGAAAATACGTCATAAATTTAAGTTAAATTTAAATTTAACGGTCACGCGGGTAAAGTTGTGGCTTATTATTATAATATTATGCGCCGAATTTCTGTGTAAATGTAATTCATTTTCGGTTGTAACTCGCAGCTGTGTAACGCGATGTAGTGTACCTCGAATTTTTAAAATTTACAAATTGACAAAATGTATGCAAATAATTATATCGGTTTTTCTTATATTTCTAATATGATGTTTTAAAAAATAATACTTTTTTAAAATAATTTTTATTAAAAAATATCTTATATTCAAAATAACTCAGAATACCTATAATATGAAATTAAAAATATTTTTTGAAGGTACTAAATTAAAACATTCAAATAAATATTTTTCGATAAATGAAATACTGTACGCGCGTATCGATTTACGGATATGTAGATAGACGTATTGCCGTACTGCCATATAAAAATTGTGCGTCGTATATTTTGATTTAGGTTAGGCCCTAATGATGAAAAGTTTATTTTATATTTGAAACATCGAATAATGTTTAACTATTTTAGTTTTACTTTGACAAAACGAACAAATTTTAAATAATACATGCGTTCCTTTTAGCAAAAAGTTTACATGAAGAGTAGATAAGAGTAGTTTGTAAATGCAACGCTAATTTTTGTTCCAGGGGTATATAATTGTCACATTAATTTGACATTTTAAACTACCTATCATTTGAGAAGTTAATTTTATTTAATATATTTCAATATTGAAAATAAAATGAAAAAATTAAGGTTTATAGCGTTATTATTTTAAAAAAAAAAACTATACTTCTGTCAACTTGACTATTATTTTGTACTTCTGGCAGCTTCAATATAATATTGTATAATAAAAAACTAAATACTAAACTTATGAATTGTGATAAGTTAAATTTTGTTGTACATATTATGTATTCATATAGTTTTATAATTAGGATACAGAATACATACAATTTAGTTCAAATAGTACTAAAATGTTTAGAAAAAATGTACAATTTTCTATATGAAGGACAGCATTAACTCGAGTTTTGGCTCCTTGACTTCAATAAATATATGTATACGTTTAAAAATACATATAAGGAAGTTTTCAGAACATTATATATTAGTACAACATTTATGTATTTAAAATTTAAATCGCTTTTTTGTGTAAAAACTTTACCAACTTATACTCTCTTTAAGCTGTAGAAATAAAACTCTAAAATACTTAAAAATGTTTTTATAATTAAAAAAATTATAAATTTTTTTTTAAGCAAATTTCAAGCTCAAGAATTGTTGACAGCATTGTTGCCAAAACGAATTTTTTTTGTAAATTTAAAAAAAAATAGCTCGAATTTCGAGCACAGGGCGTTACTAGTTCTTTATTATCTGCAAAAAAATTAAATAAAAAAAATATTTGCATTTAAAATCAGCCAGTCCAAGTTGACCCACGCTGCATTATTTATTTATTTATTTTATTATTATTTCCAAAGGGCTTATATAAGCTCATACAAAGTATTTTAAATAATTTTACATACTACCAAAAATAATACAAACTATAAAGAAGTCGCATATAGAACAAAAAAAAGGTATCAAGAAATGTACGTACTAGTACGTACCACAACATGTTGCAAAAAATTTAGTATAGTAAATATGATGCCAAATGTTTATAAACTTTGTATAAGATCATCTAGAAATCACACTGTTATACTTTTATATATTTATTTTCAATGTAAAAAGCAAAAACAAAAAATTTTAACGAACTAAATATTATCAAAAATTGTTACAATATAATTTTATTTTAACACCAGTATTCTTGTATGGATAAGTATATAAGTATAGATGTAAGTTCATATATTTTATTTTAAAGCTTCTTAGAATTTTAATATGAATTTTTTCTACATAATTACGTGCATTTTGATCAACTATTGAATATTGAGATTTCCATGTAGATCTTGCCATATAATAATTATTATAATGTTACGTCAATACAATATGCAAAAATTTTCTGTATAAGTAAAATTATTAGGTACAAATGAGTTAAGGCGTAAAGTAAATAAATATAAATTTTAAATCAAAGAAATCATTTTTATATTATCTAAAATAGTTATCAAATAGTTTGGTTATTTAAAATGAATAGAAACAAGTGAGGAAAAAAACCAAGGGTTTTAAAAAGTACATTTTCAAAATTATATACGGTTTCTTACTGAGTATTTTATCATTTATTTTTATAAAAATATATATAAAAATAAATGATAATATTATAATTTAACTATTTCATTAATTTATTAATTAAGTATATGACTAAAAGTGAAATACTTAGAATATAACCCCCCAATGTACTCAAGAAAACCTGTTAATAATTTTTTTTTTTTTTTTTTATTAAACATCCCTTTCTGGATATGGTTAGTAAATCTTATAAAATATTATATAAATTATTTCTATTTTTATACCCTACACCTATAGAATAGGTAAAGGGGTATACATATTAACTTTGGTATGGTGTTTGTAACCACCTAAAGGAAGCGAGCTAGATATGGAAAAGTATATATATTTGTGATCAGCGTGACCACCTTAGTCGATATAGCCATGTCCGTCCGTCCGTCCGTCCGTAGGCACGATAACTCAAAAAATAATGGAGCTATCTTGATGAAATTTTAACTGTAGGTTACTAGGACTGAAAGTACGGCGGGTCCCCACCCACTACTCTAATTGGGCTCAAATTTCAAGGAGACTAAGGAAATCGAAAGCGACACCCTGATACCAAATTTGGAGGTTCTATCTTCATTGGTTTCGGAATTATGCTAGTTTGGCCTAAATTCGATCAAAAAGTTCTAAGTTCCGAACCCATTGTCCAATTCTTAACCGTACGCAATCGCCGCCGTAGTTTCATTACCAATAACCTACAGCACAAATTTCATAAAGATAGCGTCATTAGTTGTTGAGTTATCGTGATTTTTCATATATGTTCGTTAGCCCTAAAACCGATTAAAAGGTCCAGAATCCGAACTCTTGGGCTGATTTCGCCCTTATACAGTCCACGCTGTACTTATAGTACTAGTTAACCCTTTTACACAATTTGAACGTTCTATCTTAATTTTAAGTTACTATTTTTAGTAATTTCGATTATAAGCTTTTAAAACTTGGGAGGTCTAAGAGGAGTACTGAACCACCACTCCAATTGATCCCAAATTAGGGGGACACGCAAGAGATAGTAAGAACACCCTTGTGCCAAATTTGAAGCTTCTAAATTTTTTCAAGTTGCTTTCTTTATTAATTTTAAAGATATGCTTTAAGGCCTTCGGAAATGTGTGGCTGGTCCCCGACCCACTACTCCAATGGCGCCCAAATTTCCAAGAAACTTAGTAAATAGGAAGAGACACCCTGATACCAAATTTGGAGGTTCTATCTTCATTGGTTTCGGAATTATGCTCGTTTGGCCTAAATTGGATCAAAAAGTTCTAGGTTCCGACCCCATGGTCCAATCCCGAACTTACGCAATTTCCGAAGTAGTTTCATTACTAGTTACCTACAGCAAAAATTTGATATCGTGATTTTTTATATATGTTCGTTAGCCCCTCGATTGATTAAAAAGTCCAGAATCCGAACCCATGGGCCGGTTTCACCCATATGCAATCCCCGCCGTACTTTCAGTCCTAGTAACCTACAGTTAAAATTTCATCATGATAGCTCCATTATTTTTTGAGTTATCGTGCCTACGGACGGACGGACGGACGAACCTGGCTATATCAACTAAGAAGGTCACGCTGATCACAAATATATATACTTTTCCATATCTAGCTCTCTTCCTTTAGGTGATTACAAACACCATACCAAAGTTAATATACCCCTTTACCTATTCTATAGGTGTATGGTACAAAATTTAGCCTTGGCAAATAATGATGAAGTATTTGAAACAATGGATATCCAAACATTTAAAAATATGTTTAATGAGCTGCAAAAAAAGTCTGAAAATACTGATTGTTTAAAAATTATATTATATGATCCTCCTATACAAATAGAAAATAAAGATGAAATGCGCAAATTAATTAAAGAGAATAAATTCATTATATGGTGGACACTGTGGCATAAGTAAATGCATCAGTAAATTAAAACAAAAATATATATGGAAAAATATGAATAAAATGATAAAAGATTATATAAACAATTGTAAAGTATGTAATGAAGTTAAAATAACAAAATATACAAAAGAAAATTATGAGATTACAAACACACCCACAACATCTTTTGAAACTATAACAATAGATACTGAAGGTCCATTAAGACCATCTACCAACTATAGATATATTCTGACTTTACAATGTGAGTTAACTAAATACGTTGAAGCATATCCAATAGAAGCAAAAGATGCTAACACAGTTGCAAAGACAATTGTAGAAAAATTTATATTAAAATATGGATGTTTCAAAAAATTAAAAACAGATAAAGGTACAAAATTTACAAATGAACTATTAAAAAATACTAGTATCGCCCTGTGCTCGAGATTCGAGCTATTTTTGCTTTTAAATTTACATACAAAATTAGTTTTTTGAAATTTATAATAGACTAATTTAACACGAAAAATTATATTTTTTTTCCTATACGTAATAAAATATATTGCAACAATGTAGTCAACAATTCTTGCGCTTGAAATTTGCTAAAAAAAAATTTATAATTTTTTCAGTTATAAAAACGTTGTTGTATTTTTGAATTTTATTCCTATAGCTAAAGTCGCTTTAAAGAAAGTATAATGTGGTACAGTTATTACACAAAACAAAGCGATTTAAATTCTTAATACAAATATTGTTCAAATATACAATGTTCTGAGAATTTGATTTAATTTCTATACATATACATATATTTACTGAAGTCAAGTAGCCAAAATTCGAGTTAATGGTGGCCGTCATATAGAAAACTAAACATTTTAGTACGATTTGAATTTTTTTGTATCCGTTCCGTATGTATTCTGTTTCCTAATTAAAAATTGATGAATACATGCTTCAGTTCTTTAAAGGTATTTTTTAAATCTGAGTAGAGCATGAACTGTCAAAAAAAAAAATCGTTTTAATCAAACCATACAACGTACAATTTAAAAATAAACATTTAAAAATATAAGAAAAACCGAAGACAACATTTTTATACTATTTATCAATTTTTAAAATTTAAAAATCCGAGGTACAGTATATCGCGTTACGCGTATTTGGGTTGCTTTCATGTAAATTTATTTACATAATTACTTATTTCAAAATTTTTTGACAGAAATTTTTCGCCGTACGCGTTGTAAATATTATTTTAAAATATTTTATTATTAAAATTTAATCGTAGCAACATAAGAAAAAACAATTACAATATTTTTATACGCTTTGTCAATTTTTAAATTTTAAAACTCCGAGGTACAGTACGTCGCGTATGCTTTCATGTAAATTTATTTACATAACAACTTATTTCAAAATTTTTTGACAGAAACTGAACGCCGTACATGCTGAATTTGGTTGATCCATAAGTAACAACTCATTTTTCTTAAGACATATTATTTCTTTTTTATGTTTCTGCAAACATATTATAGGTATTTTTTAATAAACAAATTTTTTACAAAAATATTATTTTAAATTTTCTATTTCTATTTTTCGCTTTGTCAATTTTTAAATCTGAGGTACCAGTACGTCGCGTATTTCGGTTTCTCATATGTAAATTCACGTACCTAACTATGTATTTCAAAATTTTCTAGTAATTACCAGAAATTATGCATTTGGTTAGGTTAGGTCCTAATTAACAAATCATTTAAATTACAAATTATTTTTTTAAGAAAGATTATTTGTTATTTTTTTTTAAATTTTTTTGCAAATACATATTTTTTAAATATGTATCATTACTCTCAAACGTAATGGCAACTATATTTCAGAAGTCGATTTTTCATTTTACAAAAAACTTAACAAAAAGCAACCACAATTTATGATTTACAAAAAATTTTTTTTTTTATAACTGTATTATAATAAATTGCAAACAAAAACTAAATACAGTACTTTTCGGTTATAACGACCATGATGGGACGGATAATATTCGTCGTAATAAACGAATGTCGTTTTAAAAGAAAGCTGTGAATTTTGAAAAATTAGTATAAGACTTGAACATTGTAGAATGTGCTGATTCTAGAATGGACACTTCGAACTCATTTGCTAGAGTTTTATTTGATATGTCAGCCTCAAGTCTAGGTATAGTGCTTTTTCTTCTAATGAAATTTTTTTTGCATTTTTGATACGTTTTTATGATTTTTTTTTATATACAAAAATAAATAAAAAAATACTAAATTAATCACAAAGCAACATAATTAGATATAATAATTTTAAATAAAAGAAATATCAATGTAATAAAAAACTTTCATTTTTAGGTAAAATTTAATCTTTGCAAAAAGTGTAAAGTTTATTATAATTAAAATTGCACCGAGTTCGATATAAATGAAAAAATAAACTACTGTATAAACCAAATGTATTGCTTTCATTTCGAACTCATTATTTTTCGTTCACTTTTTAAGATAAAGAAAAAACAAAAACAAAAAAAAAATTTTAAAAAAACTTAAATCTCCTTGTTCATTGAATATTTGAACTAAACAAAAAAAAGAAAGATATACATAAGTCGGCGCCTATAATCTTTTGATTTAGATTTAGCTGCGAGTTACAACCGAAAATGAATTACATTTACACAGAAAGTCGGCGTATAATATTAGAGTCATAAGCCTCAACTCGTGACCGTTAAATTCAAATTTACGTTAAATTAAAGACGGGTTTTCACCTGAAAAAACGCAATATTCTAAAAAAAATATCATTGTCCTATGAAAACAAAAAAAACCTTTCTTTTGGTTGTTGTTTCATTAAAATTGGTGAAATAGTTTGTCCTAAAAAAGGATGTTTATATTTGTATGGCAAAAAATAAGCCGATTAAATATTATGATTTGTAAGTTTTTAAATATTGAAAAAGTAACGTCAACACCTTACCATCATGAAACGTTAGGTTAGGACAAGATGTTTGGGATGAATGCTTACCTTACTACACGTACTTTTACAACTCAACACCACACAGTACAACAGGTTACTCACCATATGAATTGGTATATGGTAAAATAAGTACACTTTCATGTGATATATTAAATAATAAACATAGAATTTATAATTTAGTAGATGACTACTTAAATGAATTAAAGATTAAAATTCGCTAATGAAAAAGCAAAAAACTATCTTATTAAAAATAAAGAAAATAATAAATTAAAACAAAATAATATTAATGAGTCAAATTTTAAAATTAATGATTATGTAATGATAAAAGTAGGAAATAAGAAAAAATTAGATAATCCTTATAAAGGACCATTTAAAATTATTGCACAAGATGGTCCGAATAGTACAATTTTAATAGATAATAAAAAAGTAGAATTACATAACAATAACATAATTAAATCTAGAAAAACTATAAATATCATAAATTGCTACAAAAATAAAAACAATTTAATGTAAATACATGTACAATTTTTTTTAAACTGAATATAAATTATTTTAAAAAATATATTAAATATAAAATTTGTTTAAGATAAATAAATTAAAAATTAGATAACATATACAAAAATTTAATTTAAATTTTAAGAAATGTAAACTAAATTTTTTTTTCTTTAGGAAAAGGATGTAGTATATCTTGACTGTAATGTATTAACCAAAACTGCTATCACCAAAATAATTTTAAAACAATATTATTTAATAACAATAATGCTGACCTAACATTTTTGTGTGGTCATATTTTCAATTGCTAACATCTGTATATATATTTACAATAGCAAGTGCATTCACTTGTTTGGTAAAAATATTGAATGAAAATAAATAAAGAAGATCGGATTACAATTATGTACTATATTCTGAATGATATGGATTTTTATATGAGTGATTTGATTGTATTGAAATCAATGTAAATTGGGTGACGATATTTTGGTTGATAATATGAAGATATGTAAAGTGTATAAATTCTAAGTCAAGATATTGCATTTGGTCCCAAATAAAATTCCTTGTAACAAAGCAATAAATTATTATTATTTATTGTCTTTGATAAATTTGTATTGGATTTGAAAAATCCAAATAGTATATAAGGCTTCATTTTTTTAAAATAAAATGAGATATAATCAGAATCTCAACTAGTTCTTTTATTTAAAGAAAAATAAGAATTACCTATATAGACTAGCACATTCGCTGTGAATTATAATTCTTATATTTTATAAAATTTCAGAACTTAAAAGTTTTCTTACATGATAGTATTCAGACTTGCACTTTATGCGAGCTAATGCTATGTAAAAGAAATTGTCTTTTATAAATTATATTTGGTTTGCCGTACCACAAAACGGAAAATTAGGCAGAATTGCCAGTTGATGTGCGATATCCTTTTTTGCAGTTTAAATACTTAAAAGGAACTTTCTGATCTGTATTTGGTGAGCATCTAAGTATGCTCATATTTACATGATCACAAGGTGTTAGGAAAAGACTTAGACGATCGACTTAATTAAAAATATATATAACACCAAAAATATTACAACGTAATACTAATTTATTTAAGTTATTTAGTGAAGTTTTCATAAAACAAATTATGGCAATTATGAACCGATTCATAAGATATTAATTTTTTTTTTTTTTTTTTGTCCTTTATAACTCCTCTTGGGAGCATAGGGCTTCCACTTGGCATCTCCATCTCACTCGGTTTGTTGCTGTTGTTCTTACATCGTTCCAAGTGAGATTGCATCTTCCTAGTTCCAGGAGTACTGATCGCCTCCAGGTGTTTTTGGGACGACCTCTTGTTCTTTTTCCCTGAGGGTTCCACTCTAACGCCATTCTGGTTATGCTATCGGCTGTTTTCCTGATGGTATGTCCGATCCATTTCCATTTGCGTTTCCTTATCTGTTTCACAATTGGTTCTTCTCTTGTTATCTCTAACAGATTCACGTTGCTGATGGTGTTAGGCCAGAATATTCCGCATATGATACGAAGACATTTGTTGACGAATACCTGCAATTTCTGTATGATGTTGTTTGAAATTAGCCAGGTTTCGCTACCATATGTTAGTATTGATTTTACGCATGCGTTGAATATTCTTAGCTTCGTGTTTCTGGAGATCTGAGAGCTTCTCCATATGGTTCTTAATTGTCCGAATGCCGATCTTGCTTTTCGAAGTCTGTTATTAACATCTGCTTCTGCACCGCCATCTGTTGTAATTGTACTGCCTAGGTAGCAGAAGGCATCTACATATTCGATGGTGTTTCCTTCAATGCTAATGTTTCCTCTATTGCAGGTGTTAATTCGCATGGCCTTAGTTTTCTGGATATTTATCTCCAATCCAACGCATCGTGCTAATTTTGTGAGATGTTCTAATTTAGCTTGGATGTCGCTGAGCTTGTGCGATAGTAGACAAATATCATCTGCGTAGTCTAAGTCCTCGAGTTGCCGTGTGAGACTCCAAGTTATACCACGTCTCTGCACGCATACTTCTCGCATAATTTCATCCAGGACAATTGTGAACAGTTGAGGTGAGAGTGGACATCCTTGTTTTACTCCTGTGTTTGTAGTGAAAGAGTCACTGATGTTTCCGTTGTGCAGAACCGCGAGATCCGCATCCTCGTACATCGCTTTGATAATGTTTATTATTTTCTGGGGTACTCCTTTCTTGCTTAATGCTTTCCAAATTGCAACACGTTTGATGGTGTCAAAGGCCTTCTTGAAGTCTTTGAACAGGAGGTAGAGAGGTGTACGCCATTCCACAGATTGTTCGACTATTATGCGTAGAGTGTTGGCTTGATCTACGCAGCTTCTGTTAGGGCAGAAGCCTGCCTGTTCATCACGTAAACTTCCTTCGATCTTGCTTTGAATTCTGCCTTGTATGATTGTTGCCAGTATTTTATATATGGAGTTAAGCACGGTTATTCCTCTCCAGTTGCTGCATTCTCTTAAGTCATCCTTCTTTGGTATTTTAACGATGATGCCTTTCTTCCAAGATGTAGGCAGCCTTTCCTCATCCCATGCCTTTCTGATGTGTGGATATAGAAGTTCGGCTGATATTCTAGCGTTAGCGCGTAGCAATTCGGCTGCAACACCATCCTCGCCAGCTGCTTTGTTGCATTTCAACTTCCTTATAGCCTCATTTATCTCATTGACAATTGGGTGGGTCACACGATATACTTAAGTTGTTGTTTGTGTGGCTGTTGGTTTCGTCTGTCTGCCATGTTTCGCTGATGTCAGCTATATTGCTGATTTCTTCGAAATGTTCCCTCCATCTTTGTGTTTGAGCGTCAGTGTT
Source organism: Dolichopus griseipennis (assembly GCA_963082915.1). Lineage (NCBI taxonomy): Eukaryota > Metazoa > Arthropoda > Insecta > Diptera > Dolichopodidae > Dolichopus > Dolichopus griseipennis. The sequence goes on along the minus strand of OY720444.1, from coordinate 50,117,164 downwards.
TACTAGTAGCACGCCATTACGATCCCTGACTGGTTGGTTTCTGTTACATTTGCGATTTGTGAGACTTCTTATGATCTGATGTAACTCTCTCATATTGTTTTGCCCTGCCGCTGTTTCAGCTGCTGTTGCTAATTTCTCTAGGAACTGTTTTTTGTCTCTTTTTGCTGCCTTCTTTACTTGTTTGGCAATTATGTTGTACTGATTGCTAATAGCTATGTTGTTATTCAGCTGCCGCTTTAGTTCTCTTCTTTGGGCTATAAGGTGCCATGTATCATCAGAGATCCATATTTTTCGTTCTGGCTGTGCTATATACCAAGTGTTTCTTCTCCGACTTGATTGAATACCGCTACAATGTCGTTCCATGTATGATTTTCCGCCAGTGTTGATGTTTTTTCTAACAGGTTGTTTACTAATTCATTTTTTGTAGGTACACTTAGGAGTTTTCGGAGGTTTAGTCGTCTTTTTCTTCTATGTCTGGTTGTTCTTTGTGCTTTCAACTTAATTTTGAAGTCACCAGTTATAAGTTCATGGTCGCTGCCGATATCAGCACCTCTTCTATTTCTGACATCTATTAATGAACTACGCCATCTTCTGCTCACACATATGTGGTCTATCTGATTGCGAGTGCGGCCTCCAGGTGATGTCCAAGTATACTTGTGTATCTCTTTGTGGGGAAAGATGGTGCCACCGATGACTAATTGAAATGTTTGACATATTTCGACTAATCTATCTCCATTGTTATTTCGAACTCCACAACCATGTTTTCCCACGATGTTTTCTTGGTTGGTGTTTCCTATTTTGGCGTTGAAATCTCCCATTAGTATGACAATGTCTCTTTTTCGTACATTATTAAGCGTTGATGTTAATTGTTCGTAGAATTCTTCTTTCTTGGCTATTTCTGCATCTTCAGTGGGTGCGTAGCATTGTATGATGGTTATGTTTCTAATTTTGCCGAGGAAACGAGCTGTGATTATCCTATCTGATGTTGGTAACCAGGATATTAGAGAGTTGCGCATTTTCCTCGATATTATAATTCCAACTCCACCTTGACCTCCAGTTTCCTCACCACTGTATATTAGAGTATTGCCATTTGCTGTAACAAGCTCGCCGGTGTTATTCCATCTCATTTCACTTATTCCTAGGATTTCGATCTTATATGATGTCATTTGTTGTTCTACTTGGGACAGCCTTGATGCTTCACGAAGAGTTCTCACATTCCATTGCGCTAAGCGCGTCCTATTTCGTAAGCCAAAGGTTGTTGCCGTAAGATCCATCCTGTTTTCTTGCCTTGTTTCAGTTTCTGTAATCGTTCTTTTCAGCTAAGTAGGTGATTGGTCTACTGTAGCCTATCCTAGGGATGGGGCTGCCATCTGTCGTTGCCTAGAAACAACGTCCTGAGTCTGGTCCAGTACCACTGAGGGCGATGTTATAGTGTCGTCTCAGGGAGCCTTAGTGGTATTTTGATGTTACTGGTATGCATGATGTTATTGTTATTCTATTTATTATTATAGTTATTATTATTATTATTATTATTATTATTATTATTATTATTATTATTATTATTATTATTATTATTATTATTATTATTATTATTATTATTATTATTATTATTATTATTATTATTATTATTTTTTTTATTGATATATTATATATTACCCAGCCAGGGATCGAACCCGAGACCTTTCGCATGAAAGGCCGACGCCACAACCACTGCGCCATCGGCTGGATGATATTAATAATGGGTAATAAACACAAAAACAACACGTTTTTCACGCTTTCAAAACAAACACAAAAACTTAAATTGTATAAATAGAAATATAAATTCTTTTTTTTATACTCGTATATATTTAATTTTTTTTATTGTTAATTAAAATTTTAATTTAAGATACATGAAAATGTAACTTAATTCATAAGCTTAATTATTTTTTTAATGTTGTATATAACTAATACGAGACGATACCATGCAGTCCATCCTATTGGCGCCAAATTGTTCAGAAACGTTTTACTGCCTTCTGGAATGTCATCTTTTGAAAATTTCAATTATCTTTGGGCAAAGATAATGAATACAACTAGATGTGCACTCTCATATAAAATTTTTTTTTAATAATAAAACCCTCATATGGGTCTAATATTATCATACATTCATACACGTTAAAAATTAAAAAAGCTTTTAAGAGAGTTAAAAATATAAATGAATCACGTGACTTCGATTAACTATAGTAAAGAGTTTTACTGAAACACATTTACATTATTTTTTCTTTAATGTCTCTACACGTCTTTCTCTATATGTATTATTTTATTCATATGCAAGAAATTTAATTTTTTTCTTTATTAGATTTCTATTTTCTGAATTTAAAAGATCATATACTCATTCGATGGCTCCAAAAAATAACGACGTAAGTCAAGTTTGATATGACGATTAGAATATTTGTCTTAGGTATAAGTAAATGCATATATTTTTTTTTTATTGTCAATTTTTATAAATAATATTCTTATAAATAATATTTTTTTGGTTTTAAGTATCGTTACAACGAAACAAAATTAAAAGAAGGTAGAATGTAAACCAAAGGTTTATAAAGGCGTACATTTCCACAAGACAATATAAACATTTCAGAATACTGTAACTTGTACTAAAATTTGTAAATGTTCTAGCAGATCTCTCTTTCTTCAAAATTTCAAGACTCTAGCTATAAGCATTGCGGAGTTATGAAGGAAGGAAGCAAAATCATGCAATATTTTAATTTGTATTCTTAATTTATTCAAAAGAATAACAAAGTTATAATAAAATACATTCCCAATATTTTTGAACTCATTTTTCTTAAAACATCATTTTAGATTTACATCGTTATAATTTGAAGCCATCGATATATTATAATTTCATAAGTCGTATTTATTATATTTCAAAATTTTTATTAAAAAAATAAAGTCAACAAAGCTTTTATTTTGTTTTTGTTTTTTTTTTTTTTTTTCGTTCTCTAATTTAATAATGAATAGAGTATAAAGCTTTAAGCTTTTTCGTTTTTTATTTCTTTGTATTTTAAAGAGCTTGAATTTTAAGGTTTTTGTTTTATATGGACTGTGCACATCTAGTTGTATTCATTATCTTTGCTTTGGATTTACAAAGTTACTATTTTCATTTTATGTTCAAACTGGGGTGTCACAAACTTAATTTTCAACCAATATGTTCCCAAATTTCAGTAGCTTTAAGCTAGGTATTTAGTTTTTTAAAATTTTTTTTGTCTTTGAGATCTGTTGAAAATGCAGTTAATAATTTTATTTTAAAAAAACTAAAATATTTTTGTTATTTATATATATAATTTCGCAAGCCCGATTTTTTATTTTGAGATAGCGCCGAAACTATAAGCCCGATTTTCATAAGCCATACACAAACAATGTTAAAATAAACTTATGGAGCTATCTTGATGAAATTTTAACTGTAGGTTACAAGTACTGCAAATACGGCGGGGATTGCATAGTTGGTATAAGGGCTAACGGCAATATATTGAAAAAACACAATAACTCAAAAACTAATTGCTATTTTGATGAAATTTAAACTCTAGGTTCCTAGTAGTGAAAGTACCGCGGGGACTGCTTATTGAGATCGGACAATGGGTTCGAATTCTAGAAGCTTTTGATCGAATTGAGGTCAAACGAGTTTAAATTCGAAACCAGGGAAGATAGAACCTTGAAATTTAAGGCACAGATGTGTCTTCTTATTTTTTTTGTGTTCTTGAAATTTAGGGCCAATTGGTGTAGTGGTACGGGTACCACCCCCACTAAATTAATAGAGATAGAAACTTTAAAATTGATACACGAATATTTTGTTACGATACCTAAGGTATTTTAGACATACATTTATAGCACATTTGTTATTTATTAGCTTTTCTAATAGGTACATATACTAGAAATTTATATTAATTTCAATTTTTAAAAATAAATGTGACAAAAGGCTTTTCAAAGCATTAAAGTTTTTAGTTTGCACTATAAACCATCAAATTATATAAACCGTATAAAGTATATATATAATATACTATCAAAATTTAATATTTTTGAATAACTTTGAGCTTACGAAAATGAGTGTCCCAGATAACAGGAGAACTATGTTTATAATACTTATTTATAACAGAAGTGCTCAAAATTCCATATCATAAATATAAAATATGAGAATTAACCAATTCTAATCCCATTATTTCAATCTGAAATTAATCTTAAAAACATTAAACAGCTAAAAAACTTGAAGTAAATGTTGAATACATTCATTTAACAAATTTTATTACCTTTTTATCACAAAATTTAATTATTCAAATTTTTCAAAATTAAAAAAATAAATTCTTAGTATAGTACCTATTAGAAAAGCTTATAAATTCAAAATATGCAATACATGTATTTCTTAAATACAATGACAAATTTAGAACTTATCATATAACTTATTAAAATATAAAAATAAATCATAATATTTAATCGGCTTATTTTTTTTCCCATACAAATATAAACATCCTTTTTCCGGGTAAACTATAAGATCAATTTTAATAAAAAAACAAACAAAAGAAAGGTTTTTTTTTTGTTTTCATAAGACAATGATATTTTTTTTAAAATATTGCGTTTTTTCAGGTGAAAACCCGTCTTTAATTTAACGTAAATTTGAATTTAACGGTCACGTTGTTAAAAGTTAAGTCTAATGACTCTAATATTATGCGCCGACTTTCTGAGTAAAAGTAATTCATTTTCGGTTGTAACTAGCAGCTCAATCAAACTATTAAATGCGCCGACTTATGTCTTTTTTTTTTTTTGTTTAGTTCAAATGTTCAATAAACAAGGAGATTGAAACTTTTTGTTTTTTTTTTCTTTATCTCTCTAAAAAAAATAATTTGTAATTTAAATGATTTGTTCCTTAGGGCCTAACCAAAATTAGCGCTTATGGTGTATAATTGCTAACAAAAAGTTTTAAATTAGTAGTTGAACATGAAAATAACTTACTGTACCTCGAATTTTTAAAATTTAAACATTAACAAAGCTTATAAAACTGTTTTTGATTTTTCTTATGTTGTTATTGTTCTAAAAATAAAATATTTTAAAATAATATTGTTTTTAAAAATACCTATATTTTTTTAAAAAATACATTACATATATTCAAAATAATTGAAATACCTATAATATGTTTACAGAAACAAAAAAATTACATTTCTTAAGAAAAATTATGTGTTCTTTAGGGATCAACCAGAATAAATGCGTACGGTATGCAGTTTCTGTCAAAAAATTTTGAAATAAGTAGGTATGTTATGTACTGTACTTCGGAATTTAAAATTTTAAAATTTGACAAAGCGTATAAAAATATTGTAATTGTTTTTTCTGATGTTGCTACGATTAAATTTTTTAAAATAAAATATTTTAAAATATAATTTTTTTTTTTTAAAAACATATACTCAAAATAATTGAAAATATCTATAATATGTTCGCAAAAAAAAACTAAAACATAATCGTCAACTTAAATAAAAGTTGACGTATAATTTCTGTCAAAAATTTACAAATAAGTAGGTACATGAATTTACATGCGAGCAACCAAAATACGCGTAACGCGATGTACTGTAATCGGATTTTTAAAATTTACAAATTGCCAAATGGTTTTTGGTTTTTCTTATTATATTTCTAAGATTATGTTTTAAAAAATATCTTATATTGAAAAAAATTCAAAATGTACCTTTTATATGAAATTAATAAAATTTTTTTTACTAAATTAAAACATTCAAATAAATATTTTTGTGTGTACGCGCGTATCAACTTACTGATCTATAGATAGACATATTGACGTACTCCCGTTTAAAAATTGTAGGTACGTCGTATTATTTAATTTAGATAAAAGAAATATTTAATTATCTACTCTTTTCATCTACTCTTTTTCAAGAGGCGGTGTGGTGTAGCTGTAAAAAGAGTAGACTCCCAGACAAGTAGGTATAATATAAAGTAAAGTAAAGAATTCAGAACCATTTTTTGTATATGTACATACATGTGTAGTAAAAATTTTAGATTTTATTATTGAAATGTAGTGCTTATTTGCCTATGTAGCTACTAAATTTAAAAATGGAATAAGAGGAGGAAAAATTTTGGCAGCTTCAATATAATATAATACTAAGTAATTAACTTATTTACTTATGAATTATGATAGGTATGTTAAATTTTATTGTACATATTATGCTCTATGAATAAACTTTTTAATTAGGATACAGAATACATACAACATAGTTCAAATCGTACTAAAATGTTTAGAAGAAAGTACAGTTTTCTATATGTAGGACAGCATTAACTCGAATTTTGGCTACTTGACTTCAGTAAATATGTATACATATGTATTTGTTTAGAAAAATCATCAAATTTCCAGAACATTATATATTTTTTTGTGTAATAAGTGTACAAAATTATACTCTATTTATAGCGCGTTAAGCTACAGGAATATAATTCAAAAATACCTAAAAACGTTTTTATAATTGAAAAAATTATAAATTTTTTTTTTAAGCTAATTTCAAACGCAAGAATTGTTAACAACATTGTTGCCATACATTTTATTATGTATAGGAAAAAAAAATTAGTTTCGTGTAATATTAGTCTAATATAAATTACACAAAACGGATTTGTTATGTAAATTTAAAAGCACACAAAGCTCAAATTTCGAGCAAAGGGCGATACTAGTTTTATATAAATGCAGCAAATACCTTTGAACACAAAGTATCGTACACAATTTCTATATTATATATTATTATCTTTGGTAATAATTCAAACAATATATATTCATAAATGAAAAAATTTAATCATTTATTAAAAAGATAATTCGTTTTTAATTTATAGCTTTTTAAAAATATAAAAGTGTTAAATAAGAACAGAAATAGGAAATAGTGTACCAAATTTGAATTTTCTATCTTTACTAACCTCGAAGTTAAGCTTATTAATTTTGGGATTTCTTAGGCAGCACCTGAATAACCAATACAATTAAGTCTAAATTTCGACGACACAAAGGAAATAGGAAAAAACAGCTATATTTATTTCAAATTACTATCTTTATTAAATTCGAATACATGCTTTAAGGTCTATAAGTAGTGGGCGTGGTACGCCAACCGCTATTCCAATTCATCCAAAATATTACAGACACAAAGCAAATAATAAGAAACACCTGTGTCCCAAATTTTAAGGTTCTATCTTCTTAGGTTTCGAAATTATACTCGTTTGACCTAAAGGCGATCAAAAGGTTCTAGAATCCGTCGTAGCTTTATTACTAGTACCTTACATTAGTGGTTGAGTTATCGTGATTTTTAATTTATATTCGTTATTGGTTTTGTGAGCTATTCTATTGACTCAATTCTATTCTTCTATTCTTAAATTGTGATTTATTTCAGGAATAAAATTAACTTAAAGGTATGAGTATTGCCATAATTATTTAGTGTGGGTATTTATAATAGTTCGAGTTGTAAAATATTTATTTAAAATGTTGACAAGGTCTCGCCAATTCTTTTTAATTATATATATGATAATAAAATTATTTCTTATATTTTTATAAAAAAAAGTTATTAACGCAACTTTAACTAAATACCTAGCTAAAAACTACTTGGGAACATAGTGGTTGAAAATTAAATTTGTGATGCTCCAGATTCAACCGAAAATGAAAATAATAACATTGTAAAACCAAATATAATTAAGATTTTCAATAACTAGATATTAAGTGTATTTATGCCAAAAAAACAAAGAGTATGACATTAATGAAGGCAGTAAAATATTTCTGAACAATTTGATGCCAATATAAAGGAGTGCGTGATGGGGTCTCGTGACCTCTTCTTTTTCACCTTGATTCTCCTTTAAAAATTTAATAAAATCGGTTAAGAAATAATTTATTCTGCGAGCACATTACCTTAAAAGCACAGATAGTTTTTAATTCTTTTTTATTAAAAACTTCTATAAAAAAGAATTATTACAATTATCAAAAAAAAGCTAAAGGTACCAGTATGGCGGTGATCTAAACTAACGAAACAAACCTTGGAGTTGTTCTCGTTAAAATGCATGGGGTAATATTGTGCTTGAACTATCATTGACTGATTTTACAATACTTTACCCTCACAAATCAACAAATTTCCCTATCAATAATAGGTCAAATCCTTCTACTTTAAATTTCTTTTTATCCAATTCTTCTAATATGTGTTCGCACCCGTTACAATCATGATTCAGAACGAAGAAATTCAGAATACCTACCAATAAAAATTGCTGTCAATGAGTGCGCCTTTCTACATGATCTCACCTATTCCAATTTTCGAAACGCTAAATGGTGCTTGTATCTGAAAAACCTAAAAAAGAAAATTCAAAAATATGATTAAGATATTCTATTGACTATTCCTATCCAATAAACAATATGATGTCACATCATGCTATACTAACATAAACTTAATACAAAACTTCTCTTTAGTGCAAGAAATATAGTAAGGCGAATTTGGATAAGGCATAGAAAATTAATTCTAAAACCTCCATTGTCTTACCTAAATCATAAAATTAAAACGAAAATCACTAACCATCCCATTAGATTTTTAAGTAACTTTTCAAAAATTTTTTAAAATATAATCAAAAAAAAAATTAAACCACTGAAAAAGATATGCTTCCAAATATTCAATTCGCCTGTTGTGAAGAACACAAGACGTTTGAAAAATTATATCAAATATAAATTAGTAGAACGTAAATCTATTGGTTTAATATCTTTAGACATAAACTCTGCATTTGACACAGTCTGCAATAATGGTCTATTACTTTCTTATTAAAATATATAGGCTTTCTAAATGACAGAATTTTGAAAGGCCTTGTGAATGGTTAAGGGATCAGTTTAAAGACCAATATTTGACTATATATATATTTGATATTCCATGTCTATCGATTTTCACTGCCATTTACTCCGCAGATTCACAAAGTGGAATAATTATTACAAATTTATCTAGACATTCTTAATAATCTTTTTTCTAAGTGGAAAATTCAAATCAATATTTCGAAAACCAGTTCTATTTTCTTTAGGAAAAGAAAATTTTATTTTCTACCTACAATGCCACAAATATAAACGACACTGAAATTAAATGGGCCAATTCCATAAAATATCTTCGTCTATCTTTTGATAAATTTTACTTTCAATTGAAACTTTTATTTCACTATAGATATGGTCTATAATACACATGAATATTATATCCGTTCGTCTGCATAAACTCCAAAGTGCCAACAAAAATAAACTAATGATTATAAAGACCATATTTCAACCAGTTATCTACTATGCAGCTGCGGTTTGGAAAGATAGCGCTGCAATTCATATAAAAAATCTTCCAATAGGTGAAAAAGAAACTTTTTAATAAAAATGATGTTAAATCTTTCTTTCTACTATTTGACTCGAATACTTCACTTCAATTTAAATAATAAGTATTAATAGTAAATTCAATACCGATAATACTTTAACTTGAAGTCTCAATTAAATTTAACTCAAGATAATAAGTGTAAGTTAAGTTTTTTAATATAGTTTTAAGAAAGTCTAGGCTAGTTTTAAGATTTATACATAAAGTTCATATAGGATTTTTTTCTCGCTAGTTTTTCGTAAAACAAAAATATTACAAAAAAATATTCAAACAATTAAAAAAAAAAAATATTATTAAAACTAATTAATGGTTGTCAAAATAAATGTATAAAAATAACTTTTGTAATTAAAAATTGTAAATTTAAGGAGTACAAAAAATAAATAAAAAAATTTTAACAACGAAAAGTTATTTTAAAAGTTTTTGTATAATATTTGAAGTACAAAATTTAGAGTGATATTTATTGAATTGCATGCGACACATACGATTGAATATTACATGTCTGAATAAAAGTACCAAGAAGATGCTTTTTTCACCTTGACATTATGTGTTTTTTCAAAGATTAAGGAAGATTTTTATGATATTTATAATATTGAAATAATTAATAAAAAAAGTTTTTGATTTTCATAACTTAATTATTTATCTAAAAGAACATAGTTTCGACAAAGTAAGAGTACAAGAACGTTCAAGGTAAAAGTTATATAAAGTTTAAACAACTTTTCAATCAGTTAAAAATATATTTTCAATATTTTTTTTCCACGAATTTTCTTAATTTTTTTTTTTATAAAATATGTACCTACATAAAATTTTATTTACTTAAAAATTTGTTTTCTTGTCTTTTATTATATATTCTTAAAATAATTTTCATGTAATAAAATATTAACTTATTAATTGATGATTTTTACTGGTTCATTTACTGTGATCAAAAAAATGAGTAAATTATAAAATACCCATTAATATCGGTCACAAAAAAAAACAGTATTAAATTTTTTTAATATCTTTAAAATAAAAATATGCAATTAATTTTTTTTTAATATCTTTAAAATAAAAATATGCAATTAATTTTTTTTTAATAAATAAATTGACAAACTGATGCGTCTTTGGCAAACTTAAAATCAAAACTAATAATTCAAAATTACTAGTTTTGGTTTTACTATTACAAACTAAGTACGTATTCAAAATATAAAGTTTAAATGTTTAATTTAATTATTAATATTAATATAACAATATTTGTAGTTATGAATTTTGAAAATAATATTTTAATATAAAAACTTTTACATTAAGAATCCATACAACTTCCCTTGTTACGAACAAAACGAAAGTTAATATACAACATTACTATTCTCTTTTTAGCACATTCCAAAGATTTTGAAAATATTTTGTCTCCCTCTCCGTCTGTTCTTATGTTTACGAAAACTTTTACTAAAGAAATTTTAACTACGGGTAGGTATTGCCAAAAATAATTTCATGCAAGAACTTTTTTCTGAAGCTCCCCCTGTTACTACAGTCTACCAAAATCCGAAAAAGCTGTATTTTTAAATTGTTAAAACAAGAGTTCTATTAAGTTTATATTCAATCTAGATAGAAGGTATTTGCTTTTACAAGCTTTACAAAAATATATAGCACAAATGGTAGGGTTGCCATACTGTACTAAAACTTACTGTTGTGCAAAACTTAATTTTCCTCGAGAATCACCATAAGTTTGCTTAATAAAAATTTGGGAACCTTTCCCTTTGAAGGACTTATTAGGACTTATTAAGGCTATTAGGACTTAGTTATAGGCTTTTAGCACTAAAAATTTCCCATTTTCATACTTAGTCATCACTAACTTAGTCATCGTATCTATATTTCTAAAATGAAACTTTAACATTAAAGCTCCACATTGTATTTCGATACTTGTTAACAGATTTCTTGACTGCAATGGGATTATATTCTATGTATGGTTTTCATTATTATTCATAAATAATATGGCGCTAACCTCGGTATGAAACACCATATAATTTTGAAACTGTGCTTTTTTAAAAACTCTTGTTTCTATCTTTTATCTAATAATTTTTATTTCGTTTTAGATGAGCTGGCATAAGTTTTAGATAGGGTTATTTAGTTTTAAAAGGTTTGATATTATAAATTGAGTTACATTTGAAAAAATTTATATCTTTAAAGTGATCTTTAGATTGTTATAATTTTATCAATATATACCTAATGAAAGTTTCGAAAATATTATAAGCAAAATAAATAATTTTAGGTTGGAGAAAGTTATATTGGTAAATTAAATTATATTTAATTATTTTACCAATATAACTTTATTTTAATTTTATTGATTTAACATAATTAATACAGTTACCTGTGGAAAAATTCATATTGTTTCATTAAACTTAAATATTATAATAATTTAATTTGAAATATATTAGAAAAGTGTAATTAAGAGTAATTAAATATAATACCAATACGCAAAATAAATTCATTACTTTTTCTGTGGTATTCACCCCACAGAATTTTTTTTATATTATCATTTCATGTAATCTTACCAGTTTTAATACAACTTGAATACCTCAAAGATACTGTAAGCAATAATCATAAAATAAATGCATTACTGTTTCTGTGGTATTCACCCCACATAATTTTTTTATTTTATCATTTCATGTAATCTTACTTGTGTTGATACAACTTGATTACTTAAATGCAATAATCAAGTCTAAGCATCGGTAAGATAATAATAATTTTAAAAAATGATTATAAAATTCAAAATAATATTACCAAAATTGGGAGACTTTGGAAAATTTTTCTTTTATAGAAATACTTTATATCTCGTTAGATAAATTTTATTTTGCAACTTAGTTAGCACAAATACCAGAGAAGTCTTTACTGGTAATTTTGAAATCCAAAATATAAATTAACGAATATTTTAATATAATAAAAATGAAAATTAAGTTCATAAAGCAAAATTCAACAAAATTTTTCAATTGCTGTTTCCGAACATATAGGTTTAACTGGCTCAAATAAATCTTTTTAGGTTTACTTTATTTAACTTTAATTAACTTAATATAATTGATAATTTGGAAACTCGTTAATTTAAATAAATTTGAAATATTATAGATATTAAAACTAAAAGCAAACAAAAGAAACAACAATTAATAAAGTAATATGTAAAAAGTACAAAATACATTCAAAACAATGAGAAGTCCATAAATTAGAACTAAATAGGTGTAGTGTAAGAAAGAACACCCTGATACCAAATTTAAAGCTTCTATATTTATTTCAAGTTACTATCTTTATTATTTTCGAAGATATATTTTAAGGTCTTGGAAGTAGTAGGAATGGTACTCGAAACGCTACCCCAATTGTTCCCAAATTTCAAAGAAACGAAGAAAATAAGAAGAAAAACCTGTGCCCCAAATTTTAAGGTCACATATTTTTGGTTTTGAAATTATACTCGTTTGGCCATAATTCGATCAAAAGCTTCGAGAATCCTAACCCATTATCCGATCTTGACAATCTCCGCGGTACTTTCATTAGCTGTAACATAGAGTTTAAATTTGATCAATATCATTACTTTTTAAGTTATATTCTATTTTTGGATATAAGTTTATTTTGCACTCTGTGATCGATAAAAAAAAAATAATTTTTAATTTAAGTTTATTTTTATAAAGTTATCTTAAAATGTTTTCCAATATAATAAATAAATTAATTTAAAATTTAAAACGTCTCTATTTATTGACTACAAAATTAGAATTAACATAAATTAATTAATTTTTTGATTATCCAAATATTCTAACTTGCGTTCACGTGTTGCTGCAAATATTATTTTAATATTTCCCAATTTCTCAATAATTTTGCTGACGTGATAAAAATAGTTGAGAAATAATTAAGTGCGTTAATTTTTGAAAGTGGAATTTTAATACTTCGTTTTTATTTACTAAAATATATTTAAAATCTGTTTTTACAATTGTATTATTATTTTTTTTTAATAATCTTAAAGCCAAATTATCAAATATTTCATATTTTGTTAAAGGAATTTCAACAACATAAAATAAATAAGTACTATTACAAAAAAAAATTTTATATTACTATAATTTAGAGCGTCTTCGGGTGTATACAATACTTTTGTAAGAATTGCTATTTTGGTTTTAGGTAACAAAACAGAATTTATAACCACTGCTTTAGCCCAATGGACTGCGTAATTGATATTGATAAATTTTTTCTTTAATAATTTTAATTTATACTAATTCTTTCAGCATTTTGATAGTTAAATTCATTACGTGACCTAATATTTTCTATGATTGAATTTGTGACTTGTGTTATATTATTAATTTGGTCGCTAAACACCTTGTTTATGATTATTTGTGAGTTGGAATTTTCAAAACATCATGCAATTTGCTTTTGATCATCACAAAGTGCTTATGTTCAGGAGTTCCACCTATCCATTTCCATAAGCTTCCAACAGCATTGATAGCTCTCTTGTGTTTCCGGTCTATTTCGAAATCATCTAACAGATACAAAATTTATAAAAGTTCATGTTTCAAATACGGATATAACAAATGAGATTTTGTTTCTTCTTCTTCTAGTACAAAATTAATTTTCTAAAGCTTCCTTCTTGTATCTTATCTTGGCATTTTCAAGATTTATGACTACAGCGTGATCCATTAAAATCCAAAATTTAAATATCTGCTAAAGTTTTCTATGTGAGGAATCTAAATCTATTCCGCCTGATTCTGTAAAAATGGTTGTGTTGAAATTTGCTTTAACTTTTCTTTTTTGAATCTGTAAGTAAGTTTAGACCCTATTCTTTTGTTGTGTTTCACATAAATAGTTTATCCTACATATTTTTTTACCTTCTTTTGGGCACAATCCATAAAGCGAATTATATGAAGATTTGGAATGCCTGATGATTTCGTCTTGAAGAAGCTGATGGATTTGCTTATCGATTTCGGATTTTAAGACCATTGGATATGGATCACTTTTGGAAAAAAACACGTTCGTTTGTTGTTGTTCTTATTTCTGCTCTCACTAAGGTGGTATAAGTGAGACTTTAATTTGGATCCGCGAATAAATTTGGAGAATTATTTATGAGCCAGCTTAGTTTTTCTTTTTGCCGAGGGTTTAGATGTGACGTTCTGAGTTCTATTGTGTTGACTGATTCCGATATTAATTCTTTATTTGGAAATCTTAAATTTCGTTGCAGGACTAAACAACTTTCCTTTGTATGGATGACTGCATTTAAATTTGTGAGTGAATCATTTGCTACAATTCTATCAAAAGTAGTTAAATTTGGCAGAATGAAAAACTTTACTTTTGATATTCCCAGAGTTTGTTTGAAGATGTTTGTTAATATCTATTTGACTGAACTAATCTGGAACTTCTTCTATTTTGAATAGGACTTTTACGTATCTTGGTTAAATATAATTATTATTGGATCCTGTATCTATAAGAAACTTTAGAATTTCCCCGTTCCGGTTTGATGTTTAATTTATGGGATCGAGGAAGAGTTTAATCTAAAAAAGAATTGGGTAATTTTTGTTTGCAGGACGAGCATTCTTTCCAAGCTTCCTTCTCTTTATCTTCTTCGTTAATGGTGAAGGTCTCGTGTAGTTAAGCCTTTGCGTCGTATAACGTTGGTATGAGTTATGCGGTGTCTTTCTCTTGTTTTTATTGTGTTCTCTGCTTGAGTTGTAATGGTACTTGTCGTGATATGCCGGCCTACTGTTGAAATTCCTATTGTATCGGGGCAAATGAGTCTGGTTTGAATCTGCAGTCTCCGATTTTAGTTGGTAACCTTTTTTTTCTCTAGGTTGTTGCTGAAGTTAGTTATAATTATAGTAATGACTATTATTACGCTGCCATGAGTTTCATCTGTGGTAGTAGAAGTTAGGTCTGAAAAAACAACGATACGAATTTTCGATACAAACCAACGCTGTTTCTCTGTACATTTTTGTCATGGCGCTTTGTGCTTCTGGAGCAAATTCATAAATGAAACCCTTTTTTAAAATAATGCGAGATGTTGAAATATTTCTGTATAAAAGTTTTCAACGGTTAAGTTTCCTTGCCTCTTAATTGACCCTTGATAAACCAGAGTACGAGTATTCCTTTTATCAGCATAATGCCTACCAAGACATCTCACATGGGTTCGGCGAAATCGACACATGGTTTTGGATTCAGGACCTTTTAATTGTTCTAAGGGCCAAGGAACATATAAAAAAAAAGAGGATAACTCAACAACTAATGTCGTTACAATCATGAATTTTGTGATGTAGGTTACCAGTAATGAGACTATGGCAGCGACTGCATACGAACGAGTTTGGACCATGGGTTCGGATTCTAGAAGTATTTGATCAAATTTAGGCCAAACAAGCATAATTCCGAAACCAATGAAGATAAAACTTTCAAATTTGGTATCAGTGTCTTCCTATGTCCTTAGAGTTCTGGAAATTTAGGACCAATTACAGTAATGGGTCGGGGACCATCCACACAGTTCTGAAAACCTTAAAGCATATCATTGAAATTATTAAAAAAAAATAGCTTAAAATTAAGATAGAACGACCGAATTGTGTACAAGGGTTCACTAGTATTGAAAGAACGGCGCGGACTGTATATAGGCGAAATCCGACCATGGGTTCGGATCCTGGAACCTTTTCATCGAATTTAGGCAAAATGAGCGTGATTCCGAATTCAAAGAAGTTAGAACCCCAAAATTCGGTATCGGGGTGTCCCTTTCTATTCCCTTAGTGTCCTCGAAAATTGGAACCAATTGAAATAGTGGGTCGGAGACCATCCACATAGTTTCGAAGAATTTAAAGCATATTTTCGAAAATAATAGAGATAGTAACTTCAAAAAAATGTAGAAGCTTCAAATTTGACACAAGGCTATTCTTTACTATTTGCTACGTGTTCCCTTAATGTATGACCAATTGGAGTGGTGGTTTAGGTAACTCTCTTAGACCTCTAAAGGTTGAAAGACTTATCATCGAAATTAATAAAAATAGTAACTTAAAATTAATATAGAATGTTCCGATTGTATACAAGGGTTAACTAGTATTGAAAGTATGACTGGGACTGCATATGGGCGAAATCGTACTATGGTTTCGGGTTCTGGAACCTTTGAAAAGTTCAAAAGCTAACAAACGTATATTTTAAAAACACCAAAACTCAGAAACTAATTACGCTATTTTGATGAAATTTATATTCTAGGTTACTAGTAATGAAAGTACCATGGAATTGGTTCTTGTCGGGTTCGGATTCTAGAAGCTTTTGATCGAATTGAAGTCAAACTAGTATAATTTCGAAACAAAGAAGATATAACATTATATTTGGGGCACATGTGTTTCTTCTTATTTGTTTAGTGTACGTGAAATTTTGGATGAATTGGAATAGCGGTTTGCGTACCACCCCGATAACTTCCGAGACCTTAAAGCAAAAGCAAAATATATTTTAAATTAGTAAATATAAAAAAATCTAATTTGATATACTGTTTCCTATTTCCGTTCCTATTTAACACTTGTATATTTTTAAAAGGCTAAGAGTTTTACTATTAAACATATTATGTATTACTAGTATCGCCCTGTGCTCGAAATTCGAGCTATTTTTGCTAAGTTAACATATAAAATTCGTTTTGTGTAAATTATATTAGACTATACATAATAAAAACAAGTTAAGAAACAGTCAGTCGGTGCAACCGACTTAGAAATACCCTACACCTATTTGATTCAAATTTAAGGACATATCCATAAGTCATTTTAACACCATAAAAGCTGTTATTAATTTGATCGTAAGACATAGCTAACCAAATTAACTTTATAATACTAAAAACATTTTCTAATTACACTATCTATTAAAAAATATTACAAATTCTTACTAATTTATCTATTTAAAAATATTAAAAAACAAACAAACTTGAAATAAATGAAAATATATTTATTTCAATTCAATTACAAAATGAAAAAATTCTAATTATTACATTTTGTGATATAAAAATAATCAAAGCATAATATATTTAATAATCCAAATTTTTAAAAATTGCAATTATTTTAAATGGTTAGTTTATATACCTAATAGAAAAGCTTACAAACGCAAAATATGCAATAAATGTATTTCTAAAATACAATTACAAATTTAGACCTTTTTATATAATTCATTTAAATATTCAAATAAATTTTACATAAATGCAGCAAGTACCTTTGAATATAGCTGAACCACGACAATTCAGTCTAGATTTCGGAAACACATAGGACATAGGAAATATATTCTTTGGCTTTGAAATTAAACTCAACCAGAACTAATTCCCATGGTACTTTCATTACTAGTAACCTAGAGTTTAAATTTCATCAAAATACCGGCATTATTTTTTGAGTTATGGTGTTTTTAAGATATATGTTTGTTAGTCCTTGAACTTTTCAAGTGTTCCAGAACCCCAAACCATGGTACGATTTCGTCATATGCAGTCCCGTCATACTTTCAATACTAGTTAACCCTTGTATACAATTGGAACGTTCTATCTTAATTTTAAGTTACTAGTTTTATTAATATCGATGATAAGCTTTTACACATTTGGGGGTCTAAGAGAGGTCCTGAACCACCACTCCAAATGATCCCAAATTAGGGGGGCACGGAAGAAATAGTAAAGAACACCCTGGGCCAAATTTGAAGCTTCTACATTTGTTTCAAGTTACTATTTTTATTAATTTCGAAAATATGCTTTAAGGTCCTCGGAACTGAGTGCCTGGTCCCCGACCCACTAGTCCAATGGGGCCCAAATTTCAAAGACACTTACGCAATAGGAAGGGACACCCTGATACCAAATTTGGAGGTTATATCTTCATTGGTTTCAGAATTACGCTAGTTTGGCCTAAATTCGATCAAAAAGTTCTCAATTCCAAACCCATTGTCCAATCCTCACCGTACGTAGTCACCGCCGTAGTTTCATTACCAATAACCTACAGCACAAATTTCATGAAGATAGCCTTATTAGTTGTTGAGTTATCGTGATTTTTAAAAATATAAAATATTCAACGCGATCGGACGTGTTTTTAATCGCGGAACAATTAAAAAACAAAAAAAAAATCATCATATTGTGTATTATTTAATTCAGTTGTTCCTATAACGTATAGGCATGGCTGAATGTCGGAAATGTCGCTCAAAAATTAGAGGAGAAACGGGTATTCGATGTGACGGCGTGTGCGGGAAAATATTTCACAGTGCGTCAAAATGCTCGGGGCTTGATCAGGCGGCAAATAATTTATTAGACTCAAATAAGAACATTAAATTTATTTGTGATGACTGCATTTTATATATACATAATGTAGACATGGTTATTCAAAATATTGAATGTGAAGTGAAAAAAAGTAACGACTACTTGAATGAATATAAACAAGAATTTGCAAATGCACTAAAAAAAAATGAATTAGAAACAATGCAATTACTAAAAGCTATTGAAGATAGATATATTGAGCGTTTAGAAAATATAAAAAGTGTGCAACAAAAAGAATTCGAAAAATTTTCTAAAACTAGTGAATTATTCAAAACGGAAAGTGAAAAACTGAATGTAGCTATGAATAATACATTAGATAAAAGCAATGAACTAAGTGATCAAATTACAAACTTAAGTGAAAAAGAAATTAAACAAAATATAGGTCAAAATTCGTTGTTCTCTGATATTGTCAAACAAAATGCATGTGTAAGCAAAAATATTGTACGTGAAAAGAAAGAAAAAATACCTTTGGTCATTAAACCTAAAAGTAAGCAAAAATGCAATATAACTAGAATGGAATTAAATAAGAAGGTAGATCCAAAAAATTTTAAAATTAAAAATATTGAAAATCGTAAAAATGGAGTTATTATTGTGGAAGCTGACAATAACCAGGAAAGAGAAAAAATAAAGTCTGCTATTGAAGATAATTTAGAAGAGAATTATGAAGTTATAATTCCCTCGGAACTTAAACCAAGAATAGAAATAGTGCATATGACATCTAATTATTCAGAGGATGAACTGTTAAGCAAACTTAAGTGTCAAAATCAACACTTAGAAGAGAGTGAGATGAAATTAATAAAAACGTATGAGATAAATAAATATAAGGAGCAAAAATATTTCAATGTAATTATTGAAATTGATAAGGAGTCTTTTGCGAGAGTTATAAAAAATGAAAAAGTTTCAATTGGTTGGGAACGTTGTAAAGTATTTGATGCCTTGAGAGTGCTTCGATGCTTTAACTGCAAAGGGTTCAATCACAAAGCTGCTGACTGCAAAAATGAGGAAACATGCTCTAATTGCCTCCAAAAACATAAAAATAGTGAGTGTAAGAAGGAGAAAGTAGTAAAATGTAATAACTGCATCGTAGCAAACGAAAAGCTTAAACTTAACCTTGACGAGTGCCATGATACATTAAGCAAACTTTGTCCGGTTTATCTAAGAAAACTGGACGTGCTTAAGAACAAAATCGGTTATTAGCAATTACAGCTACATATTAACGAAATAAACAAAAAAGCTATGTCTAACTTGAATGAAATTGCAGAAGATGGAGTTACCGAAACAAAAACATCATCGAATTCAGGAAATGAAGTTTCAACATCGATAAATTCAAAAAATGTAACACCATCATCAAATTTTAGTAACAAAAAAAGTAGTAAAAAAAAATGTTCCTTCAACAAATCCAATAATTAAAACCAACAGTATATTAAATAAATATCTATCAAAAATATGGAGTAAAAAGCAAAAATCGGTAAATAAAAATAACAATCATAATAGTAACAATATTAATAATAGTGATAATAATAATAATAATAATAATAATAATAATAATAATAATAATATTAATAATAATAATAATAATAATAATAATAACAATAATAATAATAATACGAATAATATTAACAAAACCAATATTGTTAAAGATTCTCCAAGTTGCAATTATACAAATTGGGTTAAAGGTGAAACACTGAAACCTCAAATCAAAGAATCTGCAAACAAAATTGTTACATTTGATCCACCGATTGTAAGACTAACTCGTAAAGCAGTATTAGAAGGTGACAGTATTTATGTGCTCTCACGACTAAGGGACCACAGAATTTACAATAATGTTAGACTTTTTTTATCATATTTTTACGACCAAAGTGATATATGTTATGATGGCATAACACAAACGAACCTTAAAGTCTTAATAAATCAAGATGGCTTACCAACAAATTATAAAGAACTTTGTAAAATATATTATGAATACCATGATAGAGTAGGAATTTTCAAAGAAGATGTAAACAAAGATTTAAATTCATACAGAATACATATTGATAATAAATATAGAGATTACCTTCACAAAGTTAGAGAAAATTGGAATAATTATATGAACCCTATTTCTAAATGATGGAGACCTACAATAACCTAAAAAAAATTAAATCAATAAATATTCTGTACGTGAATATTAGAAGTATGAGAAATAAATTAGACGATCTAATCTTATTGATTAAAACGCACTCTCCAGAAATTGTTATTCTAAATGAAACATGGATTTACTCATCTGAAATTCCATTTATGCAAATTCCTGAATTTTCAGCCATTCATTCAGCCATCATTCAGCCATTCAGAACTGGAATGTATTTCAGAATCTAGTTGCGCAAAGAGTTGAAACGTGTAATTCATACGACAAGCTCACGGAGTGTTTAAAAGAAAGTAAAGCTCTGGCATCATCATTAAGAGTAGTTAGAAGAAGAAATCAAAACCTCTGGGTTACACCATTTATACTTAGCGTAATCAAAAAGAGAAATAAACTGTACTCTAAACTTCGCAAAAACAAAGACAACTCTGAACTACAAAATAGGTATAGAAGAATCAAAAATTATGTTCAAAAATTAATAAAAAAAGCAAAAGAAGATTACTTTAACAACCAAATGAGTGAAAGTACCAACCCTCAACAGATGTGGAAAGTCATCAACAAGCATTTAAATCAAAATAGCTCAAAAGAAAATTCAACAATTCGCTTAAATAAGAATAATGGTGAAATCTCTACATCTGAGCTAGAGGCAGCAAACATTCTCAACAATCATTTTGCTACCATTGGAAGCACATTAGATAAAAACTTCACCAATCAAACAGTTAATGAAATAAGTACACAGCATTGCATAAATCAGAACTCAATATATTTGATTCCAACAGACAATAATGAATTAAAACATATCATAAACTCTTTTAAAACTAATTCATCTCCTAGGCCTGATGGTATTTCAATAAAACACATTAAATCAGTCGAGCAAATAATATCAAACAAACTAGTTAATTTAATAAATGAAGTTTTATCTACTGGTGTTTTTCCTGATATGGCTAAAGAATGTACTATCACACCAATTTTTAAATCAGGGGATAAAATGGACTGTAATAATTATAGACCGATAACCTTAACAAACTGTCTATCAAAAATTATTGAAAAAGTTATTAAACGTCGTTTAATTACGTTTTTTACTAATTCAAAACTAATTGATGACCACCAATTTGGTTTTTTAAATGGAAGCAGTACTGAATCAGCAGCACTCGAAGTTGTGAACTTCATTAATACAGCATTGGACAAAAATAATTATGCAGTAGCTATTCTATTAGACTTAAAAAAAGCTTTCGATACGGTAAATCATGATATACTTCTAAATAGTCTTGATAAAATGGGTATTCGAGGAGTTGCAGCCAATCTATTCCATTCCTACTTAAAATTTCGTAAGATCAAAACTAAAATAAACGAACTTATTAGTGAAGAAGCAAATCTTGAAGTTGGAGTTCCCCAAGGCACAGTTCTTGGTCCTATTCTTTATTTAGCTTATGTGAATAGCTTTAACAAAATTGGGCTAAGTGGACATTATTCAATGTTTGCGGATGATACCATAATTTTATATAAAGGCAAAAGCAGTAATCTACTAGAAGAATATATTAATTTGGATTTAAATAAAGTTAGTGAGTGGCTAGACCAAAAGAGACTAACGATTAACGTAACTAAAACTGATCTCATCATTTTTAAGCAAAAAAATAAAGAAAACATTAACCTATCAATTTCTATTAATCAACAACAAATAAAAAGAGTTAAATCTTCTAAATATTTAGGATTAGTTATTGATGAAGACCTATCTTGGAAAATACACATTGAAAAATTAAAAAAAACAATAATGTCAATAGTAGGTGCCATTGGAAGATGTCCTAAATTAAGCGAACAAGTTGCAAAATTAGTCTTTTACTCTCACATTCAGTCTAAAATACGGTACTTAATTCCAGTTTGGAGCCAGGGTTGCAAATACATTACCAATTCAATAAGCATCCTTATCAACAGAGCTATAAAAATTTTATACAGATTACCATATGATTATCCGACTACTCAATTGTATTATACTTGTAACTTGCCTTCTGTTGAACAAACAATATTTTTAGAAAACTGTAAGTTAATTTACAAATTATCAAATAACCTAATGAAAAGCAACCTAAAACTACAAACAAATGCTTCAGTTCATAATTACAACACAAGAAATGCAGAACATTACCAACTAGCAGCACCCAGAACCGAAAGAGGTAAAAGAGACGTTATGTTTAATGGTATAAAAATTTTCAATAGCCTTCCTAACAATATAAAATATGCTCCTAATTTAAGATTATTCAATAAAAGATTGCAAGCTGTATTGCCAAAAAATAATAACTAAAAAAAAAAAAAAAACAAGTAAAGAAACAGTCAGTCGGTGCAACCGACTTAGAAATACCCTACACCTATTTGGTTCAAATTTAAGGACATATCCATAAGTCATTTTAACACCATAGAAGCTGTTATTAATTTGATCGTAAGATATAGCTAACCAAATTAACTGTATAATACTAAAAACATTTTCTAATTACCCTATCTATTAAAAAATACTACAAATTCTTACTAATTTATCTATTTAAAAATATTAAAAAACAAACAAACTTGAAATAAATGAAAATATATTTATTCCAATTCAATTACAAAATTAAAAAATTCTAATTATTAAATTTTGTGATAAAAAGATAATCAAAGCATAATATATTTAATAATCCAAATTTTTAAAAATTGCAATTATTTTAAATGGTTAGTTTATATACCTAATAGAAAAGCTTATAAACGCAAAATATGCAATAAATGTATTTCTAAAATACAATTAAAAGTTTACACCTTTTCATATAATTCATTTAAATATAAAAATATATTTTACATAAATGCAGCAAGTACCATTGAACTTAGCTGAACCACTACAATTAAGTCTAGATTTCGGAGACACATAGGACATAGGAAATATATTTTTTGGCTTCGAAATTAAACTCGACCACAACCAATTCCCATGGTACTTTCATTACTAGTAACCTAGAGTTTAAATTTCATCAAGATACATTATTTTTTGAGTTATGGTGTTTGTAAGATATATGTTTGTTAGTCCTTGAACTTTTCAAGGGTTCCAGGACCCGAAATTATGGTACGATTTCGCCCATATGCAGTCCCGTCATACTTTCAATACTAGTTAACCCTTGTACACAATTGGAACGCTCTATCTTAATTTTAAGTTACTAGTTTTATTAATTTCGATGATAAGCTTTTACACATTGGGGGGTCTAAGAGAGGTTCTGAACCACCACTCCAATTGATCCCAAATTAGGGGGGCACGCAAGAAATAGTAAAGAACACCCTTGTGGCAAATTGGAAGCTTCTACATTTGTTTCAAGTTACTATCTTTATTAATTTCGAAAATATGCTTTAAGGGCCTAAGAACTGAGTGGCTGGTCCCCGATCCACTACTCCAATGGGGCCCAAATTTCAAAGACACTTACGAAATAGGAAGGGACACCCTGATACCAAATTTGGAGGTTCTATCTTCATTGGTTTCGGAATTATGCTCGTTTGGCCTAAATTCGATCAAAAAGTTCTAAGTTCCGAACCCATTGTCCAATCCTCACCGTACGTAATTACCGCCGTAGTTTCGCTGCCTATAACCTACAGCACAAATTTCATGAAGATAGCCTCATTAGTTGTTGAGTTATCGTGATTTTTTATATATGTTCCTTAGCCCTGACATCGATTAAAAGGTCCGGAATCCGAACCGTTGGGCTGATTTCGCCCTTATATAGTCCGCGCTGTACTTATAGTACTAGTTAACCCTTGTACACAATTTGAACGGTCTATCCTAATTTTAAGTAACTATTTTTAGTAATTTCGATTATAAGCCTTTAAAACTTGGGAGGTCTGAGAGGGGTACAGAACCACCACTCCAATTGATCCCAAATTAGGGGAACACGCAAGAGATAGTAAAGAACACCCTTGTGGCAAATTGGAAGCTTCTACATTTTTTCAAGTTGTTATCTTTATTAATTTTAAAGATATGCTTTAAGGTCTTCGGAAATGTGTGGCTGGTCCCCGACCCACTACTCCAATGGGACCCAAATTCACAAGACACTTAGGAAATAGGAAGGGACACCCTGATACTAAATTTGGAGGTTCTATCTTCATTGGTTTCGGAATTATGCTCGTTTGGCCTAAATTCGATCAAAAAGTTCTAGGTTCCGAACCCATGGTCCAATCCCGACCTTACGCAATTCCCGAAGTAGTTTCATTACTAGGAACCTACAGCACAAATTTGATGAAGATAGCGTCATTAGTTGTTGAGTTATCGTGATTTTTTATATTTGTTCGTTAGCCCTAAAACCGACTAAAAGGTCCAGAATCCGAACCCATGGGCCGATTTCGCCCATATGCAATCCCCGCCGTACTTTCAGTCCTAGTAACCTACAGTTAAAATTTCATCAAGATAGCTCCTTTATTTTTTGAGTTATCGTGCCTACGGACGGACGGACGGACGGACATGGCTATATCGACTAAGGCGGTCACGCTGATCACAAATATATATACTTTTCCATATCTAGCTCGCTTCCTTTAGGTGGTTACAAACACCATACCAAAGTTAATATACCCCTTTACCTATTCTATAGGTGTAGGGTATAATAATAAAAATAAATAATTAAACTAATAATATTTAAATTGTTTAATAAGATTGAATTATATTTTATTAGATATAAGCTAGTTATAAGTGAGATTTATACCAGTTTTTTTTATAACTGTCTATCTCTCTATACAATTAATAAAATAAATAAAATAAAATATATGTTCGTTATCCCTTACACCGACTAAAAGGTCCAGAATCCGAACCCATGGGCTGATTTCGCCCTTATACAGCCCGCGCTTTACTTATAGTACTAGTTAACCCTTGTACACAATTTAAACGGTCTATCTTAATTTTAAGTAACTATTTTTAGTAATTTCGATTATAAGCTTTTAAAACTTGGGAGGTCTGAGAGGGGTACTGAACCACCACTCCAATTGATCCCAAATTAAGGGAACACGCAAGAGATAGTAAAGAACACCCTTGTGGTTAATTGGAAGCTTCTACATTTTTTCAAGTTGTTATCTTGATTAATTTTAAAGATATGCTTTAAGGTCTTCGGAAATGTGTGGCTGGTCGCCGACCCAGTAGTCCAATGGGACCCAAATTCCCAAGACACTTAGGAGATAGGAGGGGACACCCTGATACCAAATTTGGAGGTTCTATCTTCATTGGTTTCGGAATTATGCTCGTTTGGCCTAAATTCGATCAAAAAGTTCTAGGTTCCGAACGCATGGTCCAATCCCGCCCTTACGGAATCCCCGAAGTAGTTTCATTACTAGTAACCTACAGCACAAATTTTATGAAGCAAGTGTCATTAGTTGTTGAGTTATCGTGATTTTTTATATATGTTCGTTAGCCCTTCGATCGCTTAAAAGGTCCAGAATCCGAACCCATGGGCCGATTTCGCCCATATGCAATCCGCCTTACTTTCAGTCCTAGTAACCTACAGTTAAAATTTTATCAAGATAGCTCCATTATATTTTGAGTAATCGTGCCTACGGACGGACGGACGGACGGACGGACGGACATGGCTATATCGACTCAGGCGGTCACGCTGATCACAAATATATATACTTTTCCATATCTAGCTCGCTTCCTTTAGGTGGTTACAAACACCATACCAAAGTTAATATACCCCTTTACCTATTCTATAGGTGTAGGGTATAAAAACATTATTCGATGTTGAAAGTGTGAAATAAACTTTTCAATTATTAGAATGAAATCAAAACATACGACGTATGCACAATTTTTATACGGCAGTACGTCAATACGTCTGTCTACATATCCATTATAGGTAAATCGATACGCGCGTACAGTATTTAATTTATCAAAAATATTTATTTGAATGTTTTACATTAGTACCTACAAAAAATATTTTTAATTTCATATTATAGGTATTTTGAATATAAGATATTTTTTAATAAAAATTATTGTAAAAAAATATTATTTTTTTAAACATATTATTAGAAATATAAGAAAAACCAATAATAATATTTTTATACATTTTGTCAATAATTGTAAATTTTAGAAATCTGAGATACAGTACATTGCGTTCGCTGCTCTAATATAAATTTATGTAACTATTTATTTCTCAATTTTTTGCCAGAAATTATACGCTGTACGCTTTTATTTAGGTTGGGACCTAAGGAACCAATAACTTTTTTTGAGAAAGATAATTTTTTTAGTTTTGCAAACATATTGTACTGTAGGTATTTTCAATTTATTTGAATATATATATGTTTTAAATAAAATTATTTGAAAAAAAATGTTATTTTAAAATATTTTATTTTTAAAATTTAATCGTAGGAACATAAGAACAAACAATTACAATATTTTTATACACTTTGTCAATTTTTAAATTTTAAATCTCTGAGGTACAGTACGTCGTACAGTATGCTTTCATGTAAATTTTTTTACATAACTAATTATTTCAAAATTTTTTGACAGAAACTGAATGCCGTACATGCTGTTTTTGGCTTATCCATAAGAAACAAATCATTTTTCTTAAGAAATATTATTTTTTTTTTAAGTTTCTGCAAACATATTATAGGTATTTTTTAATAAAAAAATATTTTACAAAGATATTATTTTCAATTTTCTATTTTTATTTTTCGCTTTGTCATTTTTTAAATCCGAGGTACCAGTACGTCGCGAATTTCGATTGCTCACATGTAAATTCATGTACCTAACTATTTATTTCAAAATTTTCTATAAATTTCCAGATAATTTTCAACGTACGCGTTGGTTAGGCCCTAAGTAACAAATCATTTTTTTAAGAAAGATTTTTTGTTTTTTTTTCAACTGTTTTGCAAATATATAAATATTTTAATATCATAACTCTCAAACGTAATGGCAACTACAGAATATATTTCAGAAGTCGGTTTTTTATTGTACAAAAAACTTAACAAAAAGCAACAACAATTTACGATTTACAAAAAAATTTTTTTTTATAACTGTATTATAGTAAATTGCAAATAAAAACACAATACAGTACTTTTCGGTTATAACGACCATGAAGTGACGGAATATATTCGTCGTAATAAACGAATGTCGTTTTAAAAGAATGCTGTGAATTTTGAAAAATTAGTATAAGATTTTAACATTGTAGAATGAGCTGATTTTAGAATGGACACTTTTAACTCATTTGCTAGAATTTTATTTGATGTGTCAGCCTCAAGCCTATGTATAGTGCTTTTTCTTCTATTGAAAATTTTTTTTGTATTTTTGATGCGTTATTGTGATTTTTTTTTATATTCAAAAGTAAATAAAAAACACGTTATTAATCGCCAAGCAACATAGTTAGATATAATAATTTTAAATAAAAGAAATATAAATGTAAAATGTAAATAACTCTCATATTTTTACGACCAAAGTGATATATGTTATGATGGCATAACACAAACGAACCTTAAAGTCTTAATAAATCAAGATGGCTTACCAACAAATTATAAAGAACTTTGTAAAATATATTATGAATACCATGATAGAGTAGGAATTTTCAAAGAAGATGTAAACAAAGATTTAAATTCATACAGAATACATATTGATAATAAATATAGAGATTACCTTCAAAAAGTTAGAGAAAATTGGAATAATTATATGAACCCTATTTCTAAATGATGGAAACCTACAATAACCTAAAAAAAATTAAATCAATAAATATTCTGTACGTGAATATTAGAAGTATGAGAAATAAATTAGACGATCTAATCTTATTGATTAAAACGCACTCTCCAGAAATTGTTATTCTAAATGAAACATGGATTTACTCATCTGAAATTCCATTTATTCAAATTCCTGAATTTTCAGCCATTCATTCATGTAGAGATAATAATCGGGGAGGTGGTACCGCAATTTATATAAAAAACGGAATTTCTTTTACAACTCTTTCTCTACCTAATTCAATTAATGATAAACTAAATACAATCGGAATACAAATACTCAATTGTCAACCCAACATGAAGATCTTCACAATGTATAATGCTCCGGACAATGACAAAAATGATTATATAAACGCACTGGGTATTCTTCTTAAAACATTTAATAAGAACTGCATCATAGTAGGTGACACAAATATTGATTTACTCCAAAGTAATGAAATCACGAGTACTTATGCTAACATAATTGATTCATACAACTTCAATATTCTCAATAATACGACTACTTGCGGAATTACTCGTCAAGTCGTCAATTGCAGCTGCCAAATCGATTGTAATCATGGAAGTATTCTGGATCATGTTATTGCAAACTTTAAAACCTTTAAAGCATTGATCAAATCATATGATAATCCCATTAGTGACCACAAAGTTTTGGATATTAATATTGAAAAATGCGACATTATACTTGAACCAATGACACGAGTCACTATAGAAAAAACGAACTGGAATGTATTTCAGAATCTAGTTGCGCAAAGAGTTGAAACGTGTAATTCATACGACAAGCTCACGGAGTGTTTAAAAGAAAGTAAAGCTCTGGCATCATCATTAAGAGTAGTTAGAAGAAGAAATCAAAACCTTTGGGTTACACCATTTATACTTAGCGTAATCAAAAAGAGAAATAAACTGTACTCTAAACTTCGCAAAAACAAAGACAACTCTGAACTACAAAATAGGTATAGAAGAATCAAAAATTATGTTCAAAAATTAATAAAAAAAGCAAAAGAAGATTACTTTAACAACCAAATGAGTGAAAGTACCAACCCTCAACAGATGTGGAAAGTCATCAATAAGCATTTAAATCAAAATAGCTCAAAAGAAAATTCAACAATTCGCTTAAATAAGAATAATGGTGAAATCTCTACATCTGAGCTAGAGGCAGCAAACATTCTCAACAATCATTTTGCTACCATTGGAAGCACATTAGATAAAAACTTCACCAACCAAACAGTTAATGAAATAAGTACACAGCATTGCATAAATCAGAACTCAATATATTTGATTCCAACAGACAATAATGAATTAAAACATATCATAAACTCTTTTAAAACTAATTCATCTCCTAGGCCTGATGGTATTTCAATAAAACACATTAAATCAGTCGAGCAAATAATATCAAACAAACTAGTTAATTTAATAAATGAAGTTTTATCTACTGGTGTTTTTCCTGATATGGCTAAAGAATGTACTATCACACCAATTTTTAAATCAGGGGATAAAATGGACTGTAATAATTATAGACCGATAACCTTAACAAACTGTCTATCAAAAATTATTGAAAAAGTTATTAAACGTCGTTTAATTACGTTTTTTACTAATTCAAAACTAATTGATGACCACCAATTTGGTTTTTTAAATGGAAGCAGTACTGAACCAGCAGCACTCGAAGTTGTGAACTTCATTAATACAGCATTGGACAAAAATAATTATGCAGTAGCTATTCTATTAGACTTAAAAAAAGCTTTCGATACGGTAAATCATGATATACTTCTAAATAGTCTTGATAAAATGGGTATTCGAGGAGTTGCAGCCAATCTACTCCATTCCTACTTAAAATTTCGTAAGATCAAAACTAAAATAAACGAACTTATTAGTGAAGAAGCAAATCTTGAAGTTGGAGTTCCCCAAGGCACAGTTCTTGGTCCTAGTCTTTATTTAGCTTATGTGAATAGCTTTAACAAAATTGGGCTAAGTGGACATTATTCAATGTTTGCGGATGATACCATAATTTTATATAAAGGCAAAAGCAGTAATCTACTAGAAGAATATATTAATTTGGTTTTAAATAAAGTTAGTGAGTGGCTAGACCAAAAGAGACTAACGATTAACGTAACTAAAACTGATCTCATCATTTTTAAGCAAAAAAATAAAGAAAACATTAACCTATCAATTTCTATTAATCAACAACAAATAAAAAGAGTTAAATCTTCTAAATATTTAGGATTAGTTATTGATGAAGACCTATCTTGGAAAATACACATTGAAAAATTAAAAAAAACAATAATGTCAATAGTAGGTGCCATTGGAAGATGTCCTAAATTAAGCGAACAAGTTGCAAAATTAGTCTTTTACTCTCACATTCAGTCTAAAATACGGTACTTAATTCCAGTTTGGAGCCAGGGTTGCAAATACATTACCAATTCAATAAGCATCCTTATCAACAGAGCTATAAAAATTTTATACAGATTACCATATGATTATCCGACTACTCAATTGTATTATACTTGTAACTTGCCTTCTGTTGAACAAACAATATTTTTAGAAAACTGTAAGTTAATTTACAAATTATCAAATAACCTAATGAAAAGCAACCTAAAACTACAAACAAATGCTTCAGTTCATAATTACAACACAAGAAATGCAGAACATTACCGACTAGCAGCACCCAGAACCGAAAGAGGTAAAAGAGACGTTATGTTTAATGGTATAAAAATTTTCAATAGCCTTCCTAACAATATAAAATATGCTCCTAATTTAAGATTATTCAATAAAAGATTGCAAGCTGTATTGCCAAAAAATAATAACTAAAAAAAAAAAAAAAAACAAGTAAAGAAACAGTCAGTCGGTGCAACCGACTTAGAAATACCCTACACCTATTTGGTTCAAATTTAAGGACATATCCATAAGTCATTTTAACACCATAGAAGCTGTTATTAATTTGATCGTAAGATATAGCTAACCAAATTAACTGTATAATACTAAAAACATTTTCTAATTACCCTATCTATTAAAAAATACTACAAATTCTTACTAATTTATCTATTTAAAAATATTAAAAAACAAACAAACTTGAAATAAATGAAAATATATTTATTCCAATTCAATTACAAAATTAAAAAATTCTAATTATTAAATTTTGTGATAAAAAGATAATCAAAGCATAATATATTTAATAATCCAAATTTTTAAAAATTGCAATTATTTTAAATGGTTAGTTTATATACCTAATAGAAAAGCTTATAAACGCAAAATATGCAATAAATGTATTTCTAAAATACAATTAAAAGTTTACACCTTTTCATATAATTCATTTAAATATAAAAATATATTTTACATAAATGCAGAAAGTACCATTGAACTTAGCTGAACCACTACAATTAAGTCTAGATTTCGGAGACACATAGGACATAGGAAATATATTCTTTGGCTTCGAAATTAAACTCGACCACAACCAATTCCCATGGTACTTTCATTACTAGTAACCTAGAGTTTAAATTTCATCAAGATACATTATTTTTTGAGTTATGGTGTTTGTAAGATATATGTTTGTTAGTCCTTGAACTTTTCAAGGGTTCCAGGACCCGAAATTATGGTACGATTTCGCCCATATGCAGTCCCGTCATACTTTCAATACTAGTTAACCCTTGTACTAAATTGGAACGCTCTATCTTAATTTTAAGTTACTAGTTTTATTAATTTCGATGATAAGCTTTTACACATTGGGGGGTCTAAGAGAGGTTCTGAACCACCACTCCAATTGATCCCAAATTAGGGGGGCACGCAAGAAATAGTAAAGAACACCCTTGTGGCAAATTGGAAGCTTCTACATTTGTTTCAAGTTACTATCTTTATTAATTTCGAAAATATGCTTTAAGGGCCTAAGAACTGAGTGGCTGGTCCCCGATCCACTACTCCAATGGGGCCCAAATTTCAAAGACACTTACGAAATAGGAAGGGACACCCTGATACCAAATTTGGAGGTTCTATCTTCATTGGTTTCGGAATTATGCTCGTTTGGCCTAAATTCGATCAAAAAGTTCTAAGTTCCGAACCCATTGTCCAATCCTCACCGTACGTAATTACCGCCGTAGTTTCGCTGCCTATAACCTACAGCACAAATTTCATGAAGATAGCCTCATTAGTTGTTGAGTTATCGTGATTTTTTATATATGTTCCTTAGCCCTGACATCGATTAAAAGGTCCGGAATCCGAACCGTTGGGCTGATTTCGCCCTTATATAGTCCGCGCTGTACTTATAGTACTAGTTAACCCTTGTACACAATTTGAACGGTCTATCCTAATTTTAAGTAACTATTTTTAGTAATTTCGATTATAAGCCTTTAAAACTTGGGAGGTCTGAGAGGGGTACAGAACCACCACTCCAATTGATCCCAAATTAGGGGAACACGCAAGAGATAGTAAAGAACACCCTTGTGGCAAATTGGAAGCTTCTACATTTTTTCAAGTTGTTATCTTTATTAATTTTAAAGATATGCTTTAAGGTCTTCGGAAAATGTGTGGCTGGTCCCCGACCCACTACTCCAATGGGACCCAAATTCACAAGACACTTAGGAAATAGGAAGGGACACCCTGATACTAAATTTGGAGGTTCTATCTTCATTGGTTTCGGAATTATGCTCGTTTGGCCTAAATTCGATCAAAAAGTTCTAGGTTCCGAACCCATGGTCCAATCCCGACCTTACGCAATTCCCGAAGTAGTTTCATTACTAGGAACCTACAGCACAAATTTGATGAAGATAGCGTCATTAGTTGTTGAGTTATCGTGATTTTTTATATTTGTTCGTTAGCCCTAAAACCGACTAAAAGGTCCAGAATCCGAACCCATGGGCCGATTTCGCCCATATGCAATCCCCGCCGTACTTTCAGTCCTAGTAACCTACAGTTAAAATTTCATCAAGATAGCTCCTTTATTTTTTGAGTTATCGTGCCTACGGACGGACGGACGGACGGACATGGCTATATCGACTAAGGCGGTCACGCTGATCACAAATATATATACTTTTCCATATCTAGCTCGCTTCCTTTAGGTGGTTACAAACACCATACCAAAGTTAATATACCCCTTTACCTATTCTATAGGTGTAGAGTATAATAATAAAAATAAATAATTAAACTAATAATATTTAAATTGTTTAATAAGATTGAATTATATTTTATTAGATATAAGCTAGTTATAAGTGAGATTTATACCAGTTTTTTTTGTAACTGTCTATCTCTCTATACAATAAATAAAATAAATAAAATAAAATATATGTTCGTTATCCCTTACACCGACTAAAAGGTCCAGAATCCGAACCCATGGGCTGATTTCGCCCTTATACAGCCCGCGCTTTACTTATAGTACTAGTTAACCCTTGTACACAATTTAAACGGTCTATCTTAATTTTAAGTAACTATTTTTAGTAATTTCGATTATAAGCTTTTAAAACTTGGGAGGGCTGAGAGGGGTACTGAACCACCACTCCAATTGATCCCAAATTAAGGGAACACGCAAGAGATAGTAAAGAACACCCTTGTGGTTAATTGGAAGCTTCTACATTTTTTCAAGTTGTTATCTTGATTAATTTTAAAGATATGCTTTAAGGTCTTCGGAAATGTGTGGCTGGTCGCCGACCCAGTAGTCCAATGGGACCCAAATTCCCAAGACACTTAGGAGATAGGAGGGGACACCATGATACCAAATTTGGAGGTTCTATCTTCATTGGTTTCGGAATTATGCTCGTTTGGCCTAAATTCGATCAAAAAGTTCTAGGTTCCGAACGCATGGTCCAATCCCGCCCTTACGGAATCCCCGAAGTAGTTTCATTACTAGTAACCTACAGCACAAATTTTATGAAGCAAGTGTCATTAGTTGTTGAGTTATCGTGATTTTTTATATATGTTCGTTAGCCCTTCGATCGCTTAAAAGGTCCAGAATCCGAACCCATGGGCCGATTTCGCCCATATGCAATCCGCCTTACTTTCAGTCCTAGTAACCTACAGTTAAAATTTTATCAAGATAGCTCCATTATATTTTGAGTAATCGTGCCTACGGACGGACGGACGGACGGACGGACGGACATGGCTATATCGACTCAGGCGGTCACGCTGATCACAAATATATATACTTTTCCATATCTAGCTCGCTTCCTTTAGGTGGTTACAAACACCATACCAAAGTTAATATACCCCTTTACCTATTCTATAGGTGTAGGGTATAAAAACATTATTCGATGTTGAAAGTGTGAAATAAACTTTTCAATTATTAGGATGAAATCAAAACATACGACGTATGCACAATTTTTATACGGCAGTACGTCAATACGTCTGTCTACATATCCATTATAGGTAAATCGATACGCGCGTACAGTATTTAATTTATCAAAAATATTTATTTGAATGTTTTACATTAGTACCTACAAAAAATATTTTTAATTTCATATTATAGGTATTTTGAATATAAGATATTTTTTAATAAAAATTATTGTAAAAAAATATTATTTTTTTAAACATATTATTAGAAATATAAGAAAAGCCAATAATAATATTTTTATACATTTTGTCAATAATTGTAAATTTTAGAAATCTGAGATACAGTACATTGCGTTCGCTGCTCTAATATAAA
The DNA here is from genome assembly GCA_963082915.1 of Dolichopus griseipennis. Lineage (NCBI taxonomy): Eukaryota > Metazoa > Arthropoda > Insecta > Diptera > Dolichopodidae > Dolichopus > Dolichopus griseipennis. The sequence continues at coordinate 50,082,128 of OY720444.1, read as the reverse complement.
TTTATGTAACTATTTATTTCACAATTTTTTGCCAGAAATTATACGCTGTACGCTTTTATTTAGGTTGGGACCTAAGGAACCATTAACTTTTTTTGAGAAAGATAATTTTTTTAGTTTTGCAAACATATTGTACTGTAGGTATTTTCAATTTATTTGAATATATATATGTTTTAAATAAAATTATTTGAAAAAAAATGTTATTTTAAAATATTTTATTTTTAAAATTTAATCGTAGGAACATAAGAACAAACAATTACAATATTTTTATACACTTTGTCAATTTTTAAATTTTAAAACTCTGAGGTACAGTACGTCGTACAGTATGCTTTCATGTAAATTTTTTTACATAACTAATTATTTCAAAATTTTTTGACAGAAACTGAATGCCGTACATGCTGTTTTTGGCTTATCCATAAGAAACAAATCATTTTTCTTAAGAAATATTATTTTTTTTTTAAGTTTCTGCAAACATATTATAGGTATTTTTTAATAAAAAAATATTTTACAAAGATATTATTTTCAATTTTCTATTTTTATTTTTCGCTTTGTCATTTTTTAAATCCGAGGTACCAGTACGTCGCGAATTTCGATTGCTCACATGTAAATTCATGTACCTAACTATTTATTTCAAAATTTTCTATAAATTTCCAGATAATTTTCAACGTACGCGTTGGTTAGGCCCTAAGTAACAAATAATTTTTTTAAGAAAGATTTTTTGTTTTTTTTTCAACTGTTTTGCAAATATATAAATATTTTAATATCATAACTCTCAAACGTAATGGCAACTACAGAATATATTTCAGAAGTCGGTTTTTTATTGTACAAAAAACTTAACAAAAAGCAACAACAATTTACGATTTACAAAAAAATTTTTTTTTATAACTGTATTATAGTAAATTGCAAATAAAAACACAATACAGTACTTTTCGGTTATAACGACCATGAAGTGACGGAATATATTCGTCGTAATAAACGAATGTCGTTTTAAAAGAATGCTGTGAATTTTGAAAAATTAGTATAAGATTTTAACATTGTAGAATGAGCTGATTTTAGAATGAACACTTTGAACTCATTTGCTAGAATTTTATTTGATGTGTCAGCCTCAAGCCTATGTATAGTGCTTTTTCTTCTATTGAAAATTTTTTTTGTATTTTTGATGCGTTATTGTGATTTTTTTTTATATTCAAAAGTAAATAAAAAACACGTTATTAATCGCCAAGCAACATAGTTAGATATAATAATTTTAAATAAAAGAAATATAAATGTAATAAAAAACTTCCATTTTTAGGTAAAACTTAATTCTTTGGCAAAAAGTGTAAAGTTTATTATAATTAAATAGAACCGAGTTCGTTATAAATGAAAACTACTGTATAAACCAAATGTATTGCTTTCATTTCGAACAAAACTAATTTTTATTTTCACTTTTTAAGATAAAGAAAAAACAAAAACAAAAAAAAAATTTTAAAAAAATTTAAATCTCCTTGTTAATTGAATATTTGAACTAAACAAAAAAAAGAAAGATATACATAAGTCGGCGCCTATAATCTTTTGATTTAGATTTAGCTGCGAGTTACAACCGAAAATGAATTACATTTACAGAGAAAGTCAGCGCATAATATTAGAGTCATAAGCCTCAACTTTTAACCGCGTGATCGTTAAATTCAAAATTACGTAAAATTAAAGACAGTTTTTCACGTAAAAAATTTATATTTGTATGGGAAAAAATAAGCCGATTAAATATTATGATATTTTATAAATTAAAATATAAATATTTTTTTAATTTTTATTATATCACTAGCTAATACCCGGTGCGCGTTGTTGCGCCTCTCAATGGAGGTTTAATTGAATTTGATGTTACTGCAAAAAGTTAACACAAAACTTACACACGGTTTACACATGTAAATTTTAAAATGTATGAAAGCAATCTTTTTAAAACGATTTTTCTTGGATTATTCTAGTAATTTTTGAAACTTTCTGTAATTCAAAGCAGTACAAACTACTTTCCAAATTTTGACGTAATTTACTTCTAAAAAAATTTTTTTGAAAAATCGTAGGACCGACTGTTAACAGACTCAACTCCATTTTTAAGTTGCTTCACACATATAAAATTTGAGGCACACCGGTCAAATCGTTTCTAATTTAGAGTTAAGTAACGCAAAAATCTATTAAAAGCCACTGTGCCCCACTGGATTAACGGAACTACACTTTCTCTTTAGGCAAATCAGTATTGCGCACAATTAGACGTAATTTGCTTGTCAATCGTCAGGCCGGCATGGATTAACCAATTGCAAGTCTGTTAAAAGAGTTAATTTCATTTTCAAAACGGAACACAGATACAAAATTTGAAGAAAATCGGTTAAACCGTTTTTAATTTAGAGTTAAGTATTGAAAAAACCTATAAAAAGCTGTTGGGCCCCAATGGGTTAATGCAATTCAATAAAATTTTTTTGTGGGCTTTTTTTTAGCCAAAGCAGAATTTCATAAAATAGGACAAAATTTGAACCCAAAATATTTTTTGACCAACCATCGGCCCGACATGGGTTAATAAATTCCAAAACTGTTAATAGTATCAACTCAATTCTCAAGGAACATCACGTATACAAAATTTGAAGTCAATTGGTGAAACCGTTTCGAATTTAGAGTAAGGTATTGAAAAAACTTATAAAAAGCTGTTGGGCCGCAATGGGTTAATAGAACTCAACAAAATTTTTTTATGGGGCTTTCTTTTTAGCCAAAGCAGAATTTCGCAAAATCGGACAAAATTTGGACCCAAAATTTTTTTTGACCACCCGTCGGCCCGACATGGGTTAACAAATTCCAAAACTGTTAATAGTGTCAACTCAATTCTCAAAAAGCATCACGTATACAAAATTTGAAGTCAATCGGTCAAACCGTTTCGAATTTAGAGTAAAGTATTGAAAAAACCTATAAAAAGCGGTTGGGCCGCAATGGGTTAATGGAACTCAACAAAATTTTCTTTTGGTACTTTCTTTTAATCCAAAACAGAATTTCGCAAAATCAGTTTAGGAGTCTATTCGCTACATACAAACAAACAAATAAACAAACTTTCGCTTTTATATACATACTAGCTAATACCCGGTGCGCGTTGCTGCGCCTCTTAATGGTTGAATAATACTGCAAAAAGTTAACACAAAAATTACACACGGTTTACACATGTAAATTTTAAAATGTATGAAAGCAATCTTTTTAAAAAGATTTTTCTAGGATTATTCTAGTAATTTTTGAAACTTTCTGTAATTCAAAGCAGTACAAACTACTTTCCAAAATTTGACGTAATTTACTTCCAAAAAAATTTTTTTGCCTAATCGTAGGACCGACTGTTAACAGGCTTAACTCCATTTTCAAGTTGCTTCACACGTATAAAATTTGAGGTCAACCGGTCAAATCGTTTCTAATTTAGAGTAAAATAACCAAAAACTTTATAAAAAGCTGTTGGGCCGCAATGGGTTAATGGAACTTAACAAAATTTATTTCGGGGCTTTCTTGAAAGCCAAAGCAGAATTTCGTAAAATCGGACAAAATTTGGACCCAAAATTTTTTTTGACCAACCGTCGGCCCGACATGGGTTAACAAATTCCAAAACTGTTAATAGCGTCTACTCAATTCTCAAAAACCATCACGTATACAAAATTTGAAGTCAATTGGTCAAACAGTTTCGAACTTAGAGTAAAGTATTGAAAAAACCTATAAAAAGCTGTTGGGCCGTAATGGGTTAATGGAACTTACCAAAATTTTTTTTGGGGCTTTCTTTTAAGCCAAAGCAGAATTTCGTAAAATCGGACAAAATTTGGACCCAAAATTTTTTTTGACCAACCGTCGGCCCGACATGGGTTAACAAATTCCAAAACTGTTAATAGTGTCTACTCAATTCTCAAAGACCTTCACGTATACAAAATTTGAAGTCAATTGGTCAAACAGTTTCGAATTTAGAGTAAAGTATTGAAAAAACCTATAAAAAGCTGTTGGGTCGCAATGGGTTAATGGAACTCAACAAAATTTTTTTTGGGGCTTTCTTTTAAGCCATAGCAGAATTTCGTAAAATCGGACAAAATTTGGACCCAAAATTTTTTTTGACCAACCGTCGGCCCGACATGGGTTAGCAAATTCCAAAAATTTTAATAGTGTCTACTCAATTCTCAAAGACCATCACGTATACAAAATTTGAAGTCAATCGGTCAAACCGTTTTCATTTTAGAACAAAGAAGTTTAAATAATTGCACCATAGCCCCAACTTGGCGGTGCGTTAGAGCAAAATTTTTGGGCCACGATTTCTTTCCATACCCAAAAACCTCTATACACAAATTTTTATGAAAATCGGCTGGGCAGTTTAGGAGTCTATTCGCTACAAACAAACAAACAAACAAACTTTCATTTTTATATATATAGATATATAGATATCTATATTTTATTGAATTATTACCATAGCTAATATATAATTAAGAAATTGTGTACTATACTTAAGTTGTAAATATATTTTATTATTAAAATTAATTATATGAACAGTTCTAAATTTATCATTGTATTTTGGAAATAAATTTATTGCATATTTTGATTATTAAATTTTGTGATAAAAAGGTAATGAAAGCATTAATGGTTTTAACTAACATTACAAACCATGAAATTATATAAACTTTTATATTTATATTAATACAAATTAATATTACTTTCGTATAACTTTGAGTTTAATTATGTAAAACATTAAAAAATTAGTAAATTAAGAGAATAAGTTTAAAAATTATTGAAAATTGAAATAATTAACCAAGGGTACTAAATCATTCAACAGTAAATGCACTACAGCTAAAAATCCTGAAAAGGAGTAATTGCTGCATGTGTGTAAAATTTTATTGAACTGGGTAAAAGTTTTAAATATGTAGTTTTGTAATTGCATTTTGCGAATCCATTTAACCTAAGCTTATTTGTTGTTTAATATTTTTAAATAGATAAATTAGTAAGAATTGCTAATAATTTTGAATAAAAGCTTTTATGATTTTAAAATGACTTCTGGATTTCCCATTAAATTTGAAGTGTAGGGTATTTCTAAGTCTGACTGTTTCTTTACTTGTTTTTATACCCGTATGACTATATAGTCAAAGGGTTATAATAAATTTGCCATTACGTTTGTGACGCAGAGAAGGAGGAGAGGTAGATATAGACTCAAGTGTATGGATCGAATCAGAATCGAAAAATAAATCGATTTAACTATGTATGTCCGTCCGTCCGTCCGTCCGCACGCACGATAACTCAAAAACTAAAGGAGCTAGGGTCTTGAAATTTTCTGAAATTCGTTTTTTTAAAATAGCCGTCATCGCTATTTAAATCCAGCCATTTTGGTCCATGGGTTCGGGTAGCTGCCACACAACTTCCTTTTTTATATGAGTATTATTCAGTACCTATTACAGCTACGTATCTGAAATTTTGCCAAAAGTAGTTTAGTTTGATGGCCAAAGTTTTTGCTAAATTTGGTTGGTCTACTGCAGAGGGTTCGAGTAGCTGCCATACAACTCTTTATTTTATATGAGAATTACTCTATACCTATTGAAGCTGGGTGTCTGAAATTTTGGCAAAAATAGTTTAGTGTAATGGCCAAAGCTTCTGCAAAATTTGGTTGGTGTACTGCAGAGGGTTCGAGTAGCTGCCATACAACTCCTTCTTTTATATGAGCATTACACTACACCTAATAAAGCTGGGTGTCCGAAATTTTGCCAAAAATAGTTTAGTGTAATGGCCAAAGTTACAGCAAAATTTGGGTGGTCTACTGCAGAGGGTTCGAGTAGCTGCCATACAATCCCTTTTTTTTATATGAGCATTACCCTACACTTAATAAAGCTGTATGTTTTAAATTTTGCCAAAAGTAATTAACCAGATGATATAATGTATATGTTACGGTCATACGGGTATCCCAGAGTTGACACAGTCTACTCTACTACACTCTTCCTCGTTTAATAAAAATTTTCAATTTCAATATTTAAAATTTTTTATTTACTTTTTCTTTTAATTTTTTGTTATTCTTGAATTATATTAATATGATTGCGTTTTGATTTTCACACTTTTCTCCCTTTAAATAAAGATACTTATTTCCGTATGAATCAATTATAATTACATTAATCTAAAATACAAAGAAGAAAATTTGTTTGTTTGTTGGTTTGACCAGGATTCACGTGAAAACCACTGGTCTGATGGAACCCAGATTTTAGAGGAATTGTTCTGGGAGCTCGGGGGTGACATAGGCTATGTCACATTTTTATAAGTCAAAAGGTTGCAGCTCCAGAGCTGTTTTAAGCTTTTCGGTTTTTTTTTGTCGAGTCGAAAGGCTTTGACCGCTTGACTTGAAATTTTTTACGAATGTTCCTCTTAGTAAACGGAAATAGTGGTATAAAGTTGGTTGGAATAAATTAACCCATTTTGGACAAGCTGGCTTCCAAAAAATTTTGTGCTGAGGTTGACACAAAGTTTTGTTGAGTTCGGTTAACCCGTTAGGCACGAGGGCGCAAAGAAACTTCTTCAATGTTTTTGATGTCGAGCCGAAACAGTTTGACCGATTCACTTGAACAATGTAGCTGTTAGCCAACGGAATTAGCTGTATAGAGTTGGTTGGAATTTATTAACCCATTTCGGGCCGGCGGGCTTCCAAAAAATTGTTTGTTTCCGATTTGTGTTTAATCTTACAGATTGATTTTGCTGTCCAAAAGAGAGGCTGCAAAACATTTTAGATAAGTTCGATTAACCCACGACTATTTCCACGACGTCGATATGAAGTTTCCTATAAATTTTATTAGCTTAAACGATTAAAAGAATTTTAATCGAAAACTTTGTGTCAGCATTTTAGTTTTCAAAGCCCGCCGCGTTAATTTGGTTTTGACCTGTTTGGTATTAACGCAAGTTAACCTTTATTACAAAAGCTCACTTAATTAATAAGACTAATTTTTTTGCTCTCCTCAAATAGTGCAAAGCTAAATGAGATAATATTAATGATAATAAAAATTAAGCTAATAAAGAATCCGAATAATAATATTCTTAAATTTAAATAACATAACATTTTCCTTCTCTACAGTTTTTCGCATGTCTTAATTTTTTATCTACTTTGCAGTTGTTGTTCTTTAAAAATAGATTTAAGTGTAAAATTGCAGTTTTTTTCTAATAAAATCTGAAAATCAAAAAATTAAATTTGTATATTTTCTGCTTAAATACATAGTATTTTAAAACATTTTTTCTAAAACAGAAGCCTTCATTTCTCTCATAAAGTCATAGAAAAATGAGAAAGAACGTAGTAGAACTTTCAGGTAAGTACAAAACAAAATGTAAGTCGAAAATCAGATTTTTAAACCTTTTTTAAACCATCGACCATATTTTATTCAAACGTTGGCAATTCAAGTAAACTACTATACACATAGCATAATGACATAATGGCAAATTTAGTATACCCTTTTGACCAACAGTCAAACGGATATAATAATAATTGTATGTAAATTAGCTATTACGTGATCCACGTTGCCCCGCCTCTCAATGGAGCTTTAATTTAAGTCGATGTTATTGAAAAAAGTTAAGACAAAAATTACACGTACATGTTAGTTTTAAAAGGTAATAAAGAAATTGTCAAAAAGCACCACGTATAGAAAAATTAAAGATAATCGTTCAAACTGTTTTACAAACTGTTTTTAAAAAGTTTTTGTTTCGCAATCGGTTAAAAGAACTCAATAAAACAATTTTTTAAACATTTCCCTAATTTAAAGAAGTTTTACCTACTTTCAAAAATTGGACGTAATTTACTTAAAAAATTTTGTTTTTGGGCCAACCGTAAGAATGACAAGTATACACATGTACGCATACAAAATAAAAGTCAATTGGGCAAACCTTTCTGCTTAGGAGTAAAGTAACGAAAAAATCAGTAAAAATCTGCTGTGCCGCAATGGGTTAACGGAACTCAACAAAAATTTTTTGGAGACTTTGTAACTCCAAGCAATATTTCGCAAAATTGGACGTAATATCCTTCCAACGAAAATGGTTTTTTTGGACAACCATCGAGTCGGCATGGGTTAACAAATTGCAAGCTAGTTAATAGTCTCCATTCTCCAATAGGAACACACATACAAAATTTGAATTCAATCGGTTTAGTCATTTCTAGTTTATAGCAAAGTAAGGAAAAAACCTATAACAAGCTGTTGAGCCGCATTGCGTTAAAAGAACTCTACAAATATTTTTTTAGGCTTTCTTTTTAAACAAAGCTGTACTTCAAAAAATTGGCCGAAACTTGCTTTTTTATAATTTGCATGCTATCGGGCAACGACGGGTAAATCTGCTAGTAACTTATATAAATTAACATAATTAAGTTTGATTATAACACTTTTCTCTCTTTATATAGAGATACTTATTGACGTATGAATCAATAAATATTAATTTTTATTAGTATTTAAAAAGTTTTGAAAATAATTTTTTTTATTTAATCAAATAATTATATTTGATATTAGAGGTTTTGCGATTCTGTGCCCAACGCAGCCTCACTTTGGGTGAATTAAGGCTTGATTCACAAAATGAAAAACACGAAACTATTTGTTTTTCTATATTTCTTAATTTTATTTTTTTCTTTTAAAATTTTTTGTTTTTTTATATAATTTTACATTACTTTCCTTTAATATTTTTTTATATTTTTTTATAAAATAATTTTAACTTTTTGTTTTAAAATTATTGTAGCAAATTATACTATTTTTTTCCCAATTTCTTGAAGTTGTTTCATGTTTATACCCGTGAATACATATATGACATCGGGTATATTAAAATTGCTCCTCCGTTTGTAATGCATCGATCTACACGAGGTAGATATAGTGCCAAGGGTACGTATCGGATCAGCATCGAAAAGTGAATCGATCTAGCTATGTGTGTCCGTCCGTCCGTCCGTCCGTCAGCACGATAACTCAAAAACTATAAGAGCTAGAGTTCTGAAACTTTCACAAAGTCATTTTTAGACAATTTCTAGGTTCCCTGTTGTTTTTGGTTAAAATCGGACCAAGGCTTCGGGGAGCTGCCATACAACTTTTTTGCACCAATATGAATTTCTTCAAAACTAATTATACTACGAGGATGAAAATTGCACACGGTTAGTTATATAATGAATCGAACACTTATATGAAGTTTCAAAAATTTTCGGGCAGCTGCCATACAAAGTTTTGAATTCCATAACTATGAATCTAATGAAGCTACGAGATTAAAATTAAAATTGGGCAGGTAAAATAATAGGGCAAGTTACTTGGACTAACTTTTAAGGTGGACGAATTTTTGTTTTTTTTTTTGTTTTTAAGGAAAAACTATGGGATAATGAATTAAAATTTTTTTTTTTTATTTTTTTTTTGTTTTTGGCGAAAATTATGGTATGATGAGTTAAATTTTTTTTGTAATATATATAATAGCTTAAGGGAAATAAATAACGTTTTATTTTATTGTATGCGTAATAGTGGGTAAGCAAGGTTGTATATAAAAGTTGACAAGGGCAACTATAATCTTCCTCGTTTTTTTTTTAATTTTATAAATATGTAAAAATTAGCTTACTTGTAGACGATTCCTTGGAGTTGCAAATTGAAGGACACCATACGAAGTCTTTGGTACCAGCGAATTAGGCGGCTGCAGACACATACTTCTGGTGATCTTTATTTCAAGCACACCATAGTGCAGCTCCTTTTTGTTTCTTTAGGGGGTCTACTAAGGGGCCTCGTTTCCCTATCCTTCTTGCTGATCAAATTTCGTAGTTTTTTCTACTTGCTGGATGATTAAAGATGCAGTGTTTTGACCAAGTACTCACCTGTCTTGATATTAAAATTCCCAGAAAAATTTTTGTTAATATTTAGTTATACTAACATACTAATTAGTAGGGCAAATAAAAATATGCTCTAAAAAATCCGTTTTAAGCGCTTAAAATATGCTTTAAAAAATCTATTTTAAGCATTTAAAATATGCTCTATGAAAAGGATATCAAATACATAAAAAAGGGTCCATTACTTAGAAATCTTCAAATAAAATGAATATTAATAGGGTGGGCTAGTGACACCATCTTCAAAAGTTGTTTAAATTTAAGAATTAAAAGCAGATAATTTTTTACTTTTTTATATATTATTTTTATTATAATTTTTTATTTTAGTTAAGTTTAATGAAATAAAATAGAATTAATTCATGAAATTAAAAATTAAAACAAGATAAATTAGAGAGTAGAATAAGTTAAAATTAAAAAAAATAAATAAACATAAATTAAAATAAAAATTAATCCAAATAACGAAAATCTTACATCTAGTAAACTTAAAAACTAAGTTTAACTGAAATTTTGGTTGCAATATATCACAACCATTTCACTTAAATTTTCAAATAAGAAATTATTTCGGTTCGATCTTAGGACGCTTTTGTACATTTAAAAGCTCCTTTCTACATTAACTGAGTTAATTGCTGCGAATTTAAATGTAATAGTTTCGTTTATAGTGTAATTCATTGTAGCATTGTGTATCGCTTTACCAGTCGAAGCTGCAGATATAGTTTTTAAACAAGTTGAAATGAATAATAAAATAAATATGTATATGTACATGCATACATAGAGATTTCTTTAAATACCTAATACCTACTTCTTTATTTTTAAAGAATGATATTTTAAATAAATAAATATCTAAATAGTGACATAAATTTTTATGTTTTTTTATGAAAAATATTTTAAATGCAAGAAAAATAAAAAAATTATAATCTTTTGAACGAAAATTGTCAAAATATACCAAAATATGCTCTTACAAGTTAAAATATGCAAAATATGCTCTAACAAGTGAAATATGCAAAAATATGCCCTAACAAAACTAGCTTAAAATTCATAATTTTTGTTGAAACGAACTACTATCTTGTTCATTTATCGATATGACATAAGGAAAAAAAGATGCTAATGCATATTTTTATTTGCCCTACTAATTAGTATAAAAAAAATTGTACTATTATTCACAGATTTTCTATTTATTAATTTCTCTTTACTTTATTTTAAAAGTTTATTAAAACCAAGTAAAGAAACAGTCAGTCGGTGCAACCGACTTAGATATACCCTAGGTGTACAAATTTGATGAAGATAGCGGCATTAGTTGTTGAGTTATCGTGATTTTTTATATATGTTCATTAAAAGGTCTAGAATCCGAACCCATGGGCCGATTTCGCCCATCTGCAATCTCCGCCGTACTTTCAGTCCTAGTAACTTACAGTTAAAATTTCATCAAGATAGCTCCATTAATTTTTGAGTTATCGTGCCTACGCACGGACGAAATTAAGTCTAAATTTCGGGGACCGAAAGGAAATTGGAAAAAACACCGTTATACCAATTTTAAAGCTTTTATATTTATTTTAAGTTACTATCTTTATTAATTTCGAATATATGCTTTAAGTATTTGGGAGAAGAAAGGTGGAACGCAAACCCCCATTCCAATTCGTCTAAAAATTTACGTACACAAAGCAAATAAGAAACAAGTAAAGAAACAGTCAGTCAGTGCAACCGACTTAGAAATACCCTACACCTATTTGGTTCAAATTTAATGAGAAGTCAATAAGTCATTTTAAACCCATAAAAGCTTTTATTAGTTTGATCGTAAGACATAGTTAACCAAATTAACTTTGTAATACTAATAACATTTTCTAATTATTTTATAAATTCAAAAATATTAAAAATTCTTACTAATTCTTATCTTTTTAAATTATTAAACAACAAATTAAATTAAGATAAATGGATTCGTAAAATGCAATTACAAAATTACATATTTAAAACTTTTGTCCAATTCAAAAAAAATTTACACACATGCAGCAATTACTCCTTTTCAGGATTTTAAGCTGTAGTGCATTTACTGTTGAATAATTTAGTACCCTTGGTTAATTATTTCAATTTTCAATAATTTTTAAATTTATTCTCTTAATTTACTAATTTTTTAATACTCTATAGAATTAAACTCAAACTTTTTCGAAAGAAATATTAATTTGTAATAATATAAATATAAAAGTTTATATAATTTCATGGTTTTTAATGTTAGTTAAAACCATTAATGCTTTCATTAGTTTGTTATCACAAAATTTAATAATCAAAATATGCAATAAATTTATTTCTAAAATACAATGATAAATTTTGAACAGTTTCATATAATTAATTTTAATACAAAACTAAATTTCACAATTTAAGTATCGTACACAATTTCTTAATTATATATTACCTATGGTAATAATTCAATAAAGTATAGATATAATGTAATAAAAATTAAAAAAATATTTAGTTTTTAATTTATAAAATATAATACATAATATGTTTAATAGTAAAACTCTTAGCCTTTTAAAAATATAAAAGTGTTAAATAGGAACAGAAATAGGAAATAGTATATTATATCAAATTTGATTTTTTTATCTTTATTAATTTCGAATATATTATGCTTTAAGGGCTTGGGAGTTCTTTGGAGTAGGAGGGTAATCTAAATTTTATCAAGTTTTTGAGTTTTGGTGTTTTTAAGATATACGTTTGTTAGCTTTTGAACTTCTCAAAGGTTCCAGAACCCGAAACCATGGTACGATTTCGCCCATATGCTGTCCTAGTCATACTTTCAATACTAGTTAACCCTTGTACACAATTGGAACATTCTATATTAATTTTAAATTACTATTTTTATTAATTTCGATGATATGCCTTTCAACATTTAGAGGTCTAAGAGACTTACCTGAACCACCACTCCAATTGATCACGGACCGTTGTACACAATTGGAACGTTCTATCTTAATTTTTAGCTATTTTTTTTTTAATAATTTCATCGATATACTTTAACGTCTTCAGAACTGTATGGATGGTCCCCGACGCACTACTTCAATTGGTCCTAAATTTCCAACACTCTAAGGACATAGGAAGAGGCACACTGATACCAAATTTGAAGGTTTTATCTTCATTTGTTTCGGAATTATACTTGTTTCGCCTAAATTCGATCAAAAACTTCTAGGATCCGAACCCATGGTCCAAACTCGTTCGTACGCAGTCCCCGCCATAATCTAATTACTTGTAATCTTCATCACAAAATTCATGATTGTAGCACCATTAGTTGTTGAGTTATCCTTATTTTTTTTATATGTTCCTTGGCTCTTAGAACAATTAAAAGGTCCAGAATCCGAACAAATGGGCCGATTTCGCCCATATGCAATCCCCGCCGTGATTTAAGTCCTAGTAACCTACAGTTAAAATTTCATCAAGATAGCTCCATTAGTTTTTGAGTTATCGTGCCTACGGACGGACAGACGGAAGGACAGACATGGCTATATCGACTAAGGAGATCAAGCTAATCACAAATATATATACTTTTCCATATATAGCTCGCTTTCTTTGGATGGTTAGAAACACCATACCAAAGTTAATATACCCTTTTCCTATTTCATAGATGTAGTTTTTTTCTTTCTACAAAAAAAGTTACTAAGAAAATTTAAGTTTAATTTTTTTAAATCAGAAATATTAAGATAATTATCAAAGCTAGAGGTAAAAATGAAACATGAAGGAAAAAATAGAAAACTAAAATTAAAATCCCTGATTGAAGTATAAAAATATCGAGATATTTTGATTTGGGAATTTCAGTAGTTAAATTGAATTGCAAAGTTGCAATACCTTTAGTTCTTATTCTTTATATTATTACTATTTTTGTTACTATTTTGTTTTATCAATTTATTTGAATTTTTCTTCCTAAAAGCTCGGTATTCTTTTTCTATTTGTTTTTGACCATTTAAATTATAACTAAATTCCAAACAAATAAATTATTTCAAACTAAAATCGCGCTGTTTTCGACAAAATAATAAGAAATTCGAGAAAAAAATTAAAGAACTGATAGAAAAACCTTTTGTACTAGAGATGAAACCCGTTATGCATAAATACGAACCATCTATAAGTCACTATGTAAACCTTCCACCCCTTGAAACGGTTCGAAATCTACCAGAATTTAAAGGAGAAAGAATAAAATACATCTCTTCGATATTATGAAAGATATTTATGAACAAGTGCTGAAAAAAATCAAGGGTTTTTAAAAATCGCATTTCCAAAATTATATAGGGTTTCTTACTGAGTATTTTATTTTTTATTTTTAAAAAAATATATATAAAAATAAATTATATTATAACAAATTAGTTATGTATTAGTTATAGGAATTTTCAGATCCTTACGTTCTTAAATCATTGTACATTTGTCTTGTAAGACCAAACCATGAATAAGCTAGTCAAGTTTGGTTTCCGTTTTATATGGTACACATTGATAGGATTGAGGTAATACAAAAAAATTTTCTTAGATTTGCCTTACGCCATGGCAAATTAGAAACTCTTAATAGAATGCTTATAATAGGTAACAAACACAAACATAATATTGATTTTACACTTTCAAGATATTCCCAAGAACAAAAATGATATAATCGCTATTATTAGGATCATTTTTGTTTTTTTTGGAATACTGTAAAGTTCATAATTTTTAATTTTTAATTATAATTTTAGTTTTAATATTTAATATAATTGTTACTTGTAAGCTTTCTTGTGAACTGTTTGTGTTAAGCAGTATAAATAAATAAATAAATAAAATAAATAAATTTCATCAATTTATTAATTATGACTAATACTGATAACAATACTTAGAATTTAATCCCAATGCACTCAAGAAAAGCTTCAATATTAACGTGCAATTTTGGAAAAACTTACACTGGTGAATAAGTTACTGTTCTATAAAAACATAAAAGTTTTGATTTTTAAGTCCTAATAGCCCTTCAATGGAGAAGGTTTCCAAATTTTTGCAAAAAAAACTTATGATAATTCTCGAGGATCTGCCCCACCTTCCATTTTTATAGGTTCTAGGAAATCAATTTTGTACTCCACCAAAATTTAGAATTTTACCTAGAATTTTATTATCTAAGCAGATATGATTAAAACTAAGACACAATTTCTTCAATTTAAAGAGCCCCTCTCAAATTTGAGAAAAACCTTTAACATATGTTGAAACATAATGCTGCAGCTTTAAAGTTTGTATATTTGTAAAAAACTATTTTTAACAGGTATTCAAGTTACAGGTGTTTAAAAATAACAAAATTTAAATTTTCGAACCCTTATAGCTCTTAACTCTTAAAAAAATTTGTTAACCGACTCCTACTAATTTCTGAAGGTCTAACTTCTTCCAAAATTTCCATACCCTAGCTTTAACCGTTTAAAAGATATGTGTGGCTAAAAATTTAGCAAAAATTTAGTTTTGTGCATAATGGTAAATTTTAGTACCGTATGGCAACCCTAAATATTTACCTTTTAAAAATATATAAAGTTTATAATATTTATTTATTCTATTTCAAACGGTGTAAAACTTTTGTGAACATACGGACGGACGGACTGAGTGAAGCTATATGGGCAAATTTTTACAAAATTTTTTGGAAATGTTGTAAAAAGCAAATCTTTATGCTCAAGCTCTTTTAATAATTAGGAAGAAAAAAACTAGATATGCTGACAGAATACTTTCCGAATATACCACCGTATTTAGATTAAGAAGAGTCGTACCACAGCAAACACAACCACAAAATTTAAATATTTATTTTAATTTAAATAATGCAAATCCAAAAATTTTTAAAACCCTTGAAAAAATGGTTATGTACTTATTTAATGCAAATGAAAAATTTGAAATAGTAGCTATCAAACGAATATAATAAAGCACATAGATGTTTTAAGGAAAACATATTACAAATACTCGATGAATATTTTCCCTCAAGTAAAGGATGTTCTAAGAAAATTCACGAATGTATGTAAAATATACCAAAAGGCTAAATACGATCGAAGACCTAAGTTTCATCTTATTGGTTACATTACAAAGAAATGTGCATCATAAGCAAAAAAGCATGTTAAACAATTATAAAACAAATAATATTAAAATTAGTTCTAAAGTTGTTTTAAATATTAATGTTAAGTTTATAATATAATATAACTACGTTTATAATATAACTACGACCCATTCTGCCGGTGCAACCGACTTAGAAATACCCTACTCCTATTTGGTTCAAATTTAATAAGAAGTTCATAAGTCATTTTAATACCATAAAAGCTTTTATTAGTTTGATTGTAAGAAATAGCTAACCAATTGGTATTGGTATTGTAACAATTGGTATTGTATTGGTATTGTGACAATTGGTATTGTACCAAGTATTGTAGCTGTTTTTGGTGTTGCTATACCAAGCTATTACTGTTGTTGAGTTGACGTTGGTGGTGTTGTTGTTGTTATGTTGACGTTAATGTTACTGTTGTCCTTGAAATTTAGACTTAATTGAGGTGCTGGTTCAGGTGCCTCATAAGCTTAACGTGTTTTAAGTAAAAGTTTTAAGTATTCTTTTCTTAATACATTTGTAAGCAAGTCTTTGTTAACACTGTCTAATAACAATCGCGTCTATAATTTAACTTTTGATCACTTGTTTCAATTGCAGAGTTTGGTGTAGGCACTCTATTCACATATAATTGTAATTGTGTGAGATTTAGATGATCTAAATGGTACGGATTTTTTGATATTTTACCATTAAAAATTTTCATTATTAACCATCCAAAATACAAGAGCTTTTGGTATTTGCCCGATAAATATGTTATCCAATGATATGTTGGATGTGTTAGCTGGCATTGTAAATGTTTTAATTTCACATCTCGCATAAAAATATTTTGCGTTAGCGTTTTACAAAACAGTATTATGTGTTAGGATTAATTGTTAAATGTTTCATGTATAATGTAGCTTCGAGAATTTTTAATTAACTTTCGTCGTTATCGTTAAACAAAATAAAAAGTCTTGTTTCTATAATGCCAAAGAAATTGGAATGTCAACGTTATTTAAAAGTAATTTGGTTGTGTTGAAGAAATCTACATGTAATTTTCCCATTAATTCTAATAATTAATTATAAGTTGTATAATTCTTGCCTTGATTTAGAACCATCCAATTCCCAAACAGATTCTTACAGATATGTTTGACTGGAACGTGTCCTATAATTTAGTAAAGTAGTTAAGTATGCTTTACAATAGTATTAGAAGTCTAAAGGAATGATGCTTTTTCCATTTAAAGTCACATTAGAGTGTAATTGTTTAATTAGAGTGTAATAAATTATTTACAACACTGGGTTGCGAGACTGATTTTGCATCAGCTCCAGTTCCTATCTTATCATTTTCAATCCAAACTGATTCATCTTTTTTTAATATTTGAATCTTAAATTTGATGTAGGTTGACGATAAATCTTGACATGTATCTCCATTTCCAAGTGAAACAAAATCAAAAAAGCTAAAGATTGTATGCAACCTCTTCTGAACGTAATATACTTGTTTGTACTGGTAATGATGCAAAAAAATCAAGTTCGGATTTCGTACACTCCACACTTAATTAATGGGGTGCAAACATAAAAGAATCTGTAATTATTCCGACTTTAAATGTGTCTTTTTAGAAATTGTTCGTCATTTTTACAGCTTGGTTTTTTCTTGGCTTTCCGCCTTCCACCATACATCGGATTCAGTTGATTAACTACTGATTTTCGTAAATTTTTCATCCCATCTTTACTTTAATCAATTACAGATTCTTTTATGTCTGCACCCCATGCTATATCATTCAAAATATTTTTACTTGTGCTCACACACTCTGTTTTAATTAAGTCCCAACCTGATGAAAAAATTTGGTTTAAGTAACGAATTAAACTTCCGAATATACTTCCAAAACCACGACCTCTATGAATAGCTGCAGAAAATTGAAATAAAGGTCCAATATCGTTGATTCCTCTATCTACTTGAGATGAATAATATCTTACGTAAGCTCTTTTTATGTTTAATATGATATCACATTCGAGTAGGAGTATTTATATTGTTTTTGATCATTCAATGCTATTTAAAGTATCATACAATTTCTATTTGATAGTAACTGAAAACAAAATTTATTCCACTACCGTATTAGTCCCAAATTTTAATCGCTATCGTTTCAAAACATTTTTTTTCTATAAATGTGTATTGGACATTTTCAAATTCAGTATTTCTAGGTATTCTTCAATTTTTTCCGTTTGTAGGAAATCGTTCAAATAAATTTCTGAAAGACCAACTTTCCAGTTTCCATTTTTTAAATCAAAGTGAATTGGTAATTTATTTTCGAATAAAGTGTTGTGTGGAAACAGTGTTAATTTATCATCACTAAACAATGTTGTATAGAAGTCATCTTGACTATCCACCTTTTTTAAATTCGTAAACATAAAATGTTGCACTATTTATAAGTTGCCATTCCGGTGTTGACGAAGTAATTTTGGACTTTTTAGTAAAGGTTTTAGTTTTCGCTTTTTTATTTCAGAAAACTGTGAAAGGTTAATCAAGTACAAATTGAACTACCGGCCGATCTTAGTGTTTCTTTTTTCAGGAGATGTGCAGTAAAAGTAATTAAATCACCACTTGGTGTTTCAAATATCCGATAATCAGAGCTTAGAGATGGTTTTTGTATTAGTTTTTCATTTTTATACCCTACACCTATAGAATAGGTAAAAGGGTATATTAACTTTGATTTGGTGTTTGTAACCACCTAAAGGAAGCGAGCTAGATATGGAAAAGTATATATATTTGTGATCAGCCTGACCTCCTGAGTCGATATAGCCATGTCCGTCCGTTCGTCCGTAGGCACAATAACTCAAAAAATAATAGAGCTATCTTGATGAAATTTTAACTGTAGGTTACTAGGACTGAAAGTACGGCGGGGATTGCATATGGGCGAAATCGGCCCATGGGTTCGGTTTCTGGACCTTTTAATCGATCGAAGGGCTAACGAACATATATAAAAAATCACGATAACTCAACAACTAATGACGCTATCTTCATCAAATTTGTGCTGTAGGTTACTAGTAATGAAACTAGTAATGGACCATGGGTTCGGAACCTTGAACTTTTTGATCGAATTTAGGCCAAACGAGCATAATTCCGAAACTAATGAAGATAGAACCTCCAAATTTGGTATCAGGGTGTCGCTTTCGATCTTCTTAGTCTCCTTGAAATTTGAGCCCAATTGGAGTAGTGAGTGGGGACCAGCCACTCAGTTCCGAGGACCTTAAAGTATATTTTTGAAATTAATATAGATAGTAACTTGAAACAAATGTAGAAGCTTCAAATTTGGCACATGGGTGTTCTTTACTATTTCCTGCGTGTCCCTCTAATTTTGGATCAATTGGAGTGGTGGTTCAGTACCTCTCTTAGACCCACCAACGTGTAAAAGCTTATCATCGAAATTAATAAAACTAGTAACTTAAAATTAAGATAACACGTTCCAATTGTGTACAAGAGTTAACTAGTATTGAAAGTTTGACGGGGACTGCATATGGGCGAAATCGTACCATGGTTTCGGGTTCTGAAACCCTTGAAAAGCTCAAGGGCTAACAAACATATATCTTAAAACACCATAACTCAAAAAATAATCCCGCTATTTTGATGAAATTTAAACTCTAGGTTACTAGTAATGAAAGTACCATGGGAATTGTTTCTGGTCGAGTTTAATTTCGAAGCCAAAGAATATATTTCCTATTTCCTATGTGTCCCCGAAATTTTGACTTAATTGTAGAGGTTCAGCTATGTTCAAAGGTACTTGCTGCATTTATGTAAAATTTATTTTTATATTTAAATGAATTATATGAAAAGGTGTAAATTTGTAATTGTATTTTAGAAATACATTTATTGCATATTTTGCGTTTATAAGCTTTTCTAATAGGTACTACATAAACAAGCCATTTAAAATAATTGCAATTTTGAAAAATTTTAATTATTAAATATATTAGCTTTTTATCACAAAATTTAATAATTCAAATTTTTTCATTTTGTAATTGAATTGGAATAAATATATTTTCATTTATTTCAAGTTTTTTTGTTTTTTAATATTTTTAAATAGATAAATTAGTAAGAATTTGTAATATTTTTTAATAGATAGTGTAATTAAAAAATGTTTTTAGTATTATAAAGTTAATTTGGTTAGCTATGTATTTAGATCAAACTAATAACAGCTTTTATGGTTTTAAAATGACTTATGGATATCTCATTAAATTTGAACCAAATAGGTCTAGGGTATTTCTAAGTTGACTGACTTCTTTACTTGTTCAAAATTTTAGTTTGAACTAATTTTTAAATAAATTTTCATCATCTAAATCTTAATGTGCTAAATCGGTATCCATATCTGAATGCTCTTTTTAAGGATCATATTCAAACACATCATCACTAACTAATGGTACAAAATCGGTCTTTGCTAATTTTGATTTGTATTTAAGTTTATATGCATTTCGTTTAAAAAAAATATTCTGTTTAAGTGCTTGTATGAAATTAAAGATTGTTAGAGTTTTCTGGTAATTGTTTTAGGCTGAGTTACATATGTATCAAACTCTATTCCCACGAAAATAACAGACTCTACGTCAACACTTCTTGTTATTAATAACTAAATAAAAAACAGTTCATATTTCAATATGTAAAAAGAAAATTAAATATTTTCCCATCAAATCCAAAATTAAACAATTGCTCGAGTTACACCAAACTTAAAATTTATTTGAATAAATTTGTATAATTTGCTGAATTGACATTTTGTAATAATATAAATACCTGTAATTTGTTAATTAGATTAAGTAACAATCAAAGTCTTGATAAGGTCATATTAAAAATATTAATAAATAATTACTTTTCTAAAGAAATCTTATTATTATTTTAAAACAAAAATAAGTTGTTTTTTATCAAATCGTGATAACTTAAAACAAATGTCTAGTCGGTAGGATAATTCAACTTAACCGAATTATCTAGTGATACGAATTGAAATAATATTTAAATAATATAATTAAATTATTTATAGTGTAAAATTAAAAACAAAAACTCTTTAAGAAATAATTTTTATTAAAACAGCTAACAATGTAAAAGTAAAACAATCATGTGATTTTAAATTAATCATTGTGTATTAAACAAAAACTCTTTAATACACACTAAATAAATTAATTAAAATATTTTCATATTTTATATGAAAAGGGATAAAAGAACATTAATATTTGACAACAACAGAAATTATATGGCACCTCAAGTTGATCAACAAAATATCATAGAACATCAAAACGAAACCAAAACAGTCGAAGTTGTACAGCAACTTCAAACCCATTTAGTGATTCAAAGCAGACAAATAGAACTATTAACTGCACAACTACAACATCATCAGCAGATCGACTCTCAAAACCAATACAAAGAACGAGTTTTGAAAGAAATTAGACACATGTCAACATTCAATGGAACAAGTAACATAACCATTAATTCATTTCTTAATAGTGTCAAATATTATCTAAATCACATCACCGATCAAAATATAAAAAAGTAGCCATTAGAGCAATATTCAACGAAAAAATACAAGGGGAAGCCAAAAACAATATTATCAACACTCCGCAACCAGACTACGGGGATCTGATAAAAACATCTTTAAAAAGGAGATACAAACCAGAGATAAAACCTGATGAGATATATAGGAAGATAGCTGAACTACGAGTAAATTCGGTAAGTGAATTAGCTATACAAATGCAGGTGTATTATAGCGATACTAACTACATAGATTTAAGTAATATAGATAGATTTTTGTTAAACACTATAATAGAATTGTCACAGGGAAATTTGCTCGATAGGATACAATGAAAATAATTTAAATAAAGTTATTGAAATAATGAACTTTAGAAGATATGAAGATTCTTGTATAAGAACAAACTTGAAGAAAACTAATGTAAATAGTCAAAATAATTTCAAAAATAATCATTATAAAAATAATTATAAAATAATGAAAAAAATAATAATCCGACAAATTTTAATAAGTCTACATTCGACAATAAAAGTAGCTATAATAATCAGTCTTACTATAGAAGTAACTATTCATATAATAAGAATTTTAATAAAGATAGGGATAATTTTAATCAACATAATAAGGTCTATGAAAAGTCAGGAAACTCTAGACAATACTCGGGCCAAAATCGCCAAGAACAGAGATACGCTAGACAAGGACAGATAGAACCAATGGAAATTCAGAAAATCCAGACAAAAAATGGCGAGAGTAACAGTAAATGTAATAATATAACTTTTTTTATACCCTACACCTATAGAATAGGTAAAGGGGTATATTAACTTTGGTATGGTGTTTGTAACCACCTAAAGGAAGCGAGCTAGATATGGAAAAGTATATATATTTGTGATCAGCGTGACCGCCTTAGTCGATATAGCCATGTCCGTCCGTCCGTCCGTCTGTCCGTCCGTCCGTCCGTCCGTCCGTAGGCACGATAACTCAAAAAATAATGGAGCTATCTTGATGAAATTTTAACTGTAGATTACTAGGACTGAAAGTACGGCGGGGATTGCATATGGGCGAAATCGGCCCATGGGTTCGGATTCTGGACCTTTTAATCGATCGAAGGGCTAACGAACATAAATAAAAAATCACGATAACTCAACAACTAATGACGCTATCTTCATCAAATTTGTGCTGTAGGTTACTAGTAATGAAACTACTTCGGGGATTGCGTAAGGTCGGGATTGAACCATGGGTTCGGAACCTAGAACTTTTTGATCGAATTTAGGCCAAACGAGCATAATTCCGAAACCAATGAAGATAGAACCTCCAAATTTGGTATCAGGGTGTCCCTTCCTATTTCCTAAGTGTCTTGGGAATTTGGGTCCCATTGGAGTACTGGGTCGGGGACCAGCCACACATTTCCGAAGACCTTAAAGCATATCTTTAAAATTAATAAAAATAACAACTTCAAAAAATGTAGAAGCTTCCAATTTGCCACCAGGGTGTTCTTTACTATCTCTTACCTGTTCCCTTGATTTGGGATCAATTGGAGAGGTGGTTCAGTACCCCTCGCAGACCTCCCAAGTTTTAAAAGCTTATAATCGAAATTACTAAAAATAGTTACTTCAAATTAAGATAGACCGTTCAAATAGTGTACAAGGGTTAACTAGTACTATAAGTAAAGCGCGGGCTGTATAAGGGCGAAATCAGCCCATGGGTTCGGATTCTGGACCTTTAAGTCGGTGTCAGGGATAACGAACATAAATTAAAAATCACGATAACTCAACAACTAATGAGGCTATCTTCATGAAATTTGTGCTGTAGGTTATTGGTAATGAAACTACGGCGGTGATTACGTACGGTGAGGATTGGACAATGGGTTCGGAACTGAGAACTTTTTGATCGAATTTAGGCCAAACTAACGTAATTCCGAAACCAATGAAGATATAACCTCCAACCTTTGGTATCAGGGTGTCCCTTCCTATTGCGTAAGTGTCTTTGAAATTTGGGCCCCATTGGACTAGTGGGTCGGGGACCAGCCACTCAGTTCCGAGGACCTTAAAGCATATTTTCGAAATTAATAAAAATAGTAACTTGAAACAAATGTAGAAGCTTCAAATTTGGCCCAGGGTGTTCCTTACTATTTTTTCCGTGCCCCCCTAATTTGGGATCATTTAAACTGGTGGTTCAGGACCTCTCTTAGACCCCCCAAATGTGTAAAAGCTTATCATCGAAATTAATAAAACTAGTAAATTAAAATTAAGATAGAACGTTCCAATTGTATACAAGGGTTAACTAGTATTGAAAGTATGACGGGACTGAATATGGGCGAAATCGTACCATGGTTTCGGGTTCTGGAACCCTTGACAAGTTCAAGGACTAAAAAACATATATCTTAAAAACACCATAACTCAAAAAATAATGCCGGTATTTTGATGAAATTTAAACTCTAGGTTACTAGTAATGAAAGTACCATGGGAATTGGTTCTGGTCGAGTTTAATTTCAAAGCCAAAGAATATATTTCCTATGTCCTATGTGTCTCCGAAATCTAGATTTAATTGTAGTGGTTCAGCTATGTTTAAAGGTACTTGCTGCATTTATGTAAAATTTATTTGAATATTTAAATGAATTATATGTAAAAGTCTAAATTTGTAATTGTATTTTAGAAATACATTTATTGCATATTTTGCGTTTATAAGCTTTTCTATTAGGTATATAAACTAACCATTTAAAATAATTGCAATTTTGAAAAATTTGGATTATTAAATATATTATGCTTTGATTATTTTTTTATCACAAAATTTAATAATTAGAATTTTTTCATTCTGTAATTGAATTGGAATAAATATATTTTCATTTATTTCAAGTTTGTTTGTTTTTTAATATTTTTAAATAGATAAATTAGTAAGAATTTGCAATATTTTTTAATAGATAGTGTAATTAGAAAATGTTTTTAGTATTATAAAGTTAATTTGGTTAGCTATGTCTTACGATCAAATTAATTACAGATTTTATGGTGTTAAAATGACTTATGGATATGTCCTTACCAACCAAATAGGTGTAGGGTATTTCTAAGTCGGTTGCACCGACTGACTGTTTCTTTACTTGTTCTAAATTACCCTCGGATGAACTCCATACATTA
This sequence comes from Dolichopus griseipennis, assembly GCA_963082915.1. Classification (NCBI taxonomy): domain Eukaryota; kingdom Metazoa; phylum Arthropoda; class Insecta; order Diptera; family Dolichopodidae; genus Dolichopus; species Dolichopus griseipennis. Next base: position 50,057,660 of record OY720444.1, on the reverse strand, counting down.
ACGTTACTATAGAAAACTAAAAATTATTAGCTCTTATTGTTGCAGGTTAAAATTTTAGACGACGGAATAGAAGATTTTAAAAAAATAAAAATAAAACCTATTCCTTTTTCAACACTAACGATCAAATTAATTTCGAAATTCATACGGTAGCACCATTTGAATTCAATACCTCATCCAATGCCTTGATAAGATGGAAAGTAAAAAAGTTTCCCAATAGAAAATATTAAATAATAATAGGTGCAGATTTATTAAAAAATTTAGATAGTGTTATAGACTTCGAAAAAGGAATAATTAATTTAAATGGACAAAATATAAAACAACACACCATATCAGTTCAATGAAATATGCACTTTAGAAACCGTACATACAAACATAAATTTATTAAAGTTAGATCACCTTAATTCGGAAGAACTCTCAGAAATTCAGTATGAGATATTCACGACAAAAGAACAGTCTATCAATTTAAAATTGTATAGATACCCTTCAAAACATGAGGAAGAGGTCAGGAAACAGATCAAGGAAATGGAAGAACAAGGAATTATTCGAAAAAGTAATTCAAGATACTCAAGCCCATTGATAGTAGTACCAAAGAAAACCGATAATTCAAGTCTAAAGAAATTTAGAATTGAGGTAGACTACAGACTTTTAAACGACGTAACAGTGGACGACAAATCCCCTTTACCAAACATTGATTCTATTCTAGACAAACTTGTAAATGCTCAATGCTTTACAACGTTAGACTTGGAAAAGGGTTATCATTAAATCTCTATTAGGGAAAAGAACAGAAAAAAGACAGCTTTCGTGACATCAAATGGACTACACGAATTTAATAGAATGCGAAGATTCAACGGTTAATGAACGAAATACTGAGAGAATACATAAATAAGTTCTGTGTAGTATATCTAGATGATATACTAATATTCTAGTACCACCTTAAAAGAACAAATGAAGTCAATCTATAGTATTTTTAAAATCTTAGAAGAAAAGAACTCATAAAAAAAGGAACAGAGTTTTTAGGGGACATGCTCACTAAAGACGGTTTGAAACCTAACCCTAATAAAATAAAAACAATATAAAATTTAGAGCTACAAAAAATCCAGAAACAGATTAAGAGTTTTTTAGGAATGACAGAATACTATTGGAAATTTGTAATGGACTATGCCAAAGTTGCACAACCTATTAACAAGTACTTAAAAAAAGAGCACAAATTAATACGAACGATTCAAACTATATCGAAGCGTTCAAAAAATTAAAACATCTTATAACAAACCACCCTGTAATCAAATATTCAAATTTCGTTTTAACAACAGACGAATCGACTGCGATTGGCGCTGTTTTATCGCAGGAAGGACATCCTGTATGTTTTACTTCAAGAACTTTAAATATTCATGAACGCAATTATTCTGCTACGGATAATTCTCAGCAATTATGTGGTCAGTAATTACTTTTGACCCTACCTTTAAGGTAATAAGTTTAAAATATTGACGGATCACCAACCAATAAAATACTTACATGCTAAATATAAAGGTAAAGACCTATCACTTAGGCATCAAAGATGGTTTTTAAAATTAGGAGAATACATATTCGATATTGAGTATCTTAAAGGTAAAGAAAATCATGTCGCAGATTTTTTTAGTAGAATAGAAAATAAAGTAAAAGAGGGAGAGGGCAAGAAAAGCTCTACTTAATCCCTTGGGAACTTTAATATTGAAGATTATAACACAATGGCAACAGTTAATTCCGCAAATAAGGAACTATTAAACCATATTCCTATAAAAGAAGAAATTGTAAATAAGTATAAAACCCAAATAATTTTAGCAAATAATAAAACAATAGAATTTGAAACTCTTTTTGGAAGAAGAATTATAACTATAGCCGAATATGATTTTGACAGATTAGGCGAGATATTTAGAAAAGTAAGAATTTTTTCAGAAATTCTAGATACAAAATATAATATCGTACAACAAAAACTTAAAGAAATGTAATCAAATGTTATAAAATGTTAAATGTTAAATCAAATGTTATAAACAAATTTATAAAATGTTCATTTAGAGCACAGGAAATAGAAACCGAAATCGAAGAGTTTGAACAAATATCTTTTTTCCACGTTAGAGAAAGTTTCCATTCTAGCATTCAGGAAACATACAATAAAATTTAAATTACAATATATTATCTTAACTTATTAGAATGGATTCAAATGGTAATTAATTAATTCGAAGTTTGTCAAACAGTCAAGTATTACAGAAGACCTATAAGACCAAAATTTAAAATGCGTGAACTCCATCAGAAATAAATAATTTATATTGACACTTATTTCATGATGAGAAATGCTTTCTTAACAGTAATTGATAAATTTTCTAAATTTGGTACAGCATACTATCTTAACGATAGAAACCATATTACAATTAAAGAAAAGTTAGAACAACATTTCGCTCAACTCGGCAAACCAAAAAAATTATAGCCGATAACGCATTTAGAGCAATTCAAATTAAAGAATTTTTGATAGAAGAAGGAATGAGTATACATCTGACAAAACCAAACAGTCATACTGGTAATGTAGATATATAGAGATTCCACAATACTATAGCAGAAAAATTTAGAATATTACGTCTTAATAAAAATAACTTTTCAGTACAACGATTAATCCAACAAGCAGTTAGAATATATATTAACAGATACCATTCAATTATTAAATACTGTCCAATCGAAGTACAAAACCATAAAATTAACTTCGAAAAAATAAAAGAAAATTTAGAAAACGTAAAATTAAAGAAAATTGAAAAATTAAACAAAAATAGGGAAAATTATATTGAAACTCGTTCAACCGGATTCGTTAACCCAAATATAAAGTACTAAAATTAGACAATATTCATACACAAATATTAAAAGATAATTAAAATTTACAGATGATAATCAGATGAGAGTGAAGTGTGGCTTTTTTTTTTTTTTTTTTTTTTTTCCTAAGGGAGGAAAAAACCTTCAAAAGGCACCTGGTAACCTAATCCCCCAGGTAGTGTGAGATTTTTACTATACTAAAACAACCTCCCCCCGAAGCCAAAATAATGGGATAAGCACCCTAGCTGCTTGCGCAGTATTATGGCTGAAAAGTTACTACTAGTCATAAATATAAATGACTTATAAGGGTTGAATGGGCAACCCAGGAGGTATAAGTTGACATTCTTCTTGAATTTTTGCGGTTTAAATGAATGGGAAACACATATGGGGGTAATGTGTTCCACAATTTGGAGGTGCGACTCAGAAAAGAGTTCCTAAATTTCAGAGTTCTTGTTCTGAAAAGCTCAACTGTATATGGATGTGATTGAGCTGCTAACCGTGTATTACGACGGTAGGGTTTGATTTTAGGCATCATGTTTTTGATTTCTTTTGAAGTATTGCCTAGAAGATATTTTTAAAAAAAACAAGCAGCTCCTACATTACGGCGGTGACTTAAAGACGTTAAGTCTTTTGTGACGTTATTATCATTGATAATACGAACAGCTCTCTTTTGTATCTTATCCAGATACTGAAGAGCGGTGCTGGGAGCTCCAGCAAATATGTGAGTGCTATACTCAAGTCTCGGCCGAATATAGGTTTTATAAATTTGTAATAGATTTGGAGGTGTAAAGTATTTCCTACTCCTACTTAAGAATCCCAGGCATTTCGCGGCATCTTTTGCGACCGACAAAATGTGGTCGTTCCACGAAAGTTTTGCATTTATTTCCATGCCTAGAATTCTTAATGATTCGGAGTTTTGAATACCTACATTGCCAAAAGAAATGTTTAGTAAAGGATCGCTTCGCTTGATTGATAACAAACAGCTTTGGGTTTTAGAACCATTAAAACTTACCCTGTTCACGCTTCCCCAATCTTGAATTATTTGGAGATCAATATTTGAGGAACTTGAAACTTTGGTTCGTTCATTATAGTTCATTATAGGATAGGCTATTGTTGCCGGCAGTGTTGAATTGGCTGCGAAGATTTGAGCCAGCAAATCTGCCTTTTGTTCAGGGTCACTAATGACAGCATTATTATAAATCAGTGGAGGAGTTGTAGAAGAAGTGAAGTTGTTTTTTACTGATTTGGCAAATGACTAGAGACTTTTGCTGCCTCTTGGGAAGCGAATAACTTTTTCCCTTAGTAAAAAATCATGTTTAAATTTTTGCTGCCTTAAAATTCTTTTGCATCGCTTACTAACTTCTGTAAATGAGAGCCGGTTGCTTTCGGTTGGTTGCCTCTTGAACTCAAAGAAAGCTTTATTTTTTTTCTTAATAGCTTGCCTGCATTTTTTGTTTAACCAATTATTCGGTTACGGTGTTTAGCACTTTTAATCTTACTTGGTATGAAAAGATTCATGCCAAGGAGAATAGCGCTAGTTAATGCGTTGGCAGCTACATCAACATTTCTATTGTTGAAAAAAAGAGACCAATTAAAGTTTTTGAAAAAGGAGTTTAAACCATCCCAGTTGGCTTTATTTAGGAGCCAAATTTTATGATTGGGAGGAACTTTTTGGTTAATTAAATTTTGCATTTCAAATTGAGAACTGATAAGGCAGTGGTCAGAGCTGCCTAATCGGCTAATGACAGAAATGTTGTATTTTTCCTGATGAGAAGTTAGAAGTAGATCCGGAGTGTAAGCACTATGGCTTGAACAGTCTGGTATGCGAGTAGGTTCTTTCACCAATTGTGTAAGTTGGTGAAGAGCGCTAAAAAGTTGTACATATTTGCCTTCTGCGATGTATGAGGAGAGTATAGAAGCCAATTTTTATTGTGAATATTGAAATCGCCTGCTGCAACGATTTCAGTTTCGGGATTTTCCTAAAGGATGCTAATTATAGAATCCGATAAAATATCAAATTCTACAATTGTGTTCTTCTTCGAAATATTTGGACTTCCGTACAAAAAACAAAAATGCTTTGAATGGCCACCAAAAATAAATTTGGTCCAAACATAGTTAAACTCTGGATTTGTGCCTATGTTATATTTATCCAGAATTTGGTAGGCCGTATCGTTTCGAATATAAAGAGCAATACCTCTATGGGGACTAAAAAACGTTTCAAGTTTGTAACCAGGAATACTGAACTTAACCGCATCCTGGTTTGAAAAAACCTGAGTTTCGTTTAGTGCTAACACGGCTAGATTTTTTGACGTAAGGTGAACATATACTCCGAAATAATTGGAATCTAGCCCTCTGATATTTGCAAAATTTATGCTGGTTTGACTCAACATAAATCAGATTTGGTTTTCAAGAAGAATTACAACTATACGAAGAAATGAGTGGCATTTTTATATTATTTTTTTTTTTTTTTTGATTTAGTCAAAACTATCAATCTAATTGGGTTTGCTTACAATGACGCATTAGATAGCCTATGAGATATAAACAACATTAACTCTAGTACAGGATCTGTCAAAATAAATTTAGATAAAAAACAATTAGTTACACTCAGTAATTCCTATTATCAGTAATTCCTACCCAAATATTTTAACAGAAGAGCAAATAGAAAAATATGAGGTAGATTTTGAAAAAGACTCATTATTATTAGCTATCAAAATTCCAAGAATAATTAAATCAATTCAATTAGAAATTGTTATTCCAATTCCTAATAAGGAAGATAAAGAAATAGATTATCCTAATGAAATTATTTTTAGATATAATAATATTACATATAAGTATGAAGAATTAAAAACATTGAATGAATTATCTTTAAGTAAAAATTGTATTCTTAAAAATAATTGTAAGCTAATAAACAATAAATTAACAGAAATAATACAAATAGATGAAGAAATAATTTTAATTAAAAAAGCTAACAATGTAAAAGTAAATCAATCATGTGATTTTAGAAATATTATTATATCAGATCTTGTTTTGATCCATTTTAATAATTGTACTTTAAAATTATTAGATCATAATTTTTCAAATTTAAAAGATAATTTTCAACAAAGATTTTATTATCCAGTAAATCAAACTTATAATTTTAAGAATAAAATTACATTTAATGAAATTGTTATAGAAACAGAAAATAATATGAAAAAGATTTATGAATTAAAATCTCATAAAGAATTATCTTATATACTAGATTTAATAATATTTGTTATTGGAATAATTGAAGCAATCACGTTATTTAAAAAAATTGGTTATTTTAAATTTAATAAAATTCATGAGAATTTTAATCTAAATGAGGGAGAAGTTGCACATGTATCAAACTCTATTCCCACAAAAATAACAGACACTGCGTCAACACTTCCTGTTATTTAAATAATTAAATTAAAAACTATTTTAAAATTAAATAAAATTTTTTCCCATCAAATCCAAAATTACACAATTGCTCGAGTTACACCAAACTTAAAATTTATTAGAATAAAAAATTTGTACAATTTGCTGAATTGACATTTTGTAATAATATAAATACCTGCAATTTGTTAATTAGATTAAGTTATATTAAAAATATTAATAAATAATTACTTTTCTAAATAAATCTTATTATTATTTTAATACAAAAATAAGTTGTTTTTTATCAAATCGCATCGTGATAACTTAAAACAAAAGTCATGCATTTTGTTTATTTCATATTTGAAAAGATTTTGGCAATATAAGTACCATTTTCGCACTGGTTTTAATTTTTTATAATTTTTCCATTTTTTGATCCAATAAATCCAAGTTTTTATTATCTTGAAATAATTAACTAAATTTTGAAAATATTTCTGGCGATATAACAATCATTCGTTGCATTATGTCTTACTGAGCAATTTCTCTATTACACCAGATAATATAGTTCCGATTAAAGTTGGTAAAAATGTTGAACTAGTATTTTTCTTTTGGCTTTTATACTTTTCTTAGCACTCTATATATATCTTAATTGTTTTCTCTGCTTTTTAGCACATTTTCAAAAAATTTTGTAAAACTGTGCCTATTTTTTTTTTTTTTTTATTCTTTATTTCTTTTTCTTTCTACTTATTCATAGCTTAACATTATTAATAATTATATAAAATTAAAATAAAAATTAATAATAACATAGGTGGAAAATTCATATTTAAAATTAAAATATTTTCTTTTCTTTTTATACTTTTCTTTTTATAGAAAAAACTGTGTCATCTGCAAAAGCAGTAAGCATACCTTTAAATTTTTGTAAAAATAGGGAAATAATATAAATTAAGAAAAGTATAGGTCCAAGAACAGAACTTTGCGGAACCCATATACCTAAGACCCTACTAAAATACCTAAGACCCTACTAAAGTTTTTATTAATTTAAACTTTTTGCTTCCTATTGCATAAATAAGACTGAAACCAAAAATGCATAAAACCACATAAACCAATATTGTACAATTTACGTAATAAAATTTTGTGATCAACTAAGTCAAATGCTTTAGTGTATATTTACTGTCATTAAGAGCCTCATAAATTTCACCACAGAACTTAAACAATGCACCCTCATTAGATTAACCTTTCAAAAAACTAAGTTGATTATCACTAAAAAATTTAGTTTTAAATAAAAATTTAAGAATTCTCGTTTTAATTGTTTTTTCGAAGATTTTTGAAAAGGTAGATAATAATGAAATAGGTTTATAATTATTTAAATCTCGCGCGTTATCTTTAATGGTATAACAGTAGCTATTTTTAACAGTTCAGGAAATTTAAAAGCATAAACACGGTTATTAAAAATATGAGCCAAAACATTAACTACAAAATAGGATATTTTTTTCAATTCGTTATTTGATATTCTTTCCGAAGTTCTCGACTTAGAATTTGCCAATTTCATAATTGTATAATGTAACTCAAACGCAGTAATTGGCTCTTAAAAAAAACTCTCAGTCCGAAAAGGTTCACTTGCAACAACTGTATTAAGTATATAAGGGTCAGAAATCAGGATATTATCAATTTCTAACAAATATTCTTTACTACATTTAGCTTTATTCAAAAGATTATCCACAATTTCCCATTCTTTTTTCGTGTTATCTTTACATCTTATAAAGTCGATATTGATTTCTTTACATAACTTATCATAATATTTATTCAAATGATTTATATTACCATGCTTTTTCTTTACCATCATTAATTTATTTCGTCTCTTAATTTTATTAAATTAATATCTCCTCCGTAGCCTAGGTGGTTAGAGCGCAACCTTGCAATCTAAACACTGTGGCAGTCCCGGGTTCGAATCCTGGTGGGAGATACCATATCCAGTAAAATTAATAATTATAATAAATTAATATATAATAAATTATAATATAATAATTCTATACCTAAAAATATAATAATAAATAATTAGTAACAAATAATATAAAAATATACCTATAATCGTGTTTCCAGCTATACTCTATAATCTAATAATTAATACTGAATAAGCAATAACCTATATGTAATTGAACGACAATGTAATTGCAACTGTCATATGCAATTACAATGGCAGTACGCACCTAACAACATGACACGGTTTCTCTACTTGACCGATAGATGACACTAGGGAAGAAATTAAGAAGCGACATCTTGTAGATAGATTACAATAGACCAATCATTTACTTAATTGAAAAAGGAAAAAACGATTCGAAACACAAGGCAGAGCCTCGATAAGAAAAAGCAGATGGAGATGCCTAGTAGATATCCTATGCTCCCAAGAGGAGTAATAAGGACAAAAAAAAAAAAAAATTTTATTAAGAAGAGCTTGCGTCATCCAAAGTTTCAACAATCATTTAATTTCCCTACATCGATACGTTCGCAAGAATATTTAATCTGCTGTTTAATCAAATTAGGAGATGATTGACTAAACCTTAAAGCAGTGATAACATGATCTGTAATTCTAATATCGTGAATGAAACTTTGAAACTCAATATTACATTTTTTTTGAGATCTAATGAAAATATGATCAATACATGCCTTAGTAAAAGTAGTTATATAGCTTCACTCTGTCCGTCCGTCTATCCGTCCGAATGTTTACAAAAACTATTAGGCCTTTGGAAAAAGAGTGAAGAAATTTTAACCATGGATAGGTATTGCAAAACAAATTATTTCGTAAAGGAACTTTTTTCTGTAGCCTTACCTGTTACGGGGCTACAGTCCCCCAAAGTTTCAAAAAGCCCTATATTTAAATTGTTATAACAAGAGTTCTGTTGGATATATTTTCAATCTGAAAACGGCAAACGATAGCTGGTTTTATAAACTTTATAAATTTTTAAAAGGCAAATGTTTAGGGTTACAATTATCACATTTTGTTTTTATAATCTTTTTTAAATATAAGAAATATTTTCTTTAATATACCTACTTAAAAATTTATTTTTTATAAACTTCTAATTTTGATTCTATTTTTATTTCATTTGGTAAGGCTTTATACATTTTTAATCCATTGTAAAACAATATTTTTTTATTTCTTTCATTTCTTACTACATCTAATCTGAAATCTAATCTATTTCTTAAATAATAATTATGAACTTCATTTACATACAATAACTTTTCAGATAGATAATTAGGTAATAAACCATATTTGTTTTAAATACTTGATTTAAAACATTCATTATTACTTTTTGCCTTACGCTTAACCACTTTAATGTATTTAACATATATAATCTAGCTGTATATGTATTAACTTTTAATAAATTCCTCATTGATTTATTTTGCAGTTTTTATAACCTACTCATCATACTTTGGTTTGACATAAAAATTATTGAAGAGCAATACTCAAAGTGGGGTTTTATAATAACATTATATAAATTAATTGCACTAGCTAATGTGATATTCTTTCTAATTTTTGAAAAAAAGTAAATTTTTTTAGCAATTTTTTTACAAATGTAGTCTATATGCGATTTGAAATTTAAATTATTATCAACGATCACCCCTAAATATTTTATTTCATTAACTATTTCTATATTTTCATTATTAAAAACAACAAGGTTATTATTTAATTTACTATTAATTATCAAACATTTAGTTTTATCAATATTTATTTTTAGTTTGTTCATTTGGAACCATTCATTTAAACTTTGTAAATCTAAGTTTATTTTATTAACGCAATCATTTACATTATCACCTATTATACATAAAAGAGCATCATCCGCGAAAATTGCAATTTCATTAAATTTAATGCATTTCTGAATATCGTTGATGTATATTAAAACAAAAATACTCCAAGAACTGATCCTTGAGATACTCCAAGCTTTTTGTCTATTACTTCTGAAATGCATTCTTTTACTTTTGTACGTTGCTTTCTATTTTGTAGATACGATTCAAACCATTTTATTTCAGTACCAGTAACACCATACCTTTGAAGTTTTTTTAATAAAATTAATCTATCTATTGTTTCAAAGGCTCTGCGTAGTTCGAGAAATACTGCAACAATTGTCCTTTTATCGTCTACTGCATCCTTCCAATTAGTTATAACCAGATTAAGTAGAGATTCACAACTGTGTCCTCTTCTAAAGCCTGATTGCAATTTAGCGATTAAATTATTTTTTTCAAAATAGTTTTTTAATTGTTCAAAAACAATTTTTTCTAATATTTTTGATTCAATGCAGTTCATATTCACAGGACGAAATTCTTTACAATTTTTTGTTCCAGCTACTTTCGGAATGGGAATTACAACAGTTTCTTTCCAAGTATCAGGGAAAGTACCTGATTTCAACGATTCATTAACAATAGTTAAAAAATTCTCTCCAATTAAATCAAAAACATTCAATAAAAATATTCTTATTCATCATATTAAGATCTCTTTTGTTATTTAATGATTTTATAACTTTTTTTAATTCTTCAATACTAATTAACTGTAATTTAAATTGATAGGAATAGTTGTCAATGAAATTACTATATTGCTTAAATGCTATACTACTATTTATTTCACTTATACTATTTACAAAATATTGATTAAATTTTGTAGCAATCTCAGCCTCTTTTGAATATATTTTACTCCCGAAACAAACTTCTTTGATTTCATTCCTTGGTTTTCTTAATATATAACTTTTTATTTTAAGCCACATAGATTTTTGGTCTCTTGCATTTTCAATTTGATTATTAATAAAACTATTTTTTGTTTCAAAAAGTTTGTTGGAATAAATATTTCTAATATGTTTATACCTATGCCACTCATTTATATTATTTATCAAAATTGCTCCCTGGTATTGTTTAACTTTTTCTATATTCATAATTCTTAGTTCTTCTGTATACCTTTGACAACTTTCCCTTATGGTTTGCTTTTTTACAAATTCTTTTAAAATTGTAGTTAGTGATTTACTAAAAATATCAGCTTTCAAATTACAATTTGTATAATATACTGTTAGCAATTCACTTTGGCATAATTTAGCTCTTTATATATTTGTTATTGTATTTAAAATATTTAATGGTTTTTTTAACATCGCTACTATTTTCATTTTGTATATTTATTACTATTCATAAGTTTCATGATCACTTATTTTTAACTGGTTGTCCACCATTACCTTAAAATTATATTTGTCATTTACCATTACCAAGTCAATTAGTGTTTTAGAACGCATAGTGATACGTGTTGGTTGTCTCACTACCTGTTTAAACCCATTATCATGAATTATACCTTCTAAAAAAATTTTTGTATTCCTGTTCATTAGCCAATTTATGTTAAAGTCTCCCATAATAATAGTTTTTTCTGTATTTTCTCCAATATCTTCTATCCATTTTGAAAAATTCAGATAAAAATCTGAATGGATAATTATATATTTTGGAGATCTGAATTAAACTATCATCATCATCCTTCGTTAAATGAGTTTCAGTTAATGAAATAAAATCGTATTTTTTAGGAATAAGAACCGATTCTATTTGTGCAAAATTATTTATCGTACCTTGTATATTAAGACAAACACCTTCAACATTCTTTAATTGTTAATATGCTGTTTTACTTCTTGCAACATTTAATTTTCTTACATAACTAGAGCATGATACACTTCTGGATTCGTGTTCCACATTCAAGACTGTAAGACCTAATTTAATCTTAGCTCTTATACAATTTACACATTTTTTAACAGCTTCCTGACATTCATTTGATTTATGATCAGTTTCACCACATTTAAAACAACAAATTCCATTTTTACAATCTGTAGCCTTATGATTAAAGCCATAACAATTAAAGCACCTAAAAATTTGTAAATGTTCATATACCTTACAACGATCCCATTCAATATTAATTTTTCAAATTTCCATAATATTTTTAAATACATTTCCATCCATTTCAACTATTGCATTAAAATAATATTTTTTATTTTTTTGAGCCTTCTATACTTTTAAACATTTCACCTCACTAAATTCAATACTATTTTGCTTCTTTATTGCATCCACAACTAGTTCTTTAGATATTTCTTCACTCATTCCCACAATTAATATATTGGGATTTATTTCTTTAGTTACCTGAATTTCATAATTTTAACCTAATTTTTCTTTTATAGCATCTTCTACTATTTTAACAGATTCTTTATTTTTACAAGTAATAGCAATTGCACCATCATTTTTTAATTCTTTTAATTTTTCGATTTCTACTTGCAATGTCGAGGGAATAATTTTAGATTTTATTTCATTTTTTGTTACATCACTTTTTTGTTTATTATCTTTTGGTTTCACAATTATTGGTAATTTCAACGTATTTTGGTAATTTCAACAAGTTGATTGTAAATTTTTTTTTTACAATGTTTTTTTGTTATCTTCTAATTTTTTAATTTCTTTTGATATAAATACTTTATGTTCATCGAATGCCTTATTTACATCAACATTACCATCTTTTATGTTTTTATTATTTTCACTCATTATTTCTCTAATTTCTTTTAATTCTAATGATAATTTTAAAACAGTTTTGTTAATGTTTTGTAAACCATTTTTTGAGCATAAATCACAACTATACTTTATATTTTTATTTGTATTTATTAAATGAATTACACTATTATCCAGTTTAGCACATTTTATATGTATAGCTTTACTACACCCATATGCACATATTATATAGCTCTCATTATTCTTAATTGGTTTATTATAGCTTTCTAATAAGCAAATAACACTCATCTTGGTTTTTTTTTTTTAATATTTGCTATTTTCACTCAATAGAAAAATTTTGAGTAATTATTGCCAAAAAAATTACAAAAAGAAAAAAATTTGCATTTGCATTTTTTACAATAAAGAATTTTTTATATTGATATTTTATAATTTATTTAGTTTGACAATTAAAAAAGAAAAAAATTTAAAGTGTTCTTTATATTTCTTTATCACTTAAAAAAGTTATTTTTCACAATTATCTTCTGTTAATATATCTTAATTTATTTTTTAAAGTTTATTATTTTCACTCAAGAGAAAAAAATTTTAAGTACTAAATGTCAAATAAATTACAAAAAGAAAAAAAAATTTGCATTTTTGCAATAAAATGTTTTTTATAATGCAGTTTTATAATTTATTCAGTTTTATTGACCAAATTATTAATTTAAAAAGTTCTTTATAGTTCTTTATCACTTAAAAAATAGAATTCCACAATTATCTTCTGTTTTTATATTTTTATTTATTTTTTAAAGTTTTAACTAAAATTTCTCATCCACCCACTATATTTTAAATCACTCGAAAACTTTATAGTATTATAAAGTTAATTTGGTTAGCTATGTCTTACAATAAAACTAATAACAGCTTTTATGGTTTTAAAATGACTTATAGATATCTCATTAAATATGAACCAAATAGGTGTAGGGTATTTCTAAGTCGGTTGTACTGACAGACTGTTTCTTTACTGGTTTTTAAATTTATTTTTATAAAAATAAATAATAAAATAGTCAGTTAGAAACCCTATAAAAGTTTGAAAATGTGCTTTTTACCTTCGGTTGTTTTCATTACTTCTTTAATTTTGCTTTTTGAGCTGGTGATATTTTATTATTGCCATTTGATATATTGACTGCGATTTCGACAATAGTTTTTATAATATCATCAACACAATATTTAAGAATATTTTCACGAATTTTCTTTTGTTGCACTTTCCTAGTACATGTAATATATGTTGGTTTTCACACTTTTGACAGTTGTTGTTGTTCAAATCACGCATATCCCAGAAGCATATGCAAAGTATTTTTGAAAAAATATTAGTTTTAATCAGAGTACTATCTTTGCTTGCACTGAGTGCATTTCAATACAAAATGGAAAAAGAAAAAGTGAAACAAAGTCTAAAACAAACGGCTAATAATTTGTGCTATGCTCAAGCAGCATTGTCGTATTCAAATATGGCGGGCGGTAAAAAACCAAAAATTCAGAATAATTCTGTTTCTACAAAGGGCGGTTATTTTGCACCTCTTCAAACAGTAACTGAGGATTCAGAATCTGCCATGAACACTGAAAAATTACAAGTAATAGATATAAAAATTCCTCCTATAACTTTGATTAGATGTAGTGAAAATTCTGTTCATGATGAAAAATTTAAAAATTGTAAAACAATATCATGTGAAAACAATATCATTAGGTATTAAAATTTACACTAAATCCTATGGTTCTTATAACCCTGTATGCAATGAGTTAAAGATTAAAAAGCGTGAATGCTATTTGCATGATTTTAAAAATATTAAACCATTTAAGGCAATATTAACTGGCCATCAATTAATTATTAACTATGAATAATAGTGAAATCAATACTTAGAATATAATCCCAATACACTCAAGAAAACCTGTTAGCAAGTGCGAAATATAATGTTCGAGCTTCAATTTTAACTTTTATTTCTGGAAAAATATATAGTATAAGTTACTTATTTATAAAACAACTAAAGTTTTAATTTATAAGTCCTAATTTAAATAAGCCCTTTATTACGGAAGGTTTCCACAGAAGGTTAACTAAACTAACTGATGAGGATTCTCGAGGATCTGTCCCTTTCTAGCTGCGCCACACCTTTCTCACTTTTATTAGATTCTAGCGGTTAAATTAGTTAAATTGCGAATTCTACCAAAACTGCTTTTTCCGACTTTGAGGGGCTGTAGCTTCGTAACGGATGGGTTACAGGAAAAAGTTCTTCCAGAAAAGGTCTCGTTTCTCCCAAAGTTTCAAGACCCTAGCATGAACCGTTTAGAATGTGGGGCCAAAAATTTAGCAAAAATTGAGTTTTACTTAATGGTAAAGTTTAGTACCGTAATGCAACCCTATACATTTGGCTTTTATAAATTTGTAAAGCTTATACCTTTTGACGTTTTCAGGTTGAAAATGTACCTCATAGAACTCTTGTTAAAATGTTTTAAATATAGGGTTTCTTCCGATTTTGAGGAGCTGTAGCTCCGTAACGGAGAGGACTACGGAAAAAAGTTCTTCCATAAATTTAGTTTTTTTGCAATACCTACCCGTAGTTAAAATTTCTTCTTTCTATTTCAAACGGTGTAAAAGTTTGTGTAAGCATACTGAGTGACGGACGGACGGACAAAGTTAAAATTACGAAAAACCATTGACACTTGTTGAAACTTTCGTTTTGGAGCTTTCAATTTTGTATACAAATAAAAAAAAATTTTGACAGGTATTCAAGTTATAGGTATTTAAAAGCAAATTTTATAGCAAAATTTCAATTTTCGACCCCTTACAGCTCCTAAACAGGGGGCGTGACAAAATCAATTTCTTAACTAACTCTTACTTATTTCTGTTACAGAAAAAAGTTTGCAATATTAAATTATTTTTATTGCAATACCTACCCGTTGCTAACATTTTTTAGTTAATCATAGTTAAAAACGGGACGGACGGACGGACGGACAGAGTGAAACTATATAGGCACATTTTTACAGAATTTTTTGAAAATATGCTAAAAATGGCTAAAACTAATAGGCACTTTTTTCAGTTTTAAAAAACCCTTTTAAATTTAAGAAAAACCTTAGTATGACGGGGACTGCATATGGGCGAAATCGTACCATGGTGTCGAGTTCTGAAACCCTTGAAAAGCTCAAGGGCTAACAAACATATATCTTAAAACACCATAACCCAAAAAATAATGCCGCTATTTTGATGAAATTTAAACTCTAGGTTACTAGTAATGAAAGTACCATGGGAATTGTTTCTGGTCGAGTTTAATTTTGAAGCCAAAGAATATATTTCCTATTTCCTATGTGTCCCCGAAATTTTAATTTAAATGTAGTGGTTCAGCTATGTTCAAAGGTACTTGCTGCATTTATGTAAAATTTATTTTTATATTTAAATGAATTATATGAAAAGGTCTAAATTTGTATATGTATTTTAGAAATACATTTATTGCATATTTTGCGTTTATAAGCTTTTCTAATAGGTACATAAACAAGCCATTTAAAATAATTGCAATTTTGAAAAATTTTAATTATTAAATATATAAGCTTTTTATCACAAAATTTAATAATTCAAATTTTTTCATTTAGTAATTGAATTGGAATAAATATATTTTCATTTGTTTCAAGTTTTTTTGTTTTAATATTTTTAAATAGATAAATTAGTAAGAATTTGTAATATTTTTTAATAGATAGTGTAATTAGAAAATGTTTTAGTATTATAAAGTTAAATTGGTTAGCTATGTCTTACGATCAAATTAATAACAGCTCTTATGGTGTTAAAACGACTTATGGATATGTCCTTAAATTTGAACCAAATAGGTGTAGGGTATTTCTAAGTCAGTTGCACCGACTGACTGTTTCTTTACTTGTTTCTATTTCTAACGGTGTAAAAGTTTTTGTGAAGTCAGAGTGAAACTAATAAGCTTATTTTTTCAAAATTTCTTAATAAAAAAATTTTTAAAAAGTTGTAGTGCTTCAATGGGTTAACGAAACTCGACAAAAGTTTTTTTTAAATTGTCTTTTTGGCTCCTACTTTAGACTTCTGAAAATTGGACGTCATTTGCTTCAATAATTTTTCAAATTTTTTAGCTCACGATTTCGCTTCATACAAATAAACAAACAAGCAATTAAACAAGCTTTCGCTTTTATATATATAGATAGAAGATCGTTAGTTATAGGCGAAATATAGAGGAAATCATGAAATCCAATAACTTCTGAAACATAGTAAATATTAGCTTATTTTCGGGCACAATTATAATTGAAACTTTGGTACTGGTTACTGTGTACAATCACATTTCTAATAAACGCGTGAAATTTTTAATACATTTGTCAAAGCTTGACACTAAGGGGGGTGGTGTTATAAGTACTTTATATACAATATAAAAAACTTTAACTTCAATAACCTTTAATTGCACTTTTGGCATACTTTCCAAGACTTCTATTTAATAAATAATTCTCGGAAACATTAACATTTATATTCATGTCTAAATAATTTCCGCCATAATATTTAATCGGCTTATTTTTTCCCATACAAATATAAACATCTCTTTTGAGAGAAAACTATTTGACCAATTTTAAAGAAACAACAACCAAAAGAAAGGAATTTTTACACATTTTCAAAAAATTTATCCGACTGTGCGTCCGTATGTTTACAAAAACTTTTACATCGTTTTAAATAAAGAAAAGAAATTTTAACCACGAGTAGGTATTCCAAAAAACCTAATTTTGTAGGAAAATTTTTTTTTGTAGCCTCACTGGTTACGAAACTGCAGCCCCCTAAAGTTGGTAAAAGCCCTAGTAGTGAGGATTAGATCTTGAGAAATTGGGCAACCTTCCCTATAGAGGGGCTATTAGGACTTAAAAATTAAAAAATTTACTGTTTTTATAAGTAAGTAGTAATTTAGTTCCCAATGTATATATATAATGATACCTCAATTTTGAACACCCCTTATTTCCTAAATTAAACATTAACATTGAAGCTCCAACATTATATTCCCATTAAATACTCAGTATGAAACACTATATTATTTTGAAAATGTTCTTCTTTAAAAATCCTTGGTTTTTTTCATCACTTGTTTGTTTTCATATTACAATGATATTTTTTTTTTAAAATACCTATTGCGTTTTTTCAGGTGAAAACCCGTCTTAAATTTATCGTAAATTTGAATTTAACGGTCACTCGGTTCAAAGTTATGGCTTACGACTCTAATATTATGCGCCGACTTTTTGTGTAAGTATAATTCATTTTCGGTTGTAACTCGCAGCTCAATCAAACTATTATAGACGCCAACTTATATCTTTCATTTTTTTTTGTTTAGTTCAAATGTTCAATGAACAAGGAGATTCAAATCTTTTTAATTTTTTTTTTTTTGTTTTTAGTGAAAAAAAATAAGTTCTGTTCGAAATGAAAGCAATAAATTTCTTTATACAGTAGTTTTCATTTATAACGGAATCGGTTTTACCAAATTATGTTTACAACGACAGAATAAAATAAATAAAAAATTGCAGCTATAATTTCTTTATATTTACTTCCCTTAATTACAATTTCGGATATATCAGTAACTCGGTTTTATCGACATGTTTTTAAACGAAATCGATTAAAATTATTTAGATATACCGACCAAATACAAAACAAAATATTATGTAGGCTCGCACATCAAATAAAATTCTAGCAAATGAGTTAGAAGGGTCCATTCTAGAATTAGCAAATTCTAAAATGTTCAAGTCTTATACTAATTTTTCAAAATTCAAAGCAATCTTTTAAAACGACATTTATTTATTACGACAAATACTTTTGTCCCTTTATGGTCGTTATAGGCGAGAAGTACTGTATTTTGTTTTTTTTTGGTAAAAAAATAAATATTTTGTTAATAGTATTTTGTTGTGGCTTTTTGTTAATTTTTTGTAAAATAAAAAAACCTACATTTGAAATATATTCTGTAGTTGCCATTACGTTTGAAAGACAAACAAATGATAAAATTAAAAATTAAAATAATTGGTTCAAATTAAAAGGGAAGTTACTAAGTCATTTTAAAACCATAAATGCTTTTATTAGTTTGATCTTAAGACATGGCTAACCAAATTAACTTTATAGTACTAGACAACATTTTCTAACTACTTTATCTATTCAAAAATATTACAAATTCTTACTAATATATCAATGTAAAAATATTAAAAAACAAAAAAACTTGAAATAAATGAAAATATATTTATTTCAATCAAATACAAAAGTTAAAAAATTTGAATTATTAAATTTTGTGATAGAAAGCTAATCAAAGCATAATATATTTAATAATTCAAATTTTTCAAAAAGAGGTCTAAGAGGGATACAGAACCACCACTCCAATTGATCCCAAAATTAGGGGGACACGCAAGGGATAGTAAAGAACACCCTTGTGCCAAATTTCAAGGTTCCACATTTTTTTAAGTTGTTATCTTTATTAATTTAAAAGATATGCTTTAAGGTCTTCGGGAAGGGAGACCCTGATACCAAATTTGGAGGTTCTAGCTTCATTGGTTTCGGAATTATGCTCGTTTAACCTAAATTCGATCAAAAAGTTCTAGGTTCCGAACCCATGGTCCAATCCCGACCTTACGTAATCCCCTAAGTAGTTTCATTACCAGTAACCTACAGCACAAATTTGATGAAGATAGCCTCATTAGTTGTTAAGTTATTGTGATTTTTTATATATGTTCGTTAGCCCTTCGATCGATTAAAAAGTCCAGAATCCGAACCCATGGGCCGATTTCGCCCATATGCAATCCCCGGCGTACTTTCAGTCCTAGCAACCTACAGTTAAAATTTCATCAAGATAGTTCCATTATTTTTTGAGTTATCGTGCCGACGGACGGACGGTCGGACATGGCTATATCGACTCAGGCGGTCACGCTGATCACAAATATATATACTTTTCCATATCTAGCTCGCTTCCTTTAGGTGGTTACAAACACCATACCAAAGTTAATATACCCCTTTACCTATTCTATAGGTGTAGGGTATAATAATGCCGGTATTTTGATGAAATTTAAACTCTAGGTTACTAGTAATGAAAGTACCATAGGAATTGTTTCTGGTCGAGTGTGGTCAATGAGTTCGGGTTCTAGAAGCTTTTGATCGATTTGAGGCCAAACGAGTATAATTTCGAAGCCAAAGAACATATTTCCTATTTCCTATGTGTCCCCGAAATTTTGACTTAATTGTGGTTCAGCGGTGGTTATTTAAATGAATTATATGAAAAGGTGTAAATTTGTAATTGTATTTTAGAACATTTATTGCATATTTTTCGTTTATAAGCTTTATTAGGTATATAAACTAACCATTTAAAATAATTGCAATTTTAAACAAGTAAAGAAACAGTCAGTCGGTGCAACCGACTTAGAAATACCCTACACCTATTTGGTTCAAATTTAACGTATCCATAAGTCATTTTAACACCATAAAAGCTGTTATTAATTTGATCGTAAGACATAGCTAACCAAATTAACTTTATAATACTAAAAACATTTTCTAATTACACTATCTATTAAAAAATATTACAAAATCTTACTAATTTATCTATTTAATAATATTAAAAAACAAACAAACTTGAAATAAATGAAAATATATTTATTCCAATTCAATTACAAAATGAAAAAATTCTAATTATTAAATTTTGTGATAAAAAGATAATCAAAGCATAATATATTTAATAATCCAAATTTTTAAAAATTGCAATTATTTTAAATGGTTAGTTTATATACCTAATAGAAAAGCTTATAAACGCAAAATATGCAATAAATGTACTTCTAAAATACAATTACAAATTTTGAACTTTTCATATAATTCATTTAAATATTCAAATAAATTTTACATAAATGCAGCAAGTACCTTTGAACATAGCTGAACCACTACAATTTAGTCTAGATTTCGGAGACACATAGGACATAGGAAATATATTCTTTGGCTTTGAAATTAAACTCGACCAGAACCAATTCGCATGGTACTTTCATTACTAGTAACCTAGAGTTTAAATTTCATCAAAATACCGGCATTATTTTTTGAGTTATGGTGTTTTTAAGATATATGTTTTTTAGTCCTTGAACTTGTCAAGGGTTCCAGAACCCGAAACCATGGTACGATTTCGCCCATATGCAGTCCCGTCATACTTTCAATACTAGTTAACCCTTGTATACAATTGGAACGTTCAATCTTAATTTTAAGTTACTAGTTTTATTAATTTCGATGATAAGCTTTTACACATTTGGCGGTTTAAGAGAGATCCTAAACCACCACTCCAAATGATCCCAAATTAGGGGGGCACGGAAGAAATAGTAAAGCACACCCTGGGCCAAATTTGAAGCTTCTACATTTGTTTCAAGTTACTATTTTTATTAATTTCGAAAATATGCTTTAAAGTCCTCGGATCTGAGTGGCTGGTCCCCGACCCACTAGTCCAATGGGGCCCAAATTTCAAAGACATTTACGCAATAGGAAGGCACACCCTGATACCAATTTTGGAGGTTATATCTTCATTGGTTTCGGAATTACGCTAGTTTGGCCTAAATTCGATCAAAAAGTTCTAAGTTCCGAACCCATTGTCCAATCCTCTCAAATAAAAATTTGGATTATTAAATATATTATGCTTTGATTAGCTTTTTATCACAAAATTTAATAATTAGATTTTTTTCATTTTGTAATTGAATTGGAATAAATATATTTTCATTTATTTCAAGTTTTTTTGTTTTTTAATATTTTTAAATAGATAAATTTGTAAGAATTTGTAATATTTTTTAATAGAGATAAATATAGTGTAGTTAGAAAATGTTTTTAATATTATAAAGTTAAATTGGTTAGCTATGTCTTACGATCAAATTGACAGCTTTTATGGTGTTAAAATGACTTATGCATATGTCATTAAATTTGAACCAAATAGGTGTAGAGTATTGCTAAGTCGGTTGCACCGATTGTCTGTTTTTTTACTTGTTTTATTTAGTTTTACTTTGACATAACGAACGAATTTTATATAATACATGCGTTCCTTTTAGCATGAAGAGTAGATAGTCAGATTGTCAGATTAATTGTCATAAACATTTTTCACATTTTAAAACTATCTTTCATTTGAAAAGTTAATTATGTTTAATATATTTAGATATCTAATATATAAAGAAGAAAATTTGTTTGTTTGTTTGTCCAGGATTCACATGAAAACCACTGGTCCGATTGACACCAAATTTTAGTGGAATAATTTTGGGAGTCCGGGGGGTGACATAGGCTATGTCGCATTTTTATAAGTCAGCAGGTTGCGGCTCCAGAGCCGTTTTAAGCTTTTTCGTTTTTTTGATGTCGAGTCGAAACGGTTTGACCGATTCACTTGAAATTTTGCACGGATGTTCTTAAAATTTTGTGTTTTCGCAGGTTGATTTTGTAGTCTAAAAGAGAGGCTGCAAAAAGTTTTAGTTAAGTTCAATTAACCCATTTTCCACGACGATGATATGAAGTTTTCTATATATTTTATTTTCTTATACGATTATAAGTATTTTATTGAAAATTTTGTACCAGCATTTTAATTAAAACCCACAGGGTTAATTTGGTTTTGACCTGTTTGTGCGTTGTGAACAAAAATTCAATGAAATTTTCAGTTTTCTTCAAATGAAATCTAAAAATCAAAAAATTCAATTTGTTATATATAATGCTTAAATACATAGTATTTTAAAACAGTTTTTCCAAAAAATAAGCCTACATTTCTCTCATCAAATCATAAAAAAACGAGGAAGAGCGTATTACAACTTTCAGGTGAGTACTAAACAAAATATAAGTTGAAAAGCGAATTTTTAAACCTTTTCTAAACCATCGACTATATTTTATTCAAGCGTTGGCAATTCAAGAAAATCCCCTTTTGACCTATAGTCATTTTAATTCAGTTAACATTGTTCACCGGAAACTTACCATCCTCAACTATATCGTCAAGGAGCACCAAATTGTCAAGAAGCAGCATGTATAGAAAAATTAGAGATAATCGTTCAAATTGTTTTGCAAACTGTTTTTTAAAGTTTTTGTTTCGCAATCGATTAAAAGAACTCGACAAACCTTTTTTTTAAGTATTCCCCTAATTCAAAGAAGTTGTACCTACTTTCAAAAATTGGACGTAATTTACTTACAAATTATTTTTTGAACAATCGTCGGCAGGGGTTAACAACTTTCAAGTCTGTTAGTAAATTGAACTTCATTTTCAAAGAAGAACACATATTATACGAAATTTGAAGTTAATCTGTTAAATCATTTCTAATATATAGCAAAGCAACGAAAAAACCTATAAAAAGCTGTTGGGCCACGATGGGTTAACGGAACTCCACAAATATTTTTTTGTGGCATTTATAGGCAAAGTAGTATCTCAAAAAATTGGCTGAAACTTGCTTTTTTACAATTTTCAAGCTTCCGGGCAACGCCGGGTAAATCTGCTAGTTGAAAATAAAGAGAAAAAATTAAGGTTTGTTGCTGATATACATATATAAATAATATTTTTTAAAATTGAAGAGGTATATGCTTATTGATTATCAAAAAAAAATATGATTTAACATAACCATTCAATTGAAAATCAATCTATTTTTATTTAAAGAAAAATTTTAGTTAAAGCCATCTACCGGAATTTATTTAATTATCTACTCCTCTCATCTACTCTTTTACAAGAGCTAGTGTAGCTGTAAAAGAATTTTCTCCTCATAAAGGAACGCAAGCAATAGCATTTGCTTGTTACAAGAAACTTATGAGTCATGACTCATAACCATACATAGAAATATATTTTTGTCAATAAAAAACTTAAAAAAAATTAAATAAATAAACTAGACAAATAGGTATAAAGTAAACAAAAGAACTCAGAACCATTTTTGCATGTTTTTCAGAACGTTAGATAGGCATAAATTTGTAGTAAAAACTTCAGATTTAATTATTGAAATTTAGTTCCTACTTACCTATGTAGCAATTAAATTTAAAAATGGAATAAGGGGAGCAACAATTTATAAATAGTTAAAATTTATTCTTAGATTTATTGAAAAACTTTTATTCTATGAAGTAATTTTTTTTATGCATATCTAAGTAGGTATATTATAAATCTTAAAAATAAGATAAAAAAAAAAATCTCGACTTCTGTCAACTTGACTATTTTTTTGAAATTCTGGCAGTTTCATTAAATTTTATTGTACATATTATGTATTTATAGAGATTTTTAATATGAATACAGAATACATATAACAAAGTTCAAATCGAACTAAAATGTTTAGAATAAAAGCGCAGTTCTCATATGAAGGACAGCATTAACCCGCATTTTGGCTACTTAACTTAATTTAATACATACATGTATGTGTTTATAAATATAATCAAATTTTCAGAACATTATATATTAGAACAATATTTATATTTAGAATTTAAATCGCTTTTTTTTGTGTAATAATCGCTTTTTTTGTGTTTTTTTAAGCAAATTTCAAGCGCAAGAATTGTTGACAACATTATTGTCATCATTTTTATTATGTATAAGAAAAAATAAAATAATTTTTCGTGTAATATTAGTCTAATATAAATTACACAAAATGATATTTTTGATGTAAATTTAAAAGACAAAATAGCTCGAATTTCGAGCACAAGGCGATACTAGATATTAAGTCAGTAACATTTTCAAGGTAAATTGGCAACATGATTTATCAAGTTTATATAATTTTATGTATTAAGAATAATTTTATTTATTAAGAATTCATGTTAGTAATTCAGAATCATATTAATAAAAGCTGACTTACGCAAAATTAGTTGATTAAAAACTTAGTATAAATAGAAGCTAAGAATTATTGAAAAGTTTGGTTTCAGTCTGGCTATCGAAGCCCTAACATAATAAGTTTTTTTTATAAATATTCAGTTTTGAAATTGCTAAGCAACTTAAAATTTCAGACAAATTCAAATATCTGTGGTTCAAAAATAATAAAATCTTTATGCAAAAAACTGACAACTCCAAGGTATTTAGTATTAAAAATTTTTGCGATATTTCTCTTTCTAAAATTAATTTGCAATAAATACAATATGGTACAATGTGGTATCAAACAATCTTGCTTCAAATTTATTTTGTTTTTTTATTACAAATGCACTTAGATGAAACTGAAAAAAAATACTCTTCGGACAGAATATTAGTATTATAAAGCCTGAATAAGTTGCTATAGTAAATTTGATTTACAATCCGTATTTGCTTAACCTAAAGGATTTTTCAACATGACATGACAGCTGTAGTCTCTTTTGCCGGAAAAAAAAACCTTTCGTGCAGTTTGGGACAAATGTCGCAGTGGTCGATCTGAAAAATATAGCTAGTGCTATAGTAAAAGTTTTGAGAAAGCTGGTTATGGATTTTCTTGAAATTAAAAAAATCATTCTGTGGAGCGATTCTTATGTCCCACAGAACAAAAACAAAATTTTTGCTACAGCAATTAAATACTTTTTAGAAGAAAACCACCATGTTGAAAAGTACTGTGAACCTGGCCATTCAAAAATACAGAAGGTTGATAATTTACACAGCACCATAGATCGCTTTACAAAAAAAAATGGAAATTCGTAGTATTTTATCTTTCCAAAAAATCTGGCATGCTTAAATTCCAAAAAATATCATTTTCAAAACTGGAAGTGTTATGCATAAAAGAGATAGATCTTTCATCATGTATTAAAAAATTCCCTGGGGTAACTAAATATTCTAAAGAAGTTATATGTATTCGAAGCTCCAGAAAAGTTTTAGGGACACCAAAACATATTTTCAGCAAGCTTCCAATTGTAAAAGAAAATACGTTAGATTTTTTATCAAAGTCTAGATATATTCAAACCTACTACCTTTTCTACCAGAAAGCGACAAAAACCACTGAGAAGTTCAACTACAATAAAAATTTTAAATGAATTGTTTACGTTTCTTTTTATTTAAAAATTAATGAAGTTAACTAGATCTTAAAAGAAAAAAGTTAAATTTTAAAAATAATAATTACTATTTTTAATATAAAATTGTTTACGTTTAAGAAACAAAGTATTTAGATTTTCTTTTGTGATTTTACAGATGGATAAAGTCAATAAGGGTATCACCGATTTATTTAATATAGATTTTATTTAAATTTTTCTTTAGTAGTAATATTTCTATAATAATTTTCAGTTTTCAATAAAACTTAGCTTTGTTTAATATTATTGTTTTGCCCCATTTGCACAAAAGGATCCAAATTTATTAAAAATTAACGAAAATTTTATTCTTTAGGGAATCGGATAGTAACAAGAATTAAAAAAGGAAAGACTAATACACAATAGAGATCTGCACAAATATATTCCTTTATTAAAATTATCGAATATATTCAAATACTATATTCTAATTCAATTCATTCGTTCTAAAAAGCTTTAAATATGGTATATACTCAAACTACAACTTAACTATATTTATTCTATTCGTTTTATTTCAAATAACAAATTGAAAAGCTTTTTTTTTCATAAATACTTTGATGTCTTGAAAATCAAATTTCAATTCTTCCAAATCTTTTAAAATACACCAAGTATACCGAGTACTCTAAATATAATGACAAAGAAAAAGAAAAAAAGAAAACAAAAAGAAGATAAAAAAACAAACAAAACAGTGACAAAACAAACAAAGCTACATATTACTCATCGATATAATACGTACTGGTTATACGTAGTACATATTAAAATTTTTTTTATTATATTTGGTGTACTCGGTATATAAATACAAGTACTATAAATATTTTTATTATATTTGGTGTACTCGGTATACAAATACAAATAATATAAATATTCTATTTTCGTGTACACATAATAAATCAAATACATATTCATTCCATTCTACAATAATTTTGTATTTCATTTACTCTATTCTATAATCATTTGTAATGAATGCATTTGGTTTGAAAGCTTTCAAAACCGAATATGAAAAGTTTTACTTATTATAGAATGATTTGAAAGCGCTTTTGAATACAATTGTGCAGATGTCTAATACACAAATACACAAATTTTTAAAAAATTCTATCGAGCAATTTTTTTTTTATAAGCTTTCAAACTTTGATTGCGTTTTTCTCGAAAGCTCAATTTGGGCGTATGGGCAAAACAATATTTGAGCGACGAAAAATGTTAAATAAGAAATGAAACAGGAAAGAACCCTTGTGTATCAAGTTTAAAGTTTCTATCTTCATGAATTGGTTCAAAATTTCCAGGACACTAAGAGAATAAGAAAACACATCCTGATACCAAATTTGGAGGTTCTATCTTTATTGGTTTCGCAATTATTCTCGTTTGTGTCCTTGAAATTTGGTACCAATTGGAGTAGTGGGTCGGGACCAGCCACATAGTTTCGAAGACCTTAAAGCATATATTCGAAATTCATAAAGATAGTAACTTCAAACAAATGTAGAAGCTCTTTACAATTCATTTGAAGGTTTAAAAGCTTATCATCGAAATTAATAAAAATAGTAACTTAAAATTAAGATAGAACGTTCCAATTGTGTACAAGGATTATCTGGTATTGAAAGTATGACGGGGACTGTATATGGGCGTAATCGTACCATGGTTTCGGGTTCTGGAACCTTTGAAAAGTTCAAGGGCTAACAAACATATATCTTAAAAACACCATAACTCAAAAAATAATGCCGCTATTTTGATGAAATTTAAACACTAGGTTACTAGTAATGAAAGTACCATGGGAATTGGTTCTGGTTGAGTTCGGACAATGAGTTTGGATTCTAGAAGCTTTTGATAGATTTGAGGCCAAACGAGTATAATTTCGAAGCCAAAGAATGTATTTCCTATTTCCTATGTGTCCCCAAAATTTAGACTTAATATTAGTGGTGCTTCAGGTGCCTCCTAAGAAATCCCTAAATTAAAAAGCTTATCTCCGAAATTCATGAAGATAGAAACTTAAATTTGATACACGAGGATTCTTTCCTATTTCCGTTTCTATCTAACACTTATATATTTTTAAAAGATTAAGAATTTTACTATAATTTAAACAAAATTTTTCAATTAAAAACAAAATATTTTTTTAATAAACGATAAAATTCCTTTTTTTTAATTTTTATTATATCATATTTTTTATTGAATTATTACCAAAGGTGAAATATAATTAAGACATTGTGTACGATACTTAAGCTATATTCAAAGATACTTTATGTTAAATTAATTTTTATATTTAAATGAATTATATGAAAAGTTCCAAATTTTTAATTGTATTTTAGAAATACATTTATTACATATTTTGCGTTTATAACTTTTCTAAACGGTACATTGTTTTTTAATATTTTTAAATAGATAAATTAGTTAGAATTGGTAATATTTTTGAATAGACAAAGTAGTTAGAAAATGTTTTTAGTATTATAAAGCTAATTTGGTTAGCTATGTCTTACGATCAAAATAATAACAGCTTTTTTGGTTTTAAAATGACTTATGGATATATAATTATGGATAATGATAAAATAATAACAAAATGTTTTTACTATTATTAAGTCAATTTGGGATTTTAAAATGACTTATGGATTTCTCATTAAATTTTAACCAAATAGGTACAGGGTATTTATAAGTCGGTTGTACCGACTGAATGTTTCTTTACTTGTTATGTTTTAAATTTATATTAATTCAATTATTTGATGTACACACCTGATTATTCTGATATATTAATAAATTTTTGTGGAGTTATGATATTCCTACAGAGTGCACATTCAATATTTGTATTGGTTTTTTAAGCAATGAAAGTAGCCAGGGCGCAGGGGCTTAGTGAAATTCAGGAGCGCCAGCGCATATCTGAGAACTATACTCAATGTTAGTTCGTATGTAGGCTTTATAAATATTGAATTGGAGAAAAATATGCTTGACAGCGATTGAGAAAACCCAAATCTTTGTCAGCGTTCTTAGCTTCATCAAAAATATGCTCATTCCATAACATGTTTTGATTAAACTGCATGCTTAAGATGTTAAGAATTTCAGACCGCTGTATAATTTCTCGCTGAAATCTTAGTAGAAAGGGGATTTGACCTTTTTCGCAAGAGATACGAGAGTTTTGATTATTGGGAGTGTTGAACTCGTCTCCGCTAGTTTTACCCCAAACAATTTTTTTGCTAGGTCATGATTGACTGAGCTAGCCATCAGATTTCTCTTTAAACTGATTGCGGCAGAAGTGGTGTTTCATTTCTTTAAAAAGTCGTAGGATGCCAAGAGAGTACTGTCGTCGGCGAATTTGTTGATTGGCTTGAGGGTGGAAGAAAGTAAATCGTTGATATAAAATAAAACAAAGATTAGATAATAAAGCAGAGTCTTGTTGAACAACTGCATTTTTTCATGAGTGTCAGACATATAACTGTCGACAAGAACACGAATGCAAGGTTTAGAAAGGAAATCCTCAACAAAAAGGCTACTCAAAACAATTGCATGACATTTGCTCAAAATGGCACCATGTCTTACTCGGTTAAAGGCTTTTGAAAAGTCTAGAGTTGCAACCCTCGATTCACCACATTAATGAATGGTGGTTTGGAGCTTCTCATGATGGAAAGTTAAAAGAGAGCCTATCGATCGTTGTCTCCTAAAACCAAATTAAAGATATTCAGAAATCTCAACAACCTTTTTTTTATGAGGATTTTCATTATTTCGGAAAGGATCCAAGTGATAGCAATTGTTTGACGGGCCGCTTTTGTCTTTGTTTTTTTGAAATGGAGAAACATTCAATCTTCCATTAACTGGGATATTAACCAGTTAAAAATGATAATTAGAAAGCATTGCGCAAAGATTTAGAAATAGAAAAGTTTAAGAACAATAGCTGATATTCTGTCAGAAGCTGTGGACTAACTAACATTGAGATTCTTTAGAACTTTAACTACCAAACTAGTCCTAAGTGAAAACCCTTTGAAGAGTTTAAGAACTTGAGGGATCAACTGAAGGTGCTCGCGCAGTAGGGGGAAGGGTGTAATTTGTTGCTTAGGATTTTGCAAACAAATTTAGTTCGTTTAACGAATTTGAGATGATAGTGGATAGTATCAATCAATGGTGAAAACGAAGTTTCCTAAAAATCATTCTTCAAATCTTTTGCAAAACTTCAAAATGAACAATTTCCATTGAGATTAATTATTTTTTGTATCAGCCTTTGGATGTAGGGAAACTTTTGCTGATTGATATCTGTCTTGCAATTATTTCGAGCCGCTTTATAGCCCGCAAGTGAAGACAGCAATAAGTTTACTTTTTATCCGTATACTTTTTGAAATACTCCTCTTTGGAAGCGACTACCTTTTTGCAAATATCATTAAATCATGGCTTGGATTTTGGTTGTATTGTTTTGTAAAAACTAGGAGTAAATAGGTTTTTTACCTAGAATAATGGTTTTAAAAATGATATTTGCAGCAAAATCAACGTTCCTATGATGCGGACATGAAAGAACATTGTTCTATCGAAACGCGCTACAAAACTGTTCACACCAGTTTTCAAGGAATGGTGTTTTGTTAATTTTACTACTATTTTAATTTTATGTCACCTTCCAGACGAACTTTGTAATATATTAAATAATATTATCTAAAATAATAAATTTCAATAGTTTAGCAAACAGAAAGCCTTATTTGTGATACTTGTTTTTTTTTCATCATTTTTTTTAGATCATAAAATTCTAAATTATGGCCCCTTATCCAATTTTGGTGGGCCATTAAATCAAAAAATAGCAAAAAATTATTTCAATGAAGGGCCCCACCAATTTAAGAACATAATGACTCACTGATAGTGAGATGTTATGCCTGAAATGAATTTGGGCAATATGTTTCGTCCCTGATGGCACAGATTGCCCAAGGGCACAATGGAACGGGGCCACATGACACACCGCTTACTTTTTCACCTTTACAACTATTTCGTTCAAATTTATATAGTTATCCATAAGTCATTTTAAAACCATAAAATCTGTTATTAATTTGATCGTAAGACATAGCTAGCCAAATTAACTTTATAATACTAAAATCACTTTCTAATTACTTTATCTATTCAAAAATATTACAAATTCTTACTAATTTATTTATTTAAAAATATTAAAAACCAAAAAATTTGATATAAATGAAAATATATTTATTTCAATTCAATTAGAAAAGTGAAAAAATTTGAATTATTAAATTTTGTGATAAAAAGCTAATCAAAGCATAATATATTATTTAATAATTCAAATTTTTCACTATTGCAATTATTTTAAACTAGCTAATACCCGGTGCGCGTTGCTGCGCCTTTCAATGTAGGGTTAATTGAATTTGATGTTACTGCAAAAAATTAACACAAAAATTACGCACGGTTTACACACGTAAATTTAAAAATGTATGAAAGCAATCTTTTTAAAACAATTTTTCTAGGATTATTCTAGTAATTTTTGAAACTTCCTGTAATTCAAAGCAGTACAAACTATTTTCCAAAATTTGACGTAATTTACTTCCAAAAAATTTTTTTTGGCCAAACGTAGGACCGACTGTTAACAGACTCAACTCCATTTTCAAGTTGCTTCACACATATAAAATTTGAGGTCAACCGGTCAAATCGTTTCTAATTTAGAGTAAAATAACCAAAAAATTAATAAAAAGCTGTTGGGCCGCAATGGGTTAATGGAACTCAATAACATTTTTTTTTGGGCTTTCTTTTAAGCCAAAGCAGAATTTCGAAAAATCGGACAAAATTTGGACCCAAAATTTTTTTTGACCACCCGTCGGCCCGACATCTGTTTACAAATTCCAAAACTGTTAATAGTGTCAACTCAATTCTCACAGGGGAGCACGTATACAAAATTTGAAGAAAATCGGTCAAACCGTTTCTAATTTAAATTTAAGTATTGAAAAAACCTATAAAAAGCTGTTGGGCCGCAATGGGTTAATGGAACTCAATAAAATTAGTTTTGGGGTTTTCTTTTTAGCCAAAGCAGAATTTCATAAAATCGGACAAAATTTAGACCCAAAATTTTTTTTGACCACCCGTCGGCCCGACATGGGTTAACAAATTCCAAAATTGTTAATACTGTCAACTCAATTCTCAAAGAGCATCACTTATACCAAATTTGAAGTCAATTGGCCAATCCATTTCGAATTTAGAGTAAAGTATTGAAAAAACCTATAAAAAGCTGTTGGGCCGCAATGGGTTAATGGAACTCAACAAAATTTTTTTTGGGGCTTTCTTTTTAGCCAAAACAGAATTTTGTAAAATCGGACAAAATTTGGACCCAAAATTTTTTTTGACCACCCGTCGGCCCGACATGGGTTAACAAATTCCAAAACTGTTAATAGGCTCGACTCAATTCTCAGAGGGGAGCACGTATACAAAATTTGGAGAAAATCGGTCAAACCGTTTCTAATTTAGAGTTAAGTATTGAAAAAACCTATAAAAAGCTGTTGGGCCGCAATGGGTTAATGCAACTCAATAAAATTTTTTTTTTGGGTTTTCTTTTTAGCCAAAGCAGAATTTCATAGAATCGGACAAAATTTGGACCCAAAATTTTTTTTGACCACCCGTCGGCCCGACATGGGTTAACAAATTCCAAAACTGTTAATAGGGTCAACTCAATTCTCACAGGGGAGCACGTATACAAAATTTGAAGAAAATCGGTCAAACCGTTTCTAATTTAGAGTTAAGTATTGAAAAAACCTATAAAAAGCTGTTGGGCCGCAATGGGTTAATGGAACTCAACAAAATTTTTTTTGGGGCTTTCTTTTTAGCCAAAGCAGAATTTTGTAAAATCGGACAAAATTTGGACCCAAAATTTTTTTTGACCACTCGTCGGCCCGACATGGGTTAACAAATTCCAAAACTGTTAATAGGGTCAACTCAATTCTCAAAGAGCATCACGTATACAAAATTTTAAGTCAATCGGTCAAACCGTTTTCATTTTAGAACAAAGAAGTTTAAATACTTGCACCACAGCCCCAACTTGGCGGTCCGTTAGAGCAAAATTTTTGGGCCACGATTTCTTTCCGTACCCAAAAATCTCTATATACAAATTTTCATGAAAATCGGCTGGGCAGTTTAGGAGTCTATTCGCTACATACAAACAAACAAACAAACAAACAAACAAACAAACATACAAACAAACTTTCCCTTTTATATATATAGATTGTTAGTTTATGTACCTTTTAGAAAAGTTATAAACGCAAAATACGTAATAAATGTATTTCTAAAATACAATTAAAAATTTAGAACTTTTCATACAATTCATTTAAATATAAAAATTAATTTAAGATAAAGTACCTTTGAATATAGCTTAAGTATCGTACACAATGTCTTAATTAAATTTCACCTATGGTAATAATTCAATAAAATATATGATATAATAAAAATTGATATAAAAAAAAAAGAAAGGAATTTAATCGTTTATTGAAAAAAAAATTTTGCTTTTACTTTAAAAATTTTGTTTATGGTAAAATTCTTAGCCTTTTAAAAATATAAAAGTGTTAGATAAAAACGGAAATAGGAAAGAACCCTCGTGTACCAAATTTAAAGTTTCTATCTTCATGAATTTCGGAGATAAGCTTTTTAATTTTGGGATTTCTTAGGAGGCACCTGAACCACCACTACAATTAAGTATAAGGTTTGGGGACACATAGGAAATAGGAAATACATTCTTTGGCTTCGAAATTATACTCGTTTGGCTTCAAACCGATCAAAAGCTTTTAGAAATCGAACTCATTGTCCGAACTCGACCAGAACCAATTCCCATTGTACTTTCATTACTAGTAACCTAGTGTTTAAATTTCATCAAAATAGAGGCATTATTTTTTGAGTTTTGGTATTTTTAAGATATATGTTTGTTAGCCCTTGAACTTTTCAAAGGTTCCAGACGCCGAAACCATGGTAGGATTTCCCCTTTTGCAATCCCCGTCATACTTTCAATACTAGATAACCCTTGTACACAATTGGAACGTTCTATCCAAATTTTAAGTTACTATTTTTAATTATTTAGATGATAAGCTTTTAAACCTTGGGGGGTCTAAGAGGGGAACTGAACCACCACCACTCCAATTGATCCTAAATTAGGGGGACACGCAAGAAATAGTAAAGAACACTTTTGTGCCAAATTTGAACCCTCTACATTTTTTCAAGTTGCTACCTATACTAATTTTAAAGTTATGCTTTAAGGTCTTCGGAAATGTGTGGCTAGTCTCCGACCCACTATTCCAATTGGTACCTAATTTCAAGGACACTAAGGACATAGAAAGAGGCATCCTGATACTAAATTTGGAGGTTGTATCTTCATTGGTTTCGGAATTATGCTCGTTTGGCCTAAATTCGATCAAAAAGTTCTAGGTTCCGAACCCATCTCGACCGTACGCAATCCCCGCCGTAATTTTATTACTAGTAATCTACAGCACAAATTTGATGAAGATAGCGTCATTAGTTGTTGAGTTATCGTGATATTTTACATATGTTCATTAAAAGGTCTAGAATCTGAACCCATGGGCCGATTTCGCCCATTTGCAATCCCCGCCGTACTTTCAGTCCTAGTAACCTACAGTTAAAATTTCATCAAGATAGCTCCATTAATTTTTGAGTTATCGTGCCTACGGACGGACGGACGGACGGAATTAAGTCTAAATTTCGGGGACCGAAAGGAAATTGGAAAAAACACCGATATACCAATTTAAAAGCTTCTATATTTATTTTAAGTTACTATCTTTATTAATTTCGAATTTATGCTTTAAGTATTTGGGAGAAGAAAGGTGGAACGCAAACCCCCATTTCAATTCGTCTAAAAATTAACGGACACAAAGCAAATAAGAAACAAGTAAAGAAACAGTCAGTCAGTGTAACCTACTCAGAAATACCCTACACCAATTTGATTCAAATTTAATGGGAAGTCCATAAGTCATTTTAAATCCATAAAAGCTTTTATTAGTTTGATCGTAAGACATAGTTAACGAAATTAACTTTATATTACTAAAAACATTTTCTAATCATTTTATCAATTCAAAAACATAAAAAATTCATACTAATTTTTCTATATAAAACGAGGAAGATTATAGTTGCCCTTGTCAACTTTTAGATACCCGTGCGTGTATCAAATATATAAGAAATTTTTATATTGCAATTGAACTGTTTGACAGAAAATTCAAAATATTTGTTTTTTTATATTTAATTGAAAAAAAAATAATAAAAAAGAAATGAATTAAAAAAAAAAGATGAATTTAAAAAAAAAATATGCTCTCAACGAGATTCGAACCCACACTCCAATTAAAATGTCGACGTCTTAACCACTAAGCCATCGACCTTATGTTCATTTAAATTTTTTTTTAAATTATTATAGTTGCGATGGTATCAATTATTTGTTTTGAATAACTGTTTTGAATTTTTTTAAAAATGTTTTAAAAAAAATAAATAATTTATAAATGAGAATTTTAAGATGAATTTAAAAAAAAAAAATTTTGCCCCAGCCAAGAATCGAACCGAAACGTTTTGACTACCAGTCCCATGTCCTACACACTATACCATAGAACAATTAATAATTTCTTTACAAAACGAGTTTTTATTTATCTCATTTTTTTTTTTTTTAAATAATTCTAGTTACTATGGTATAAATTGTTTGTTTTAAATAACAGTTTTAAATAATCGTAGTTGCTATAGTATCAGTTGTTTGTTTTAAATAACAGTTTTGAATTTTTTTATAGAAATATTAAAAAAAATTAATAATTTTTAATATAAATGAATCTTCTGTCTAATTTTCTATAAAATAAAATTTTTTCAAACATAAAATAAATACATATATTTTATTAAAAAAAAAATAGATAAAAAAAATGAATTTAAAAAAAAAAAAAATATCCGTAGCCTGAATTCGAACCGAAACATTTTTGCTACAAGTAACATGTCCTAACCACTACACCATGAATCGATTAATAATTAAACAACAATTTGTTTGTTTTTATATTTGGTTTCTATTTTTCGTTATTAATTTTAAAAAAATACTCATAAAATATCGAAAAATTTGTATGGCAGCTACCCGAAGCCTTTCTCCGATTTTAACCAAAAACAATAGGGAACCTACAAATTGTCTAAAAATTACTTTGTGAAAGTTTCAGAACTCTAGCTCTTATAGTTTTTGAGTTATCGTGCTGACGGACGGACGGACGGACGGACGGACGGACGGACGGACACACATAGCTAGATCGATTCACTTTTCGATGCTGATTCGATACGTACCCTTGACACTATATCTAGCTCTTATATTTCGATGCGTTACAAACGGAGGAGTAATTTTAATATACCCGATGTTCATATATGTATGCACGGGTATAAATATTAAACAACAAATAAAATTGAAATAAATGGATTCGTAAAATGCAATTACAAAATTACATATTGAAAAATTTTTATCCAATTCAATAAAATTTTACACATATGCATCAATTACTTCTTTTCAGAATTTTTAGCTGTAGTGCATTTACTGTTGAATGATTTAGTACCCTTAATTAATTATTTCAATTTTGAATAATTTTTAAATTTATTCTTTCAATTTACTTATTTTTTAATGTTTTGTATAATTAAACTCAAAGTTATTCGAAAGAAATATTAATTTGTAATAATATAAATATAAAAGTTTATATAATTTGATGGTTTTTAATACTAATTAAAACCATTAATGCTTTCATTAGCTTTTTATCAAAAAATTTAATAATCAAAATAAGCAATAAATGTATTTCTAAAATACAATTAAAAATTTAGAACTTTTCATATAATTCATATAATTTTAGAATCCGAACCCATTGTTTGATCTCCACCATATGCAATCCCCGCGGTACTTTCATTACTAGTAACCTAGAGTGTAAATTTCATCAAAATAGCGTCATTAGTTTTTGAGTTATCATGTTTTTTGGTTATATGTATGTTATCTCTTGAACCGATCAGTTCCAGATCCCGAACCCATTTTGCCCATTAGTAGTCCCCGTCGTACATTCAATAATAGTTAACCCTTGTGCACAATTGGAAGTTCTATGTTAATTTTAAGCTATTATTTGTATTAATTTCTATGATTTGCTTTCAGGTCTTTGGAACTGAGTGGATGGTCCCCGACCCATTACTCAAATTGGTGCTAAATTTGAAGGACACTAAGAATATAGGAAGATTTGCCCTTTTAACAAACTTGGAGGTGTTATCTTCAGTGGTTTCGGAATTATAGTCGTTTGGCCTAAATTCGATCATAAAGTTCTAGGCTCTGAACCCATGATCCAATTTCTACCGTACGCAATCCCCGCCGTAGTTTTATTACTTTTAACATACAGCACCAATTTCATGAAGGTAGCGGTATTAGTTGTTGAGTTATCGTCCTTTTTTATAATAAATTTTCATATATATTAGAACGATTAAAAGATCCAGAATCCGAACCCATGGGCTGAGTTCGCCCATATAAAATCCCCTCCGTACTTTAAGTACTATTAATCTACAGTTAAAATTTCATTAAGACAGACGGACGGATATGGCTATTTAGACTCAGTAGGTCACGCTAATCACAAATATTTATACCTTCCAATAACTGCTCGTTTATTTTAGGTGGTAACAAGCACCATACCAAAGTTATCATACGATTTTCCTATTTCATAGGGGTATAAAAAACAAATGACGAAAAAAACCAAGGGTTTTTAAAAAAGTACATTTTCAAAATAATATAGTGTTTCATACTAAGTATTTTATCGGAATATAATGTTGAAGTTTCAATATTAACGTTTAATTTAGGAAATATATACGTTGGTGACTAAGTTACTGCTTACCTATAAAAACAGTAAATTTTTTAATTTTTAAGTCCTAGTAGCCCCTCTATGGGGAAGGTTCCCAAATTTCTCAAGGATATAATCCTCACTACTCCCCTTTCCCCAAACTTTTTTAGGTTCTAGGAATTAAATTGTGAATTTCACCAAAATTTGGAATTTTACTTAGAATTTTACTTTTTAGGCAAAAATGGTTAAAACTGAGAGACACTTTCTTCAATTTAAAGAAACCCTTATAAATTTAAGAAAATCTTTTAACATATGCTAAAATATAATCTTGGACTTTTAAATTTTGTATGTTAAGGAAAAAATATTTAAACAGGTATTCAAGTTGTAAGTGTTTAAAAATAGCAAAATTTCAATTTTCGAGCCCTTATAGCTCCTAAACATGGGGCGCGACAAAAAAATTTTGTTAACCGACTTCTACTTATTCCTGAGGATCTAACTACTTCCAAATTTCAAGACCCTTGCTTGAACCGTTTAGAAAATATGTGTGACCAAAAATTTTGCAAAAATTTAGTTTTGCGTAATGTTAAATTTTAGTACCGTATGGCAACCCTAAGCATTTGCCTTTTAAAATTTTATAAAGTTTATAAAACCACCTTTCGTTTGCCGTTTTCAGATTGAAGATATATCTAACACGACTCTTGTTATAACAATTTAAATATAGGGCTGTTTCCAGCTTTGTGGGGCTGTAGCCCCGTAACAGGTGGGACTACAGAAAAAAATTCTTCTACGAAATTATTTTCTTTGCAATACTACTACTTATGTTTAAAATTTTTTTACTCTATTTTAAACGGTGTAAAAGTTTTTGTAAACATACGGAAGGAGGAAGGACGGACGGACGGACAGAGTGAAGCTATATAGGCACATTTTTACAAAATTTTTGAAAATGTGCTAATGATATTCCTGTTTCTGAATATATGTAGATATGTATATTTTAGAATTGTAAATAAAATTGGTTTAAAAAATAATTTTTAATTTTTCGTTTAAGGTTTTGAAATTTTTTTTCCTCTAACATCAGTTAAATTGTCAATCCCAAACAGTGAAAGAGCTCTCAAATCGTTAAAAAATATCCCAATTGGAAAATTTCAAATTATATCATTGAATCGTAATAACCCAGCCAGTGATTACTTATACAAATTTGAGGAGGAACCAAAAAATTTACAGGAAGAATATTTGAACATTAATAATAAAACAGGTGAAGTATATTTGGGTAGTAATTTTCACAACTTTGATTCTACATTAACACCGGTGAAAATATTTACGATAACAGCATATAATCCAAGATTAGATACATTTCATATTGCACATATGACTTTAGAAATTCAATTATATACAGAACATAAAGATTTTTGTACACATGAATTAGAAAAGGTATGTTTTTGGGATAATGTTACATATTCCGTTGCAGAAAACTCAAAAAAAGTTCGAATTAAAATTGGTGAGATTGGTTCTTTTGGTATACAATATATATGTTCACAATATCGTATAAAATACACGTTAACTAGTAAAAATCAATTCATTGATTTGAATGATGGGAATTTCGTAACAAAATCAAAATTAGATCACGATAGTCGTAATCCGGGACATTCAATAGATGTATTGGTAAAATGTTCAATTCAAACTCCAAATCGTATAATTCAAAATTTCGAAAGAAATATACATATTAATGTATTAGATCGAAATGATAATGGTTTATGGTTTCAAGAAAATAAAACTCATTACAATTTTTCAATACCAAGTCCGCATTTTAATGAGGTAAGTTTTTTTAATTTAAATTAAGCTTATTATTTAAGTTTCAAACAAACTATTATTATTATTATTACTATCTTTTATTAATTACAATTTAAATTACAATTTTATAAGAAACTAGCTGCCAGGACTATTGGCTTGAAATTTTTTTTTATTTTTAATAAGCTGATTCTTAGTATTTAGTATAGTATTTAAACATTTTTATTCAATTTCATATTTAAAGTGTTCGTTATTTGTTTTGTTTTTATATTCTTTATATTAATTCATATATTTTAGTTTTGGTTAGAAAATCTTGTAGTTTTCTAATATTTTTGTCTGTAGGATAGTATAGGAGATCTGACGGGCGTGTTATTAAAACTGGAGAAGCGGGTTTGATTAATTTTCGTGCATTCGGATAGGATGTGTGTGCTGGTTAACGGGGAGCCATTGCAAAATTGACAGATTGGTTGAACCTCGTTTTTAAGTAGGTATGAGTGTGTTAAGCTTGTATTTCCTAATCTCATTCTAATAAAGCACCAAATTCCTATATTCCTATGTGACGCGGAACCCACATGATTTTTACTTTATTTTTCAATTGGAAAAGTAGATGTCATGCATAGTTTAACGGGCTGAACTCGTTTCTTGTATTGTGTATGGCTTGGAATAGTGAAAGGATAGATTTAGATTGTTGGATTGGGATTGGATAGCGCTATTAGTAGAATTTAAAGTAGAGGAGGAGTTCGGTTTTATTGATTAGTGAGGGTAGAATCAGTGCAATTTTGGTTATTGCAAACAGAATGATTATTATTTGGAAGATTTTGTAAATTGTGAAGTTGATTGGTTGCGGAGTTTGTATTTTTGGTTAATGATTTTTTGTTATTGTTTGGTTAAATTTATGTATATACTGAATCTAAGAAAGTATGATTTAAATTTATTGTAAAGAGGTTTCTTTGCTTATATAATTTACGAGCTTCGCCATAGTATATTTTTCTTGAGATATGATTTTTAATGTTGGTTTTACTTGATGGAAACGTGTACAAATATTGGAGGAAGCAGGGTATTCACCAAGACAATTGGCATGCATGGAACGAGAGCATTCTTTCTGAGCATGAGGATGAAGATTGCAGTTTTGACAAGCAGAATTTCCTTTGCAATATTTTGCTGTATGACCCGGGATCTGGCAGTTCTTGCTGCGAATTGGGTTGGGAAAATATTCTCTTACTGAGAAGCTGTACCATGCTTTTTTTATTTCAAATGGAATTCTGTACAAGTTAAAATTGAGCAATATAAGCCCATTTGGAATGTATGTGTCGTTGATTTTTTAGTAAATTTGTATACAACGGTGACACCCTGTTCCTTCAAATGTTCAAAAACTTCGTTATCAGGAGTATCTTTTAGATTTCTATCAAATATTGCGTCTTTGCACGGATTTAGTGCTTCATCATATTTTACAACAATGGGGCATAAACGTCCTAAGTTAGATACTTTTAAAAAATTTTCTGCCACTTTTTTTGTTTTAACTAACACAAGCACACTGCCATCTCGTAGCATGCTAATAGATTCGTATGCGTTGCTAATGCCTTCTATTGCTTTTGGTTTAAAAATATCGGCTTGGAACTCTCAAAATGTCGATTTCTAAAATGCCGACTTGGACAAAATGTCGATTAAACAAGTAAAAAAACAGTCAGTTGCTGAAACCAACTTTGAAATACCCTACACCTATTTGGTTCAAATTTAATGAGAAGTCAATAAGTCATTTAAAACCATAAAAGCTTTTATTAGTTTGATCGTAAGACCTAGCTTACCAAATAAACTTTATAATACTAATAACATTTTCTAATTATTTTATCAATTCAAAAATATTAAAAACTAGCTGTTGGCCCGTCACAGAATGACGGAAGGTCAATTAAAAGAAGAACTTTTTCTAATTAAGAACTAATTCTAATTTCATTATATAAATATACATATACTATACATATATCAATACCATATTCTTAAATAAAATCTCAACCGTTACTTTTTGTATAACGCAGATTATGCTTCGATTCTAGTAATAGATACACAAAAAAAGAACAATTGACTCACATAATTTCTTGTTGTATCTTAAAAACTTGAAGATGAATAAGTTACGTGGTTTACCTTTTGTATGTTTTGAATTTGATAAAATGTTAGGGTATTTAAGTCAAGTCCCTTTTTGGTCAATTTTTTTTTAAATTTCAATTAATATTTCTTTTTTATTTAAATGCGAACTTGCTTAAATTAAATAAATTAATAAAAGATTTGAAATTTTTTTTATAAGTTTATTTTTTTTCAAAAATGATCTATTTCTCCATCTATTAATGTTTTGTATACATATTTTTAAAAAATATTGCTATACATAGTTTTCACAATTTTTCTTTAGATTCCAAATCGAAATATAAGTTATGTGTACGTAAAATTGTATTAAATGTTGATTTTTGAATTGAGTTTTGCTTTATTTATAAATTTTGAATTATAAACTTTATTTGGATTTTTTATTTAATATACCTATACCGAATTAAGTTAAAAAAAATATATTTGTTTGGCTTCTAAGGGTACACCTAAAGCCACTTTGCCAACCTCTACACCATTTTTTTCCATTTTTACCTCTTTTGTAAATAGAAAAAAATAATTAAAGGGAATTATGAGGGAAAGATGCAGGGTTGAGAGAGAGATGAGGGAACTTTGAGGGCACCTTGAGCGAATTTTGAAATTCCTTTGATTCCATTGCTTGATTTATTTGCTATTCAAAACAAAGCAAATCAAGCAACGCAACAAAGCGTACATTGATTACAGATTTTCACTGAAAATAAGTAAGACTTACTACACAATGTTCGTGTGAGGCATAGTCTTCTTAATTTTTATTTACAAACTGTTTTACTATTTATATAAAATTTTCAGAAAATGTTCTGTGAGCTTTAAAAATGTAAATGAACAAATTCATAAACATTTAAAATTATTTAAATTCATAAAAAAATTTTATTTATTTTTGCTTTTGTTTTTATTAAAAATTAAAAAAATATTTTTTGGCCTGCTTATG
Source organism: Dolichopus griseipennis (assembly GCA_963082915.1). Taxonomy (NCBI): domain Eukaryota; kingdom Metazoa; phylum Arthropoda; class Insecta; order Diptera; family Dolichopodidae; genus Dolichopus; species Dolichopus griseipennis. The sequence continues at coordinate 50,015,401 of OY720444.1, read as the reverse complement.
ATAATTTATGATATTTTATTTTCTTAAATAAAACACATTCAACAAAACATTAATATTTAATTTTTTTATAATTGAACACATCCAACAAAACACATTTAATTGATTGCGTTTGTTACACCTCATTCTAGACAAATATATTAATAATAATTCTTACTACTTTATCTATTTAAAAATATTTAAAAAACAAAAAAAACTTGTTACAGAATTTCTAGTAGCCTACAGCATGAATTTCTAGAGGCTTTAGTTTTTAGTTTGCTGATTTTTTCTATTTGTTTGTTAGCCCTTAGAACGATTAAAAGGTCCAGAATCAGAACCCATGGGCCCCGCCGCCGTGCTTTAAGTCCTAGTAACCTACAGTTAAAATTTCATTAAAATAGCTCCATTAGTTTTTGAGTTATCGTGCCTACGGACGGACGGACATAACTATATCGACTCAGGAGATCCCGCTCATCACAAATAATAAGGTTATTGAAATTATTCAATCAATCAAAATAACGAACTAATTCTTCCTAAACAATTATATAATTAAACGAGGAAGAGTGTAATGTACACTCAAAAATTATATTCCACGCTATTAAAATAACGAGCACAAATCTTGCAGAAACATAAATTTTTATACAACATTGGACTGATTTTAAATTTATAAAACATGCCTACACAATTTAGAGGTTTGTTGAAGACGCATATTACTAATATTATTTCATATACTCGTAAAGACACATAAAAATAAATCAATTTCCTTCAACCAAAAAATTTAAAAATATTATCAACACAATTCTTTAATTTCTTAATTCTTACCATAATAGTGTTTTTATACCCGTGCATATATATATGACATCGGGTACATTAAAATTACTTCTCCGTTTGAAACGCATCGATCTAGACGAGTTAGATATAGTATCAAGGGTACATGTCGGATCGGCATCGAAAAATAAATCGATCTAGCTATGCCAGCACAATAACTCAAAAACTAAAGCAGCTACAGTTTTAAAATGTTCTTTAAATATTTTTCAAACAAGTTCTAGGTTCCCGTTTTTTTTGATTAAGATCGGATCAAAACTTCAGGTAGCTCTCGAACAACCAACTTTTTTAACTCCAATATTTTCATATAAAAATTTGAAATTTTGCAGTACTCTTATATACAACATGAAATTATATGAATTTTTTTTGTTCATGTAGATAAGAAATCTTTCGAGTTCCGATTTCATATGATTTAAATAATGCGTAGTTTAAAAAATTTAAGATTAGCAAAAAAGAACACAAAGATTTGTTTTAAGTAAATGGCTTGTTAAATAATTTATATATATTCATATAATTCTGTGGCATTTAGTAATAACCATTTAAGTGCAGTTAAGTGATTTTTACAAACTTTATTGTATTCAATACGCATTTTTCTAAAGTATATGCTGTCAATTTTTTATTCCAATCAGATTATCTTTGAAAAAGTTATGACTATCAATAATCACTTATGTACTCATTTTTTATTAAAATGTAACTAAGCAACAATCAAACGTTTCAACTAAATAACTTAAATTAATATAAGTTATTTTATTAGTAATACTATTTAGTTTATATTATACAAAAAAAATTGTTATAATCACATATATTAACTTAAGTTGTTTTTTCAAAATGAAAAATTTAAATTGTCATTATTTAAGTGCTTTTAAGTGATTTTTATAAAAACACAGACAGTATTTAAAATTAAATATAAATTTATCATAGTAGACCTTTGCAAATAAGCTTTTTTGTTAAATTACATTTTTAATAATTTTTTACATAATGTGTTATTACGTGTTTGTATTTGAAGCAAATAAGTATAAGTAATTGAATTAAGTAATTTTAAATAAGATTAAAATATTGTAAAAATAACTTCTAGAGGTAAAATGATGATAGATTTAGTTAAAACAATTATTCAAAAACATTCTACTGAAACCTTGAAAAACAATGAAAACAATTCTGGTAATAATTAAAATATTTATATTGAAAGATCTTTATACCCGTGCATACATATATGAACATCGGGTATATTAAAATTACTCCTCCGTTTGTAACGCATCGAAATATACGAGCTAGATATAGTGTCAAGGGTACGTATCGAATCAGCATCGAAAAGTGAATCGATCTAGCTATGTGTGTCCGTCCGTCCGTCCGTCCGTCAGCACGATAACTCAAAAACTATAAGAGCTAGAGTTCTGAAACTTTCACAAAGTAATTTTTAGAAAATTTGTAGGTTCCCTATTGTTTTTGGTTAAAATTGGGTAAAGGCTTCGGTAGCTGCCATACAAATTTTTCGAAATTATATGAATATTTTCAAAATTAATAACTAAATAGAAACCAAATATAAAAACAAACAAATTGTAGTTAAATTATTAATCGATTCATGGTGTAGTGGTTAGGACATGTTACTTGTAGCAAAAATGTCTCGGTTCGAATTCAGGCTAAGGAAAAGTTATTTTTTTTTTTAAATTCATTTTTTGTTACCTATTTTCTTTTTAATAAAATATATGTATTTATTTTATGTATGAAAAATTTTATTTTATAGAAAATTTGACAGAAAACTCTCATTTATATTAAAAATTATTAAGTTTTTTTTAATATTTCTATAAAAAAAATTAAAAACTATTATTTAAAACAAACAATTGATACCATAGCAACTACAATTATTTAAAAACTGTTATTTAAAACAAACAATTTATACCATAGCAACCAAATTATTTAAAAAAAAAAATTAAGATAAATAAAAACACGTTTTGTAGGCACATTATTCATTGTTCTATGGTGTAGTGGTTAGGACATGGGACTTGTAGTCAAAACGTTTCGGTTCGATTCCTGGCTGGAGCGAAATTTTTTTTTTTTTTTAATTTATCTTAAAACTCTCATTTATAAATTATTTATTTTTTTTTAATACATTTTTAAAAAAATTCAAAACAGTTATTGAAAACAAACAATTGATACCATAGCAACTATAATAATTTAAAAAAAAATTGAGATGAATATAAAGTCGATGGCTTAGTGGTTAGGAAGTCGACATTTTAATTGAAAAGTGTGGGTTCGAATCTCGTTCAGAGCGTATTTTTTTTTTAAATTCATCTTTTTTTTTAATTCATTTTTTTTTTATTAATTTTTTTTGTAATTAAATATAAAAAAACAAATATTTTGAATTTTTCTGTCAAACATTTCAATTTCAATATATGAAATTCTTATTTATTTAATACACGCACGGGTATCTAAAAGTTGACAAGGGCAACTATAATCGATTCACTTTTCGATGCTGATTCGATACGTACCCTTGACACTATATCTAACTCTTATATTTCGATGCGTTACAAACGGAGGAGTAATTTTAAAATACCCGATGTTCATATATGTATGCACGGGTATAAAAATCCATCACCCACGGGATTGGTATCAATTTATACGTTCTATAGGTCCTAAAACAAAATTGATATGATTGAGATGAACCAAGAAAAATACTAGATTTTGGATCAGTTGCTAAGAAGTTTTGGTTTTCCGGAAGAAAAGTGTGTAGAATGATGCACTTCATGGGAATAAAGTTAAATAGTTACGTTATACTACGGAATGTGCAAAATTTTTTTATAAAAATTCTTTCAGTGAATATGAGGAGTTTAAGACTCCTGTAATATGTAAGAGAGGTGTTACGGATCTGCATCCTTAAAAATTTCTGAAGTACCAAATTGTTACAATTAACTAATTAAAATCAATTAAAAACAAGTAAAGAAACAGTCAGTCGGGGCAACCGACTTAGAAATACCCTACACCTATTTGGTTAAAATTTAATGACATATCCATAAGTCATTTTAACGCCATAAAAGCTGTTATTAATTTTATTGTAAGACATAGCTAACCAAATTAACTTTATAATACTAAAAACATTTTCTAATTACACTATCTCTTAAAAAATATTACAAATTCTTACTAATTTATTTATTTAAAAATATTAAAAACCAAAAAAACTTATTATAAATGAATATATATTTATTCCAATTCAATTACAAAATGAAAAAATTCTAGTTATTAAATTTTGTGATAAAAAGATAATCAAAGCATAATATATTTAATAATCCAAATTTTTAAAAAATTACAATTATTTTAAATGGTTAGTTTATATACCTAATAGAAAAGCTTATACGCAAAATAAGCAATAAATGTATTTCTAAAATACAATTACAAATTTACACCTTTTCATATAATTCATTTAAATATAAAAATAAATTTTACATAAATGCAGCAAGTACCTTTGAACATAGCTGAACCACTACAATTAAGTCTAAATTTCGGGGACACATAGGAAATAGGAAATATATTCTTTGGCTTCGAAATTATACTCGTTCGGCCTCAAATCGATCAAAAGCTTCTAGAATCCGAACTCATTTACCAAACACGACCAGAACCAATTCCAATGGTACTTTCGTTACTAGTAACCTAGAGTTTAAATTTCATCAAAATAGCGGCATTATTTTTTGAGTTATGGTGTTTTTAAGATATATGTTTGTTTGACCTTGAACTTTTCAAGGGTTACAGAACCCGAAATTATGTTACGATTTTGCCCATATGCAGTCCCCGTCATACTTTCAATACTAGTTAACCCTTGTACACAATTGGAACGTTCTATCTTAATTTTAAGTTACTAGTTTTAATAATTTCGATGATAAACTTTTACACATTGGGGGGTCTAAGTAATGGTACTGAACCACCAGTCCAATTGATCCAAAATTAGAGGGACACGCAGGAAATAGTAAAGAACACCCATGTGCCAAATTTGAAGCTTCTAAATTTTTTTAATTTGTTATCTTTATTAATTTTAGAGATATGCTTTAAGGTCTTCGGAAATGTATGGCTGGTCCCCGACCCACAACTCCAATGGGGCCCAAATTTCAAAGACATTAAGAAAATAGGAAGGGACACACTGATACAAAATTTGGAGGTTCCATCAACATTGGTTTCGGAATTATGCACGTTTGGCCTAAATTCGTTCAAAAAGTTCTAGGTTCCGAACCCATGGTATAATCCCGAACTTACGCAATGAACTAGTGATGAAACCCGAAGTGGTTTCATTACTAGTAACCTACAGCACAAATTTGATGACGAAAGCGTCACTAGTTGTTGAGTTATCGTGATTTTTTATATATGATTGTTAGCCCTTCGATCGATTAAAAGGTCCAGAATCCGAACCAATGGGCCGATTTCGCCCATATACAATCCCCGCCGTACTTTCAGTCCTAGTAACGTACAGTTAAAATTTCATCTAGATAGCTGCATTATTTTTTGAGTTATCGTGCCTACGGACGGACGGACGGACGGACGGACATGGCTATATCGACTCAGGAGGTCACGCTGATCACAAATATATATACTTTTTTCCATATCTAGCTCGCTTCCTTGAGGTGGTTACAAACACCATACCAAAGTTAATATACCCTTTTACCTATTCTATAGGTGTAGGGTATAAAAATTATTTGGAATTTAAACGATTTGTTCGTTAGGGCCTTACCAAAATAACGCATGGTACCTCGGATTTAAAAAATTGATACAGCGAAAAATAAAAATAGATAATTTAAAATAATATTTTTCAAAAATATTTGTTTATTAAAAAAGACCTATAATATATTGGCAGAAACTTGACAAGTAAAGAAACAGTCAGTCGGTGCAACCGACTTAGAAATACCCTACACCTATTTGGTTCAAATTTAAGGACATATCCATAAGTCGTTTTAACACCATAAGAGCTGTTATTAATTTGATCGTAAGACATAGCTAACCAAATTAACTTTATAATACTAAAACATTTTCTAATTACACTATCTATTAAAAAATATTACAAATTCTTACTAATTTATCTATTTAAAAATATTAAAACAAAAAAACTTGAAACAAATGAAAATATATTTATTCCAATTCAATTACTAAATGAAAAAATTTGAATTATTAAATTTTGTGATAAAAACCTTATATATTTAATAATTAAAATTTTTCAAAATTGCAATTATTTTAAATGGCTTGTTTATGTACCTATTAGAAAAGCTTATAAACGCAAAATATGCAATAAATGTATTTCTAAAATACATATACAAATTTAGACCTTTTCATATAATTCATTTAAATATAAAAATAAATTTTACATAAATGCAGCAAGTACCTTTGAACATAGCTGAACCACTACAATTAAATCAAAATTTCGGGGACACATAGGAAATAGGAAATATATTCTTTGGCTTCAAAATTAAACTCGACCAGAAACAATTCCCATGGTACTTTCATTACTAGTAACCTAGAGTTTAAATTTCATCAAAATAGCGGCATTATTTTTTGGGTTATGGTGTTTTAAGATATATGTTTGTTAGCCCTTGAGCTTTTCAAGGGTTTCAGAACTCGAAACCATGGTACGATTTCGCCCATATGCAGTCCCCGTCATACTTTCAATACTTGTTAACTCTTTTACACAATTGGAACGTGTTATCTTAATTTTATGTTACTAGTTTTATTAATTTCGATGATAAGCTTTTACACATTGGTGGGTCTAAGAGAGATACTGAACCACCACTCCAATTGATCCAAAATTAGAGGGACACGCAGGAAATAGTAAAGATCATCCATGTGCCAAATTTGAAGCTTCTACTTTTGTTTCAAGTTATTATCTTTATTAATTTCGAAAATATGCTTTAAGGTCCTCGGAACTGAGTGGCTGGTCCCCACCCACTACTCCAATTGGGCTCAAACTTCAAGGACACTAAGGAAATCGATAGCGACACTCTGATACCAAATTTGGAGGTTCTATCTTCATTGGTTACGGAATTATGCTAGTTTGGCCTAAATTCGATCAAAAAGTTCTAAGTTCCGAACCCATTGTCCAAACCTCACCGTGCGCAATTGCCGCCGTAGTTTCATTACCAATAACCTACAGCACAAATTTCATGAAGATAGCGTCATTAGTTGTTGAGTTATCGTGATTTTTTACATATGTTCGTTAGCCCTGAAACCGATTAAAAAGTCCAGAATCCGAACCCTTGGGCCGATTTCGGTTTTATACAGTGCGCGCTGTACTTTAAGTACAAGTTAACCCTTGTACAAAATTTGAACGTTCTATCTTAAAGTTACTATTTTTAGTAATTTCGAGTGTAAGCTTTTAAAACTTGGGAGGTCTAAGAGGGGTACTGAACCACCATTCCAATTGATCCCAAATTAGGGGGGCACGCAAGAGATAGTAAAGAACACCAAATTTGAAGCTCCTACATTTTTTCAAGTTGCTATCTTTATTAATTTTAAAGATATGCTTTAAGGTTTTCGGAAATGTGTGGCTGGTCCCCGACCCCCAACTCCAATGGGGCCCAAATTTCAAAGACACTTAGGAAATAGGAAGGGACAGCCTGATACCAAATTTGGAGGTTCTATCTTCATTAGTTTCGGAATTATGCTCGTTTGGCCTAAATTCGTTCAAAAAGTTCTAGGTTCCGAACCAATGGTCCAATCCCGAACTTACTCAATCCCCGAAGTAAATTCATTACTAGTAACCTACAGCACAAATTTGATAAAGATAGCGTCATTAGTTGTTGAGTTATCATGATTTTTTATATATGTTCGTTAGCCCTTCGATCGATTAAAAGGTCCAGAATCCGAACCCATGTGCCGATTTCGCCCATATGCAATCCCCGCCGTACTTTCAGTCCTAGTAACCTACAGTTAAAATTTCATCAAGATAGCTCCATTATTTTTTGGTTATCGTGCCTACGGACGGACGGACATGGCTATATCGACTCAGGAGGTCACGCTGATCACAAATATATATACTTTTCCATATCTAGCTCGCTTCCTTTAGGTGGTTACAAACACCATACCAAAGTTAATATACCCTTTTACCTATTCTATAGGTGTAGGGTATAAAAAGACGACATTCTTTCTATGTTTCGATTTATAGACGAAGAATATCACGCATTTTATAGACCTTTGTCAACGGATGAGAATATTCCAAATATTCATCCAGATTTCATTGATGATTTAGACGAAGAAGATAATTAACATATTAATTTTATTCAAATTTAATTTCAATATTATAAATTCAATTTTTAAAATTTTTTACATCATTCTATTTTATTTTTTTATATTATTTGGCAATTTTCCTATAATTTTATCATAATTTTTTTTTTGCTTTTAAAAAAACCACTTATATTTACGGTTATGTACGAAATACCTTTAAAATAAAAATTTGAATGTACTAAAGTAGCTAAACGAAAAAAAAAATTTATAATAATTATTAAAATCCTCTTTTCTTACACAAATAACATATGTTTTTTTATTACTTTCTAAAACTTGGTTCAAAAACAATCTAAGTAATATTTTATAACACACAAAATTCTCAAAAAAGTATCTAATTTTTATATTAGTAAAGAAGAGAGTTTTTAACTTTGTTTTGTCTTTCCTGAAAAATTAACATAATTCGTGATAATTAGAAAATGCGAGAGACATGTACATATAAGTTTACGTAATATTTTGAATGTGTTGTTTTGAGATTGATAGATAATAATTATAGATAATAGCAATTATATGAATATGATGCTTATTTTATCAAGGTTTAATATATTTGTCAATTAAAAATTAAAAGAGATCATATTCAAAAATTAAAGCTAGAGTTTTGAAATTAACACAAAACATTTTTTGAACATTTTTGAGGTTCCTATTCTTTTTGGTTAAAACCTGACCAAGGCTTCAGGGAGCTGCCACACAACTTCTTTAAACAACTATGAATTTCTTCAAAAGTAATTATGAAAAATGAGACACGGTTAGGTATAGATTAGATCATTAACCTATATGAAGTTTCAAAACGTTACGGCTTCATTTTCGGGGGCTGCCATACAGCTTCTTTGCACCAATATGAATTTTTTCAAAACTAATTATACTAGGAGGATAAAAATTACACACGGTTAGTTGTATAATAGAAGAAGCACATTTATGTAGTTTCAAAATGTTAGGGCCCATTTTCGGCGAGCTGTCATATAAAGTTGTCAATTCGATAACTATGAATCTAATGAAGCTACGAGTTTAAAACTTAAACTGAGCTGGTAAAGTAATAGGGCAAGTTACTTGACAAAGTTGGACACCACTCGGACCAACTTTTAGGGTGTGCCAATTTTTTTTTGTTTTATGGGCTTTTTTAAACAAAAATTATGGGGTAGGGTGAGTCAAATTTTTTTCAGTAATTTGCCTTTTTTTATTTTTTTGTTAATATAATATGTAATAGCATAAAGGGATTAATTAACGGTTTATTTCATATTATAGATTACAGTGGGTATGCGCAGGTATCTAATAATTAACAAGAGCAACTGTAATCTTCCCCGTTTTTTACTTGTGTTTGAATACATATAAACATTTTTCCTATCTCGCATTATTCTTATTAACTTTAAACATTTTATATTCATAGGTAATACGTAGAATAACAAAATTATAATTATAAAAAAACGAGGAAGAGTGTAGTAGAGCAGACTGTGTCAACTCTGGGATACCCGTATGAGCTTTATATAAACATTATAAAATTCGGTTAATTACTTTTGGCAAAATTTCAAACATTTAGCTTTATTATGTATAAAGTAATGCTAATGTGCTATATGAAGTTGTATGGCAATTACTCGAACCCACTGCAGTACGCCAAAAATTTTGTAGAAACCTTGGCCTTTATACCAAACAATTTTTGGCAAAATTTTAGACATCCATAAAAAATACTAAATTAATCACCAAGGAGCATTACTAGAGGTACAAATTAATTATTTGGCAAAAAGTGTAACGTCAAATGAAACATATTTTTATTTTACGTTGATCCAATAAATACATAACACAACAAATGCTAAAAACTAAATTCATTAGAAATAATTGAATACAATTAAATTTTTTGAATACAGTTAAAACCGATTTCATTATAAATGAAAACTACTGCATAATGTATTGCTTTCATTTCAAACAGAACATATATTATGCTCCCATAGTTCAAAAGGGTATTTCAAATTTGCTGTTACATTTACGACGTAGCGAAGAAGGGCGGATAGATATAGACTCAAAGGAATGGATCGGAACAAAATCGAAAATGTCCGTCCGCACGATAGCTCAAAAAATAAAGGTACTAGGATTATGCAATTCTTAGAAAATAGTTTTTATGCAATAGCCGCCATCATTATTGAAATTTAGCCAGTTGGCTCAATTAGTTCGAGTAGCTGCCACATAACTAATTCAATTTTTTATATTAGAATAACTCTATACTTGGTAAGGCTAGATAATAAATTTGCCATAACGTTTATGATGCAGAGAAAGAGAAGGGGTAGATATAGACTCAAAGGGAAGGATAGGATCAGAATCGGAAAATAAATCGATTTAGCTATCCATGTCCGTCCACACGATAACTCAAAAAATAAAGGTGCTAGGATTTTGAAATTTTCACAAATTCATTTTTATGCAATAACCGTCATCGCTAACCATTTTCCGCTTGTCAGTTCTATTTACAATCCTTTTCTACGTGCCGTGTCTTACTACAATAGCAAAATGACGAATCGAGCGAATACAAAATTAAAATCCAAGTATATATCAAATTTATATTTGAGGTTGATGTATTTTTCTTTAATTTCTTTAATCCAGAAAGAAAGATTTATTATCTTTACCGTCGTTTATCAAAACTTTAGAAATTATTTTAGAGTCCGAAACAAAATTTATTATGTATGTCAAATAGCTACATCTATTATTTAATTTTTTGTTAGGTTGCACAAAATTTTTTTTTGTATTGTTCAACTAAATTTATGGTAGAAAGATATTATGAAATTTATTTAGTTATCAATTTAAAAGAATATTTCATAAAGTCTATTTGTCTATTTTTAATGCGAAATTAGCAAATTTGTAATGAGAATTCTTGCCAAATTAATTTATTTGTCAAAAGAAAACATAGAACTTATCAAAAATTTGGTTATTGTAAAAATTATAACTAAAATTTTGAGCATGTTAGTAACTTGTCAAAATCATAATAAGAAGTTAGCGAAGCAAAATGTTTTGAGTTGTCCTGTAAAAGCTGGCCTTTACAAGATGCAACTAAGAATTTAGGTTTTTTTGTATCGCTGTAAAACTTAATATTCTTTACTTGATTTTCTTAATATCTGTAAAATATATATGAGACCAAAACAGAGTGTAATGCACATATTCGGGCTAGTGTTCCCCAATTGACGCTGGGCTTTCTCGATAAAGTGCAAAAAAGACCTATTCATGTTATAAATTATCCCAGTTCTTAACTTCTAAATTTTACTATTTGCAGTTTTTAGTTTGTACGTATATTCAATATACCAATATACTATACTAGTAAACAATATTATGATAAGCCGTATTATAAAAATTTATTCAATGAAATTAAAAAATGTATATGTATTCCAATTTTGTTAGAGCTGGTTAGAGTACTTAAAACTTAATATGCATACATTATTATTAAATGTTGAGTTTATGGCAAAATTTCAAACATCCAGGTTAATTAAGTATATAGAGTAATGATCATATAAAAAAAAAGTTGTATAGCAACTAACCAAACTCACTGCACTACTCCAACTAACATACTTCTGACATAAAACTAAAATATTTTTGACAAAGTTTTAGACATCCAGCTTTATTAGGTATAAAGTTTTATTTTAATTTTAACCTTTTTAAAGAAAATTGGTTCATAAATTGGTTCATAAAGAAGAAGAAGTTGTATAACAGCAACTCGAACCCACTACGGTGGGTAAACAACTTTTGCTCAAACTCTGGCCATAAAACTAAACTACTTTTGCCAGAATTTCAAATCTCCAGCTTTGCCAAGTATAGAGTTATTTTAATGTAAATTGTAATGTAATTATAATGTAAGCTATTGCATGAAAACGAATTTGTGAGTTATCGTGTGAACCGACATACATAGCTCGATGTACTTTTCGATTCCGTACCTTTCCTTCTACAACAACAAAATTTTGTATATGCTTTTGACCTATAATCAAACACAAAATATAAAAATTAGAAATTTTTGACATAAATTTCTCGTATAAGTTTTTTCTGTTATGTTTAAAAACATGTAATGTTATTTCAAGCGCTCATGACTAATACAGTAACAAAAAAATGAAACAGAACTGATATAGTATTTTCTTTGGTAAATTTACAATTCGGTTAGTAAATTTTTGGTAATTTTAAAATTCGGTTAGTAATTTGGCTTATTATAACCTACACCTATAGAATAGGTAAAGAGGTATATTAACTTTTGTATGGTGTTTGTAACCACCTAAAGGAAGTGAGGTAGATATGGTATATATGTTTGTGATCAGCGTGACCTCCTGAGTCGATATAGCCATTTCCGTCCGTCCGTCTGTCCGTAGGCATATATAATGCAGCTACCTTGATGAAATTTTAACTGTAGGTTATTAGGACTGAAAGTACGGCAGGGCTTGCATATGGGCTAAATCGGCCCATGGGTTCAGTTTCTGGACCTTTTAATCGGTCCAAGGGCTAACAAACATATATAAAAAAATCACGATAACTCAACAACTAATGACGCTGTCTTCATCAAATTTGCGCTGTAGGTTACTAGTAATGAAGCTACGGCGGAGATTGCATACGGTCGAGATTGGACCATGGGTTCGGAACCTAGAACGTTTTGATTGAATTTAGGCCAAACGAGCATAATTCCGAAACAAATGAAGATAGAACCTCCAAACTTGGTATCAGAGTGTCCTTTCCTATTTCCTTATGTCCTTGAAATTTGGGCTCCATTGGAGTAGTGGGTCGCGGACCAGCTACAAATTTCCGAAGACCTTAAAGCATATCTTCAAAATTAATAAGGATAGCAACTTGAAAAAATGTAGAGGCTGCAATTTTGGCACAAGAGTGTTCTTTACTATTTCTTGCGTGTTCCCCCAATTGAGTGATTGTTCATTAGCCTTCTTAGACATCCCAAGGTTTACAAGCTTATAATCGAAATTACTAAAAATAGAAACTTAAAATTAAGATAGAACGTTCTAATTGTGTACAAGGGTTAACTAATATTTAAAGTACAGCGCGGACTGCATATGAGCGAAATCAGCCCATTGGTTACGGATTATGGACCTTTTAATCTGTCTAGATTGGACCATGGGTTCGGAACCTAGAACGTTTTGATCAAACTTAGGCCAAACAAGCATAATTCCGAAACCAATAACGTTAGAACCATATATTTGGTATTAGGGTGTCTGTTTCTATTTCCTTAGTGTTCTTGAAATTTGGGACCAATTGGAGTAGTGGGTCGAGGACCAGCCACACAGTTCCGAAGACCTTAAGGCATATTTTCGAAATTAATAAAGATAGTAACTCCAAACAAATGTAGAAGCGTCAAATTTGGCACATGGGTGTTCTTTATTATTTCCTGTGCGTCCCCCTAATTTTGGATCTTTCTCAGTGGTGGTTTATTATCTTAAACCCCCCCCAAGGTTAAAAAGCTTATTATCGAAATTAATAAAAATAGTAACTTAAAATTAAGATAGGAACGAAAATAGGATAAGAACGTTCCAATTGTGTACAAGGGTTAACTAGTATTGAAAGTATGACTGGAAATCAAAATGGGCGAAATCGTGCCATGGTTTCGGGTTCTGGAACCTGTGAAAAGTTTATTTAAAACGAGGAAGAATGTAGTAGAGTAGACTGTTCAACTATGGGATATCCGTTTGACCGTTATATAAACATTACATCATTATTATAAACATTAATAACTTTTGGCAAAATTTCAGACACCCAGCTTTATTAGGTGTATTGTAATGTTCATATAAAAGAAGGAGTTGTATGGCAGCTACTCGAACCCTCTGCAGTAGACAAACCAAATTCTGCAGTAACTTTGGACATTACGCTAAACTATTTTTGGCTAAATTTCAGACATCCAACTTTATTAGGCGTAGTATAATGCTCATATAAAAGAAGGAGTTGCATGGCAGCTCCTCGAACCCTCTACAGTAGACCAACCAAATTATATAGAAACTTTGGCCATAAAACTAAACTACTTTTGACAAAATTGCAGACCCGCAGCTGTAATAGGTGCAGAGTAATACTCATTTAAAAAAAGAAGTTTAATGGCAGCTACCCGAAACCATTAACCAAAACGGCTGGATTTAAATAGATTTACATACATAGCTAAATAGATTTATTTTTCGATTCTGATCCGATCCATACACTTTTGTCTATATCTACCCCTCCCCCCCCCCCCCCTTCTGCGAAATTTATTATACCCTTTGACTATATAGTCATATGGATATAAACAGCATAACTCAAAAAATTATGCCGCTATTTCGATGAAATTTAAACTCTAGGTTACTAATAGTGAAATTGGTTCTGGTTGAGTTCGGACAATGAGTTCGGATTCTAGAAGCTTTTGATCGATTTGAGGCCAAACGAGAATAATTACGAAGTCAAAGAATATATTTCCCATGTGTCCCCGAAATTTAGACTTAATTGTAGTGATGGTTCAGGTGCCTCCTAAGAAATCCCAAAATTAAAATCTTCGAAATTCATGAAGATAGAAACTTAAAATTTGATACACGAGGGTTCTTTCCTATTTCCGTTTTTAGTTAACACTTTTATATTTTTGAAAGGCTAAAATTTTTACTATAAAACATATGTTGTATAATATTTTATAAATTAAAAACAAAATATTTTTTTAATAAACGGCTAAATTCCTTTTTTTTAATGTCAATCATATCATATATTTTATTGAATTATTACCAAAGGTGATATATAATTAAGACATTGTGTACAATACTTAAGCTATATTCAAAGGTACTTGCTGCATTTATGTAAAATTTATTTTTATATTTAAATGAATTATATGAAAAGTTCTAAAATTGTAATTGTACTTTAGAAATATATTTATAGCATATTTTGCGTTTATAAGCTTTTCTAATACGTACATAAACTAACAATTTAAAATAATTATAATTTTGAAAAACTTTAATTCTTAAATATATTACGCTTTGATTAGCTTTTTATCACAAAAATTAATAATTCAAATTTTTTCACTTTTGTAATTGAATTGAAATAATTATATTTTCATTTAATTCAAATGAAGATTATATAGAATATTAGACAAGTCCACCTCCTCGTTTATGGCAGTTACTTCAGCTTGGAAGACGTCGCATTGGTCAGGCAGTGAAATACATAATTTATTTCTAAATTGTGAGAGAAAATACAACCCATTACTTACTGTCCTATTTAGAGCAATCCGTTTAAACTAGAATGAAATCTTCGCACACAGACCATGAATTATTTCAATTGCGTTTGGATGGAATCATGGTCTGAAAATTTTTTTGAAGTGAGAAAGTAGGAATGATATATACAAGGTTTCGATACACTGTCCTAAATGTTTCATCCGGCATCTGATATTTTCCGTTGCCTTAAATCTTAACAAAAATTTTTGTGGTTATTATTGTGATCCGATTGTTTTCGAAAATACAATCACGAACTACATAATTTTCATCGATATAGTATTTCTCATCCAATATAAAAAAAACTTGTCATGTTCTTGGGGAATTATTCTAGTTTTGGATTTTACTTGTGTAGTTATTCTTCTCATAGCCGGTATTGGCGGTAATGCTCATGCTTCTTCCTTGTTGCAATTTTACACAATTTTTTACATTTTCTGAAATATTTTTTTAAAACGGACTACTCACAACCGTTTCCTTCATTTTATGGAAAACATCCACAATAGACTATTATATTCTTTAGGTCCATGATTATGATGCCCATTGTTAGTTTTTATTGTATGCATCGAATTTGAAAAATGGTAGTACTAACTTTTGGCCACAGGTCCTATAAAAGGTACTGTCAGTTCTTAGTTTGAATAAAACAGAAGATTTGAATATATTTGTTTTGAATATATATACTCATTTGATAAGCATTAAAGTGTCTTGAATCATTTTATTATTTTAATTTAATATATTATAACTAGCTGTTGGCCCGTCACAGAATGACGGATGGACAATTGAAAGAACTCTTTCTGATTAAGAACTATTTCTAATTTCATTATATACATAAACATTTATTGTACATCAATACCATTTTCTTAAATAAAATCGCAACTGGTGCATTCTGCATTAAGCAGTTTATGCCCCGATTTTAATAATAGATACACAAAAAAAATATGAATGACTTATATAATTTCTTGTCGTATCTTAAAAAAGAAAGAACTTTTTCTGATTAAGAAATGGATTTAAATAGATTTACATTTTTAAGCTGGATTTAAATAGATTTACATACATAGCTAAATAGATTTATTTTTCGATTCTGATCCGATCCATACACTTTTGTCTATATCTACCCCTCCCCCCCCCCCCCCTTCTGCGAAATTTATTATACCCTTTGACTATATAGTCATACGGATATAAACAGCATAACTCAAAAAATTATGCCGCTATTTCGATGAAATTTAAACTCTAGGTTACTAATAGTGAAATTGGTTCTGGTTGAGCTCGGACAATGAGTTCGGATTCTAGAAGCTTTTGATCGATTTGAGGCCAAACGAGAATAATTACGAAGTCAAAGAATATATTTCCCATGTGCCCCCGAAATTTAGACTTAATTGTAGTGATGGTTCAGGTGCCTCCTAAGAAATCCCAAAATTAAAAAGCTTATCTTCGAAATTCATGAAGATAGAAACTTAAAATTTGATACACGAGGGTTCTTTCCTATTTCCGTTTTTAGTTAACACTTTTATATTTTTGAAAGGCTAAAATTTTTACTATTAAACATATTTTGTATAATATTTTATAAATTAAAAACAAAATATTTTTTTAATAAACGGCTAAATTCCTTTTTTTTAATGTCAATCATATCATATATTTTATTGAATTATTACCAAAGGTGATATATAATTAAGACATTGTGTACAATACTTAAGCTATATTCAAAGGTACTTGCTGCATTTATGTAAAATTTATTTTTATATTTAATTGAATTATATGAAAAGTTCTAAAATTGTAATTGTACTTTAGAAATATATTTATAGCATATTTTGCGTTTATAAGCTTTTCTAATACGTACATAAACTAACAATTTAAAATAATTATAATTTTGAAAAACTTTAATTCTTAAATATATTACGCTTTGATTAGCTTTTTATCACAAAAATTAATAATTCAAATTTTTTCACTTTTGTAATTGAATTGAAATAATTATATTTTCATTTAATTCAAATGAAGATTATATAGAATATTAGACAAGTCCACCTCCTCGTTTATGGCAGTTACTTCAGCTTGGAAGACTTCGCATTGGTCAGGCAGTGAAATACATAATTTATTTCTAAATTGTGAGAGAAAATACAACCCATTACTTACTGTCCTATTTAGAGCAATCCGTTTAAACTAGAATGAAATCTTCGCACACAGACCATGAATTATTTCAATTGCGTTTGGATGGAATCATGGTCTGAAAATTTTTTTGAAGTGAGAAAGTAGGAATGATATATACAAGGTTTCGATACACTGTCCTAAATGTTTCATCCGGCATCTGATATTTTCCGTTGCCTTAAATCTTAACAAAAATTTTTGTGGTTATTATTGTGATCCGATTGTTTTCGAAAATACAATCACGAACTACATAATTTTCATCGATATAGTATTTCTCATCCAATATAAAAAAACTTGTCATGTTCTTGGGGAATTATTCTAGTTTTGGATTTTACTTGTGTAGTTATTCTTCTCATAGCCGGTATTGGCGGTAATGCTCATGCTTCTTCCTTGTTGCAATTTTACACAATTTTTTACATTTTCTGAAATATTTTTTTAAAACGGACTACTCACAACCGTTTCCTTCATTTTATGGAAAACATCCACAATAGACTATTATATTCTTTAGGTCCATGATTATGATGCCCATTGTTAGTTTTTATTGTATGCATCGAATTTGAAAAATGGTAGTACTAACTTTTGGCCACAGGTCCTATAAAAGGTACTGTCAGTTCTTAGTTTGAATAAAACAGAAACCTTCAAAAATTAAATTATTTTCAATTTAGAAGATTTGAATATATTTGTTTTGAATATATATACTCATTTGATAAGCAATAAAGTGTCTTGAATCATTTTATTATTTTAATTTAATATATTATAACTAGGTGTTAGCCCGTCACAGAATGACGGATGGACAATTGAAAGAACTCTTTCTGATTAAGAACTATTTCTAATTTCATTATATACATAAACATTTATTGTACATCAATACCATTTTCTTAAATAAAATCGCAACTGGTGCATTCTGCATTAAGCAGTTTATGCCCCGATTTTAATAATAGATACACAAAAAAAATATGAATGACTTATATAATTTCTTGTCGTATCTTAAAAAAGAAAGAACTTTTTCTGATTAAGAAATGGATTTAAATAGATTTACATTTTTAAGCTGGATTTAAATAGATTTACATACATAGCTAAATAGATTTATTTTTCGATTCTGATCCGATCCATACACTTTTGTCTATATCTACCCCTCCCCCCCCCCCCCTTCTGCGAAATTTATTATACCCTTTGACTATATAGTCATACGGATATAAACAGCATAACTCAAAAAATTATGCCGCTATTTCGATGAAATTTAAACTCTAGGTTACTAATAGTGAAATTGGTTCTGGTTGAGCTCGGACAATGAGTTCGGATTCTAGAAGCTTTTGATCGATTTGAGGCCAAACGAGAATAATTACGAAGTCAAAGAATATATTTCCCATGTGCCCCCGAAATTTAGACTTAATTGTAGTGATGGTTCAGGTGCCTCCTAAGAAATCCCAAAATTAAAAAGCTTATCTTCGAAATTCATGAAGATAGAAACTTAAAATTTGATACACGAGGGTTCTTTCCTATTTCCGTTTTTAGTTAACACTTTTATATTTTTGAAAGGCTAAAATTTTTACTATAAAACATATTTTGTATAATATTTTATAAATTAAAAACAAAATATTTTTTTAATAAACGGCTAAATTCCTTTTTTTTAATGTCAATCATATCATATATTTTATTGAATTATTACCAAAGGTGATATATAATTAAGACATTGTGTACAATACTTAAGCTATATTCAAAGGTACTTGCTGCATTTATGTAAAATTTATTTTTATATTTAAATGAATTATATGAAAAGTTCTAAAATTGTAATTGTACTTTAGAAATATATTTATAGCATATTTTGCGTTTATAAGCTTTTCTAATACGTACATAAACTAACAATTTAAAATAATTATAATTTTAAAAAACTTTAATTCTTAAATATATTACGCTTTGATTAGCTTTTTATCACAAAAATTAATAATTCAAATTTTTTCACTTTTGTAATTGAATTGAAATAATTATATTTTCATTTCATTCAAGTGAAGATTATATAGAATATTAGACAAGTCCACCTCCTCGTTTATGGCAGTTACTTCAGCTTGGAAGACGTCGCATTGGTCAGGCAGTGAAATACATAATTTATTTCTAAATTGTGAGAGAAAATACAACCCATTACTTACTGTCCTATTTAGAGCAATCCGTTTAAACTAGAATGAAATCTTCGCACACAGACCATGAATTATTTCAATTGCGTTTGGATGGAACCATGGTCTGAAAATTCTTTTGAAGTGAGAAAGTAGGAATGATATATTCAAGGTTTCGATACACTGTCCTAAATGTTTCATCCGGCATCTGATAGTTTCCGTTGCCTTAAATCTTAACAAAAATTTTTGTGGTTATTATTGTGATCCGATTGTTTTCGAAAATACAATCACGAACTACATAATTTTCATCGATATAGTATTTCTCATCCAATATAAAAAAAACTTGTCATGTTCTTGGGGAATTATTCTAGTTTTGGATTTTACTTGTGTAGTTATTCTTCTCATAGCCGGTATTGGCGGTAATGCTCATGCTTCTTCCTTGTTGCAATTTTACACAATTTTTTACATTTTCTGAAATATTTTTTTAAAACGGACTACTCACAACCGTTTCCTTCATTTTATGGAAAACATCCACAATAGACTATTATATTCTTTAGGTCCATGATTATGATGCCCATTGTTAGTTTTTATTGTATGCATCGAATTTGAAAAATGGTAGTACTAACTTTTGGCCACAGGTCCTATAAAAGGTACTGTCAGTTCTTAGTTTGAATAAAACAGAAACCTTCAAAAATTAAATTATTTTCAATTTAGAAGATTTGAATATATTTGTTTTGAATATATATACTCATTTGATAAGCATTAAAGTGTCTTGAATCATTTTATTATTTTAATTTAATATATTATAACTAGCTGTTGGCCTGTCACAGAATGACGGATGGACAATTGAAAGAACTCTTTCTGATTAAGAACTATTTCTAATTTCATTATATACATAAACATTTATTGTACATCAATACCATTTTCTTAAATAAAATCGCAACTGGTGCATTCTGCATTAAGCAGTTTATGCCCCGATTTTAATAATAGATACACAAAAAAAATATGAATGACTTATATAATTTCTTGTCGTATCTTAAAAAAGAAAGAACTTTTTCTGATTAAGAACTATTTCTAATTTCATTATATACATAAACATTAATTGTACATCAATACCATTTTCTTAAATAAAATCGCAACTGGT
The DNA here is from genome assembly GCA_963082915.1 of Dolichopus griseipennis. Lineage (NCBI taxonomy): Eukaryota > Metazoa > Arthropoda > Insecta > Diptera > Dolichopodidae > Dolichopus > Dolichopus griseipennis. The sequence continues at coordinate 49,994,783 of OY720444.1, read as the reverse complement.
GCATTCTGCATTAAGCAAATTATGCCTCGATTTTAATAATAGATACACAAAAAAAATATAAATGACTTATATAATTTCTTGTCGTATCTTAAATATTTGAAGATGAATAAGTTATGTGGTCTACCGTTGTATATTTTGAATTTGATAAAATGTTGAAGCCGTTGGTTCAAATTGTTTTCATGGTGAAATTTTTATACCCGTATGACTAAAAATCTAAATTTGCCATTACATCTGTGACGCAGAGAAGGAGGGGAGTAGATAATATATATAGTCTCAAAGGTATGGATCGTATTAGAAGCGAAAAGTAAAACGATTTAGCTATGCAAGTCCGTTTGCACGATAACTCAAAAAAAAAAAAAGCTAGGATTATGAAATTTTCAATATTGGAATTCAGCTATTTCGGGTTATGGATTCGAGCGCCTGGTATACAACTACCTTTTTTATATGAGCATTACTCAATACCTATTGAAACCGGGTCTCTAAAATTTTGCATTTTGTAACTGACCCATATTTTTGACCCCCTGTGTTATGGGTCTAATGCAGTCGGTTTGAGTAGCTGCCATACAACTCCTTCTTTTATATAAGCATTACTCTACACCTAATAAATCTGGGCGTCTGAAATTTGGTTACTACAACATTTGGTTCGAGTAGTTGCCATAAAACTTCATATGAGCAATATTTTATACATAATAAAGCTGAATGTTTGAAATTTTATCAATAGTAGTTAACTTTAATGGCCAAAGTCTAATTAAAATATAGCATTTTGGCAAAAGTAATTAACCGGATGATATAATGTTTACGGATATCCCAGAGTTGACACAGTCTACTCTACTATACTCTTCCTCGTTTTTTATAATTTTAATCAAAATTTTTTTTTATGTAAGAACATATTGGTTCAAATTTTAAATGAGAAAACTAATGTATAAAATATTTGTTTGGTAATAAAAGAATTAACATTTTTTAAAGGTTTATTTTTTTTTAAATAATTATCTTTTTCTCCATCTACTAACTTTTTGTATACAAATTTTGATAAAATTATGCTAAGCTATTTCTAAAATACAATGACAAATTTAGATATATTGATTCACAACCTTTCTTAAGATTCAAATCGAAATACTTGTTTGTTGCCAACATTCTATAATGTACCTACTCAACATGTTTAATCAAGTAGGGAGGGCAAATTTGAAATTACTTTGACACCATTTCTTAGTTTCTTTGCTCTTACAAAAAAACTTCTTCCTAATTAATAAATTCACAAATCTTTTATAATAAAACGACAGGTACTGGTGCTAAATCCCGTGCACTAATCTAATGATCACAAGTATCATTTAGCAAACTATAAATAAGAAGCTAAGTTGTTGAGTGATTAAGGCGGTAGTTAATAAATATATTAATTTTCAGGTTGTATTTTAGGTTGTTCTAAGGTTCTAGTGAAACCAAAGAATTTTTTTTTAATGTAATTAAATTCGTAAAACATTTATATTATAATAAAACAAGTAAAGAAACAGTCAGTCGGGACAACCAACTTTAAAATACCCAACACCTGGTTCAAATTTAATGAGAAGTCTATAAGTCACTTTAAAATCATAAAACATTTTATTAGTTTGATCGTAAGCCATAGCTAAACAACTTCACTTTAGATAATAAAAATATTTCCTAATTATTTTATCAATTCAAAAACATTAAAAATTTTTACTGATTTGTCTATTTAAAAATATTAAACAACAAATAAACTTGAAATAAATAGATTCGTAAAATGCAATTACAAAATTACATATATAAAACTTTTTATCCAATTCAATAAAATTTTACACACATGCAGCGATTACTTCATTTCAGGATTTTTAGCTGTAGTGAATGTAATGAATTGTACTGTTGAATGTTTTGTACCCTTAATTAATTATTTCAATTTCAAATAATTTTTAAATATATTCTCTTAATTTACTTATTTTATAATGTTTTATATAATTAAACTCAAGATTGTACGAAAGAAATATTAATTTGTAATAATGTATTTATAAAAGTTTATATAATTTGATGGGTTTTAATTAAAACCATTATTGCTTTCATTAGCTTTTTATCACAAAATTTAATAATCAAAATATGCAATAAATGTATTTCTAAAATACAATGACAAATTTAGAACTTTTCATATAATTCATTTAACTATAAAAATAAAATTTACAACTTAAGTATCGCACACAATTTCTTAATTCTTCTTCTTCTATGGCGCTACAGTCCGTTGTCGAACCTTGGCCTCCTGGAATTATATACTTAATTATATATTACCTATTACCATAGTCAATAAAATATAGAAATGATAAAATATAAATTAAACGTTTATTAAAAAAATATTTTGTTTTTAGTTTATAAAATATTATACATAATTTGTTTTATAGTAAAATTCTTAGCCTTTTAAAAATATAATTGTTAAATAAGTTATCGCTATTTAAATCCAGCCGTTTTGATGCATGGGTTCGGGTAGCTGCCATACAACTTCTTTGCAACTTCTTATTTTATATTTTAATCTACCTCTAATGAAGCTGGGTGTCTGAAATTTTTCCAAAAATAGTTTAGTGTAATGGCCAAAGTTACTGCAAAATTTGGTTGGTCTACTGCAGAGGGTTTGAGTAGCTGCCATACGACTCCTATATATGAGCATAACACTACACCTAATAAAGCTTTAACATACAGTAAAGTAATAAACCGAATGATATAATGTATATGTTACGATTATACGGGTATCCCAAGTTGACACAGTCTACTCTACTACACTCTACCTTGTTCTTTATTAATTTTAATGGTATGCATTAAAATTTTCGGAGCTGTGTAGATGGTCTACGACCCATTACAGCAATTGGTCCTAAATTTCGAGGACACTAAGGACATAGGAAGAGGCACAGTGATATCAATTTTGGTATTTATTTTAAAAAAAATTTATTTTCATTGGTTTCGGAATTATGCTTGTTTGGCCTAAATTCGATCACAAATTTCCAGCATCCGAACCCATTATCCGATCTCGACCGTACGCAATCCCAGCCGTATTCTTATTAACCTACAGCACAAATTTCATGTAGGTATCGGCATTAGATGTTGAGTTATCGTTAGCCCTTAGAACGATTAAAAGGTCCAGAATCGGAACCCATTTGTCGATTCCACCCATATGCAATCTCCGCCGTACTTTAAGTACTAGTAACCTACAGTTAAAATTTCATCAATAGAGCTCTATTAATTTTTGAATTAACGTACCTACGGACGGACAGACAGACATGGCTATTATGACTCAGGAGGTCACGCTAATCACAAAAATATATATATTTTTCCATATCTAACTCGCTTCTTTTAGATGGTAACAAACACTATACCAACATTAATATACCCTTTTCCTATTTCATAGTTGTAGGGTATAATAATAATTATAATATAATAGTTACTAATTCGTGTGCCTTATCTAATAATCAAAAGTAACATTCAACAAGCTTTATATATAGCCATGTGGTTACGTGGTTAAGGCAGTGTCTAATTAATTTTCATGTTTCATTTAAGGTTGTTAGGTTCAATTGGAATCCAGAGCAAACATTATTTTATATGAATTTTAAAAGAGGAATACGTCTCATATGTAAATATCATGAAATTATGAAATTTATTTAACAAAAGTATTAAAATTTAATATATTTCAACAGAAAAAAAGTTGGTTTTTACATTTCGACTTGTATTTTGAAGTTTGTATTTAAAGATCTGTCATACGACCGGCTTTCTCCTAGTACAATAATATATTTATTATTTATACAAGTAGGTACTTAAATAAAAAAAAAATTTAGATTGAAATTAAAAATCATAATTTCACCACGAAGCGAATTAGAACCCACGACCCCAACATTTTATAAAATACGAAACATACAAACAGTAAAATACGTAACTTATTCATCTTCAAATTTTTAAAATGCAACAACAAAAATTTTCCAGTCATTTGTTTTTGTTTACGTTTCTGTATGAATAATTGTATATGTATTATAGTATAATGTGTCTAAATATAAGGGTAGCCGACGAGTTTATCGAAAACGAGTTTATCGAATGATCAATTGATCGAATGACGAGTTTATCGAAAAATATTATTTTTAAGGAATTAAAAACTTTTAAATTTTTTCTTTATATGCAGAAACTTAAAATGTGTTTATTTTTAATAGCATTTGTTGCAAAAAATTCGTTTTAGATAAAAAATATTGAAAAAAGGGTTAAGGCAAAAAATACTGAAATAATGAGGTTTAAGGTAAAAAACACTGAAAATTTTTCCTAAGAATAACCTGCAACGGTTTTTCCGTAGGTTTTCATTAATTGTGGGAAATTCCCTTCATTTATGCATTTTTTGATTTTGTGTTAATATGAAAGGGTTTTTATATTTTTGAATTTAATATATATTCAGTTATCAAGTAGTGCTGTTATTAGTGATAATAATTTAAATTATTAAAAAATTAATTTGAAAATGGATTTAAAATTCTTTATTAGTGAAAAAGGAAAACAGAAATTGTTTTTAAATGAATGAATATACAAAAACAAACAAAAACGAGGAAGAGTGTAGTAGAGTAGACTGTGTCAACTCTGGGATACCCGTATGACAGTAACATATACATTATATCATCCGGTTTTTATTATTTATTTTTTTTATTATATATTACTTTTGGCAAAATTTCAAACATTCAGCTTTATTAGGTGTAGAGTAATGCTCATATAAAAGAAGGAGTTGTATGGCAGCTACTCGAACCCTTTGCAGTAGACCAACCAAATTTTGCAGTAACTTTGGCCATTACACTAAACTATTTTTGGCAAAATTTCAGACACCCAGCTTCATTTGGTGTAGTGTAATCCTCATATAAAAGAAGGAGTTGTATGGCAGCTACTCGAACCCTCAGCAGTAGACCAACTAAATTTTGCAGTAACTTTGGCCATTACACTAAACTATTTTTTGCAAAATTTCAGACACCCAACTTCATCAGGTGTAGTGTAAAGCTCATATAAAAGAAGGAGTTGTGTGGCAGCTACTCGAACCCTCTGCAGTAGACCAACCAAGTTTTACAGTAACTTTGGCCATTATATTAAACTACTTTTGGCAAAATTTCAGACACGCAGCTTCCATAGGTATAGAGTAATGTTCATATAAAATTAGAAGTTGTATGGCAGGTACTCGAACCCGTGGACCAAAATGGCTGAATTTAAAACTCGATTCCGTTTTTTGCATAAAAACGAATTTGTGAAAATTTCATAATCCTAGCTCCTTTACTTTTTGAGTTATCGTGATGACGGACGGATTGACGGACGGACGGACGGACACACGGACGGACGGACGGACATACATAGCTAAATCGATTTATTTTTCGATTCTGATCCGATCCATACACTTGAGTCTATATCTACCCCCCCTCCTTCTCTGCGTCACAAACGTAATGGCAAATTTATTATACCCTTGGACTATATAGTCATACGGGTATAATGAAGAATTTCTTTTATATGATTCTGGAGCTGAGGATGACGACCGCATATTAATTTTTTCAACACAAGCTAATTTGGATACGGCGTTCCAAATTTGGATACGGATTATTTACGGCGTTCTCTTCATTGGCACGGTGATGGTACTGTTAAAATCGTTCCTCCATTATTTGAACAATTATATACTATTCATGGATTGGAATTTAATAGATCAATTCCATTAGTATTTGGTCTCCTCCCAAAAAAAAGAGAGGAAACATATGTACGTTTTTTAAAAGCAGTAAAAGAATTAACTGGTCATTGCAATCCTCAAACTATAATGACGGATTTTGAAGTCGCAATGATCAACGCATTTCAACGAGAATTTCCACTATCCAGGCATTGTGGTTGTTTTTACATTTTAATCTATGTATTTGTATTCAATGTAATGTATCAATGTATTCAATCATCTGGACTAAAACAGCAGTATGAAAATGATCCAGAATACGCATTAAAATTTCGAATGCTTGCTGCAATGGCATTTGTTCCAACCAATGTTATTATAAACACATTTGAAGTTTTATGTGAAAGTAATATATTTACTGACGATATGCTGCTTGTGGTTGATTATTTTGAGGACACATGGATTGGACGACCTAATCGTCTCATAGGACGCCGCCCACCGAAATTTAATCACCAATTATGGAATTGCTATGAAGCGGTATTGCAGAATTTGCCCAAGACGAACAACAATCTTGAAGGATGGCACAATGGATTTCAGACATTGCTGAACGCTCTTCATCCAGGAATTTGGAAATTCATCGAACTGCTAAAAAAAGAACAAAGCTTAAATGAACTAAAAATAGAACAATATCTAAGTGGACAGCAACCTCCACAAAAGAAGAAAAAATATCGGGATCTTGAAGCAAGATTGTTGCGGGTTGTCAATCGTTGGGATGAAAATATTGATATAAATGATCATTTACGATCGATTGCTCACAATCTTTCATATCATAATATTTAATCGGCTTATTTTTTCCCATACAAATATAAACATCCTTTTCTGGGTAAACTATTTGACCAATTTTAATGAAACAACAACCAAAATAAAGGTTTTTTTTTGTTTTCATAGGACAATTTTTTTTTAAGAATATTGCGTTTTTTCAGGTGAAAACCTGTCTTTAATTTAACGTTAACGGTTAAAAGTTGAGGCTTATGACTCTAATATTATGCGCCGACTTTCTGTGTAAATGTAATTTATTTTCGGTTGTAACTCGCAGCTAAATCTAAATCAAAAGATTATAGGCGCCGACTTATGTATATCTTTCTTTCTTTTGTTGAGTTCAAATATTCAATGAACAAGGAGATTTAAATTTTTTTTTAATTTTTTTTTTGTTTTTGTTTTTTCTTTATCTTAAAAAGTGAACGAAAAAAATGAGTTCTGTTCGAAATGAAAGCAATACATTTGGTTTATACAGTAATTATCGTTTATAACGAACTCGGTGCAATTTTAATTATAAAAAACTTTACACTTTTTGCCAAAGAATTAAATTTTACCTAAAAATGAAAGTTTTTTATTACATTGATATTTCTTTTATTTAAAATTATTATATCTAATTATGTTGCTTGGTGATTAATTTAGTATTTTTTTATTTATTTTTGAATATAAAAAAAAATCATAATAACGTATCAAAAATACAAAAAAAATTTCATTAGAAGAAAAAGCACTATACATAGGCTTGAGGCTGACACATCAAATAAAATTCTAGCAAATGAGTTCGAAGTGTCCATTCTAGAATCAGCACATTCTACAATGTTCAAGTCTTATACTAATTTTTCGAAATTCACAGCATTCTTTTAAAACGACATTCGTTTATTACGACGAATATTTTCCGTCCCATCATGGTCGTTATAACCGAAAAGTACTGTACTTTGTTTTCGTTTGCTTAAAAATTTTTTTTTTTTAAATCGTATATTGTTGTTGCTTTTTGTTAAGTTTTTTGTAAAATAAAAAACCGAATTCTGATAAATAATATTTCTTAAGAAAAATGATTTGTTTCTTATGGATCAACCAAATTCAGCATGTACGGCGTTCAGTTTCTGTCAAAAAATTTTGAAATACTAAAATAAAAAAATGAAATGGAGTTTTAAAATTTAAAAATTGACAAAGCGTATAAAAATATTGTAATTGTTTTTTCTTATGTTGCTACGATTAAATTTTAAAAATAAAATATTTTAAAATAATATTTTTTTAAAATAATTTTTTTTAAAACTTATATTCAAAATAATTGAAAATACCAACAATATGTTTGCAAAACTAAAATAAATTATCTTTCTTAAAAAAAATTATTTGTTTCTTACGTCCCAACCTAAATAAAAGCATATGGCGTACGTGATTAATTTAGTATTTTCTTATTTATTTTTTAATATAAAAAAAAAACATAACGGATCAAAAATACAAAAAAAAATTTCATTAGAAGAAAAAGCACTATACATAAGCTTGAAGCTGGAACATCAGGTAAAATTCTAGCAAATGAGTTCGAAGAGTCCGCTCAAAAATTAGCATATTCTACAATGTTTAATTCTAATACTAATTTTCTAAAATTCACAGCATTCTTTTCAAAAGACATTCGTTTATTACGACGCATATATTCTGTCCATTCATGGTCGTTATAACCGAAAAGTACTGTATGTTTTTTTTTGTTTTTTCTAAAAAAATTATTTTGCTACTTCGTTGTTGTTGCTTTTTGTTAAGTTTTTTTATAATAATAAAATAACCGACTTTTGAAATATTTTTTAATAATTTTAAATAAAAGAAATATCAATATAATAAAAAACCTTGATTTTTAGGTAAAATTTAATTCTTTGGCAAAAAGTGTAAAGTTTATTATAATTAAAATTGCACCGAGTTGGCAACTATATTCTGTAGTTGCCATTACGTTTGAGAGATGTACAATAAATGTTGTTATAAAATATGTTTGCAAATAATTAAAAATGACAAATCTTTCTTAAAAAAAATAATTTGTAATTAAAATAATTTGTTCCTTAGGGCCTAATCAAAATCAACGCGTATGGTGTATAATTTCTGACAAAAAATTTTGAAATGAAAAGGTAGGTACATGAATTTACTTAAGAGCACACGAAATATGCAACGTACAGTACCTCGGATTTATAAAAATTGACAAAGCGTATAAAAATATTTTTATTGTTTTTTCCTATGTTGCTAAGATAATGTTTTAAAACAAAAATAGAAAATTTTAATTTTTTTAAAATATTTGTTTCTTAAAAAATATACATCCACAAATATTGAAAATACCCATAATATGTTTCATAACCTTCACTAATACAGAAAGAACATACGGAAGCAAAAACAAAAAAATAAACTCTCTTAAAAAAATATTTTGTAATTTAAATGTTTTGTAACTTAGGGCCCAACCTAAATCAACGCGTACGGCGAAAAATTTCTGTCAAAAAATTTTGAAATAAGTAGTTATGTAAATAAATTTACATGAAAGCAACCCAAATACGCGTTGCACTGTACCTCGGATTTTTAAATTTTAAAAATTGATAAATAGAATAAGAATATTGTTTTCGGTTTTTCTTATATTTTTAAATGTTTAATTTTAATTAATAACTAAAAATTTTTATTTTACATTTTAAACATCGAATAATGTTTTTTCATGATAAAAAACTTTTTTTAGTTTTACTTCGACATAACAAACGAATATTATATAAGGCGTTTTTTTTTTAATCAGAGCAGAAATCTGAGCACGCTCTAAACAACAGGAGCACGTTCTGAGCAGAGCATGAACAGAGTACGCTCAGAGCGTTCAGATTTTATAAAAAAACACGAAAAATTAATTTAAATTAAAACATTTTCACTTCTATTTTACAAGTAAAATCTCAAACAAACGTCAAAATGTCTTTAAAAAAAACATGAATCACACGCTCTGAGCGCTCAGAGCTAAAAAAACCCGATTTTTTGTTTTGACAATTCATGCTCAGATATAAAAAAAAAAACCTATAATGAATGCGTTCGTTCCTTTTAGCAAAAAGTGTAGATGAAGAGTAGATAGGAGTAGTTTGTAATTGGAACGCTAATTTTTGTTTCAGGGGTAGATAATTGTTAGATTAATTGTCATTTTAAAACTATCTGTCATATGAGAAGTTTATCAATTTTAATATATTTAAATATTGAAAATAAAGTTTTAATGCTGATATATGTATATAAATAATATTTTTTAAAATGGAAGAAGAAAGTGCTGATTGGTTATCTAATAAAATATATGATTTAACATAACTTAATCAAATGAAAATCCATCCATTATGAGAAAATTTAAATTAAGGTTATCTGCTGAAAATTACTATTTCTATTATCTACTCTTTCTCAAAGCCTGGTTCAGTTGGGAGTAACTGTCAGTAGTAAAGAATAGTTTACTCCTCATTAAAGAATGCTAGCATTGAAATATGTGCAGTATAATAGTGTCATATGCCTGTATTTCGTTAGCTTATAATATCATTTAACTGTATTTTACTTGGGAATATTTCTTTTAACCTGAATATTTAATTTTTGTATATATATGTTAATTTAGCGATTCTAACAGTTCATGCTCTATTCAGATTTAAAAAATGCCTATAAAGGAACTGAAGCATGTATTCATACAGTTTTTAATTAGGGAAAAGAATACATACAGAACAGATACAAAATAATTTAAATCGTACTAAAATGTTTAGTTTTCTATATGATGGACAGCATCAACTCTAATTTTGGCTACTTGGCTTCAGTAAATCTATGTATATGTTTAGAAATATAATCAAATTATCAGAACATTATAATATTCGAACAATATTTATATTAAGAATTTAAATCGCTTTTTTTTGTGTAATAACTGTACCACATTGTACTCTCTTTAAAGCGACTTTAGCTATAGGAACAAAATTCAAAAATACAACAACGTTTTTATAACTGAAAAAATTATAAATTTTTTTTTAACCAAATTTCAAGCGCAAGAATTGTTGACAACATTGTTGCAATATATTTTATTACGTATAGGAAAAAAAATATAATTTTTCGTGTTAAATTAGTCTAATATAGATTACACAAAACTAATTTTTTAAATAAACTTAAACGCAAAAATAGCTCGAATTTCGAATATATAAAAAATAGATAGGTACTAGTTAAATTTTAAAATTATAATATAAATATTATGTACATGTAGGAATTAAAGATTTTATTTTAAGTTTTTGTAAGAATTGAAGATGTTATTTTAAGATTTATAATTGTTTTTTTTTGTCACTCGTGGTAATTTTTTGTAAGAATTAAAGATTTTATTTTAAGTTTTTGTAAGAATTGAAGATGTTATTTTAAGATTTATAATTGTTTTTTTTTTGTCACTAGTGGTAATTTTTTGTAAGAATTGAAGATGTTATTTTAAGATTTATAATTGTTGTGTTTGTCACTAGTTGTCGCTTTTATTGACATTGATCAGTAGAAAATATAAATAGTGAGTTTAAAAGTTTTGTTGATTCAGTCTAAAAATAAATTGAAAGAATAAAGAAGATCATATGAATAAAAGACTTTGTATTTTCCTACATACATATATAAATAAAATATTTAAAATTTCTGCATATAAATAAAATATTTAAAAGTTTTTAATTTTTTAAAAAGTGACATGCTTTTTTGAGATAAAATCCACAATTCGTAAGTTCCTTAAAAATAATATTTTTCGATAAACTCGTCATTCGTTCAATTGATCATTCGATAAACTCGTCTTCGATAAATTTACCGAGAATCTTATGTTTACTTGGATTTTTTAAGATAATAATCTTATATGAATATCGAGTGCCTTTTTTTGTTTTTGGTGGTGTATACAAGAATTAAGTATAAGAATTAGGTATAAATCGTTTTATTATTCATCATAGAAATTATCATAAGAATTACTATCAAATAAAATTTGAATACCTATTTGTATAGATCCTATACCAAGTTTCTTTAAAAATGAAAACATATATTCTAAGTCGTAATTAAAATATGTTGACAACTAATATTTGAATTGGTTTTGGAAATTTTGAAGAAAAATATAATTTTGCAACATTTTTAGAAACAAATTACAGTAGGTAGATTTTAATAGTGTAGACTTTATAGGAAGGTACATAAGTACCTGTTACACTACCTATGAAATATTTACAAACATACATAATACATATGTGTCTATGTACAAAATGTATTCAGACTTAAAGATACCTAATAAATATAAAACAACTTTGTTTAACAAACTAGATAGATAAAGATTTTATACAATGCTTTTTAATGATATTTTTGTCTTCTGTTAATAATATTTAAATTAATTTAGATAAATTTACTAGAGGGCATATTTTAATAAATTATGATTAGAAAATAGATAAACCGATTATAACTATTAATGAATTGGATCCAACTTGGGAAATTGTCAAATTAAATATTTTATTAAATAATTTTATATAAATAATTGTGTAAAGAAATTGAAATAAAACTAAAAATTATTAAATAAAATAAAATTTAAAAAAAAAATTTTTTTTTTAATATATACTTTTATTAAAGCAGTACTAGCCCTTAAAATGTAGAAAATAAAAAATTGAAGGTAGATCTTGGGAATTTGTTACTGTTTTAATATAAACGTAAATTGCTGGTATAAGAAACAGTTCTTTTAATATTTGAAAACTTTTAACCAAAAATTGCTGGTAGATCTTTTGCATTTAAAAGTGTTTAAATATAAATATAAATTGGTGGATTAAGATTAACTGAAAGAGAACTGTCTCTCATTTCAGCAATTTACTTTTATATTAAAACACTTTTAATTGCAGAAGATCTACTATCAATATTTATACCCGTATGACTATATAGTCAAAGGGTATAATAAATTTGCCATTACGTTTGTGACGCAGAGAAGGAGGGGGGGTAGATATAGACTCAAGTGTATGGATCGGATCAGAATCGAAAAAAAAATCGATTTAGCTATGTATGTCCGTCCGTCCGTCCGTCCGTCCGTCCGTCCGTCCGTCCGCACGATAACTCAAAAACTAAAGGAGCTAGGATCTTGAAATTTTCGCAAATTCGTTTTTTTCCAATAGCCGTCATCGCTATTTAAATCCAGCCATTTTGGTCCATGGGTTCGGGTGGCTGCCATACAACTTCTTATTTTAGCCACGTGTCTGAAATTTTGGCAAAAGTAGTTTAGTTTTATGGCCAAAATTTCTGCAAAATTTGGTTGGTCTGTTGCAGTGAGTTCGAGTAGCTGCCATACAACTCCTTCTTTTATATGAGCATTACTCTATACCTGTTAAAGCTGGGTGTCTGAAATTTTGCCAAAAATAGTATAGTGTAATGGCCAAAGTTACTGCAAAATTTGATTGGTCTACTGCAAAGGGTTCGAGTAGCTGCCATACAACTCCATATTTTATATGATCATTATATTTCACCTAATAAAGTTGGTATGTTTGAAATTTTGCCAAAAGTAATTAATGTTTATAATAATAATGATATAATGTTTATATAACGGTCATACGGGTATCCCAGAGTTGACAGAGTCTACTCTACTACACTCTTCCTCGTTTTTTTTTTTATTTTAGTTTATTTTTTTAACAACTTGACTAAATTATTATGATAGCAAAAGGAGTTACAATACTTATAACTAAAGTTGTGTACGTTAAAGTTTTGTGCTTATATTCTACAAATTCTATTTGATCTCTATTTTTTTCTATTGTATTTGAATGTAATTTTTCTAAAATTAAATTATTTATGTTTTTTGTCAAATTATGGTAATATATTGGAATTATGTTACTTTGTATAAATTTTTCTATTTTGTTACTAAAAGAATATTTACCAATACTAATTTCACAATCTTCAAATTTTATTACGTTATTATGTTGCAAAGCTAATTCTTGAGTTATACAATTTTGTTCTAATTAGGTTAAAGCTAAATTTTTTGTTATTATTAAATTATCAAATATTTTCTCAATTGAGGTTACATTATTGTATTTAATTGAACAAACGTTATTTTTATTAAAGAAATTTTTAATGCAATAATTGCCATAAGGTTGAATTTTTTTTTGACCAAGACACCTTCAATATGCTTAAAAACGTTATTACCTTCTATAATAATTTGAAAGTTATCCGAGTCTAACTGCTCGAATTTTCTGTAAGGGAACGAAATTACAAGTGCCTTGTGATATTTTTCTGACGTAAATTGAGGCAAACTAATAACGAAGATTAAGAATTCTTGATTAAACATTATGCTACTTTGAATGTATGGAAATATATTCACCTTTATGTTGTACGTTAATTTTACTAAGTAAGATTTTTTTTATCTGATTATTTAATGTTGAGATGCTTACGTATAATTGTAAAACGTAGTATGATTTGTTAAAAAATCTTAGTATTTTATTATTTTGTACGGTTATGTTCGATAGATAGGTCTTTTTGTTGTGTTATTAATTAATTAAATTAAATTGTTATTGATTGTTACTTGTTTATTTAGTTGGTTAACAGTATTTTTAACGTTGAAGTCTAGAGTACTTAAGTGGTCATAAATTTCTTTAGCGTCTTCATCGTCCTTATTACCTGTTAAAAACTTTAATCCCCTTCCAAATATGTTTATTAAGCCTCGTTTTGCTCTATTTTTCTTATTAGCATGGGGGATTATTGTGTTATAATTGTGCTTTAAAGCTTGTAATTCTTTATTTAATAGTTTACTATTGCTATCCGAAGTTTTTAATTCTAACATGTTTACATTTGATTCGATTATGTTTATCAAATCTTGGTATTCTGTTAGATTTCCTAGATGCAATATTTTTCTAAAGAAATCTACAACTAATATTTCCTCTAGTTTAGAAAGTGCATACCCATTTTCCGTATTAATTGGGGATACTTCCATATTTTGCATACTTTCTGAATGAATTAGCATTCGAATCACTACAATATCAGTATCGTAAAATAAAAAAAAATTAATTTTGATATTTATATTTACGTTTCATTTGTGTATTAAGTATTTCTCTTATTACTAGTATCTATAGTATAACATTATTATCTATTCTAGATTTATTTAATTTTTTCGATTTTCTTATTTTTAACTAAATTTGTTGTTAACTGATAATTATAATTTTTACTTTTATTTAATTTATTAATTCTATTAATTTTTGCAATTCTATATTTGTCCGCTAGTGTTTTGATGTCAATCCTATCATAGTTCTTTATTAAAAAATCAAGTGGACGTATTCCAGTTGTAGAGTGTATTGTGTTATTGTACGTTATTATTATTTTATGTACTTTACAGTCTAAGTTCTCGTCTGTATTTTTTAAGTCCGCTTCTCTTAACCGCTGGTGCTCGTTTAGAGTACCGTGTAATCTCTCTATGTCTGAGTTACCGGTTTTTTTTTATGAGCGGTTGTTGTATGTCTGTTTATATCGTTTTCTCGTAGAAATAGCTCCACTGCACTATGTAGTATACATCTTTCATTGTCGTATACCAGCTTTTTCATTTTTCATAAAAATCTGATTCTCTCTTTCAGAGCGGTTAAAATCGAAAGCCATGTTCTGTCGTTTAATTTGTGAAGTGTTGCATATTTTGTAAATTTATCAATAGTTGATAGATACATGATATTGCGACATGGAAACCATATGTCCATGTGAATAATGTCGTTAAAATTATTAGGGGTTTCAGTAATTTTAAGAAGAATTTTGACTGGTTGACGATCAAATTTAGCTAACTGACAAATTTCACAGTTGTTAATAAATACGGTTATCAATTTTAACATTTTTGGATGGTAATACTTTTGTTTTAATTCAGAAAATACTTCGTTTATACCCCTATGGTTGTGTTTTAAATGTTCTTCTTTAATTATTGTGATCATTTCGTTATATTCTATTATATTTGTTAGTTTGATATTAGATTTATACAGTGCTAAATTTTTATTTTTTCTAAAATGTTTTATGTAATGATTATGGAATTTTATAAATAATTGGTTGTTTTCACAATAGAGACACATTAATCCTTTATCGATTAAGATCCTCTTCATTATTTCTAACAAATTCGAATTCTCATGAACTGTAATGAGATTTTGACCCTTTTTTAGTATAATTTTGGTTACGACCTTTTCTTTATTACCATAATTTAGAAAAATTTGGTTTTTGTTTAAACACATTTAAATGTTATTCTTATGCACTCCAAACCTTCTTCGCTTGCACTGTGAACTGTACCTGTAGTCGACATAATTTCTTGACCATTGCTATTATTATTCATATTAGTATCACCTAAAGACATGACTTCAACGTCCAAGCTCCAAATGTCACTATAATTATCTAATTCGTTATTTAATATTTCATTTTCTTCATTTAACGGAGTTGTCTCATGATTATCCGATTTTTGTTCGTCTTTGTTTATGTATTGACTTAGTCCATCCGCCACATTATTTTCTTTGCCTTTTTATTAGCTTATTTCAAAATTGTACTCATTTAACATTAACTTCTACCTTTGAAGTTTCATGTTTAGTTCTTTTGTGTTCTTTAACCATACAAGTGGCCTATGGTCGGGTCGTACAATAACTTTTTTTCCGTAAAGGTAAGTTCTAAAGTATTTTACTGACCATAAAATTACCAATAGTTCTTTCTCAATCGTTAGGTACCTGATTTCATGGTTGTTTAAGGTGCGTGACGCGTAACAAATATAACGTTTTTAATTTTTGAAAAAAATTATCAATAGTTGAATCACACCTACACGATCTTATTTTATCTGCCAATGTTTCTTTAGAATCACTTTCCATGTGATTCCATGTGAGACCATGGTTTCTTAATAAAATTGGCTTTGCTCAGCTAATTTTAATTTATTTTAACTTAGCAACTTAATTAACTTAATTTAACTTAACTTATTATTATTATAAAATTGTAGTACTTGCGTTAATGTTATTTTCTAGATGAATTGCCAGATATAGTGACGTACAGGATCAACGTTGCTCGTGCTGCTGACATTAGATTTTTTTTTTTTTAAGCTCTTTTATTGTTGAAACTTATTTAAATATATTTTTGTTTTAAACTTAAATAATTTTTTTTTTTTGGTTATAGTTATAGAATTTTTGTTTTTGTTATAGAATTTTATTTAATTTATTCAGTACACTTTTACTTTATTTGCAGGGTTACCAACTTGTTCTTTTTCACCCGAAGACTTCGGGTTTGGAATGCTAACTTCGGGTCTTCGGGTTGGACACTAATTTCTTCGGGTTTGCAAAAATATTTTGTAAATTTAATTGAAAACCTTATTATTATTAACTATGAAACTGAAAATTAAAATTTTTATAAGGATAGTTTTTAAATTTTATGTCCAAACCTTTACTATTATTAGAAAATCCAAACGTTACTGCAACGGAATTGCATGATATAATGTCATCCTTAAAACAAAATTTAGAAAAACGTATTGTGGATAAATTTTTTGGTGCCACAGCACAAAAATGTTTACCTAAACAAAGAGCTTACGAACAAACAAAATTTGTTGCTACTTGTACATAAATATATAAGCGAGCACTAGAATATATTTCTAAATTTTATAACTTTGAAGATAGTCCTTTTAAATATTTAGCATGTTTAAATCTAAAAAATCAACTTACTTTTAACTCAATTTTAAAAACTTGTGAAGTTTTAAATTTAAAAGTTGACGAAGATAAAATATATGATGAGATTATTGCTATTAACCAAATTCTTCCAAATTTTAGGATTTTGTGGAAATGAACCAAATGATGTATTTCGATTATGGGTTAAAATATTTCAATACACTGATGAAATTAATGAAATGAAAAAAATTATGTCCAAAGTTTTAAGCATTCCGGTAAGTAACGCATTTATTGAAAGGATTTTTTCAATAATGAATTCAGTTTGGAGAGCTGATAGAAATAAAATGCGAATAGCGCTTATTAAAGCTGAACTATGTACAAGAATAAACTTTGACATGAAATGCGAAGATTTTCTTATATATTTAAAAGCTCCAGAAAAAAATTTCAAAATATAATTTTAAAAACTAATGTTGACATTATATTAATATTAATTTTGTTAATTAATGAAATAGAAAGTTCCTAATTTTTTTTTATTATGTTTTATTGATTTAAAATAAATGAATTTCGTTTTGTAGTCATGTGTATTTATTATTATATTATATCTTCGGATCTAAACATAATTGCTTCGGGTCTGACTAGTTCCAAAGTTGGTAACCCTGTTTATTTGTATTGTAAATTATTTAATACATTTCAATTGTATTATAAATTGTTTAATACACTTGAACTCTTTTTTTTAATTGTTTAATACACTTTAACTGTATTATAAATTGTTTAATACACTTTAGCTGTATTATAAATTGTTTAATACATTTTAACTGTATTATAAATTGTTTAATACACTTTAACTGTATTATAAATTGTTTAATACACTGTAAGTGGTTGGTCAAAGTTTCAAAAACAGGTTTGTTGAGTTTCGTTAACCCATTGCGGCACAGCAGCTTTTTACAGATTTTTTCATTACTTTACTCTTAAGCAGAAACGGTTTGACCACTTGAGTGTAAATTTTGTATGCGTACATGTATATACTTATCATTCCTACGGTTATTAAAAAAACAATTTTTGTAAGTAAATTAAGTCCAATTTTTGTAAGTAAATTAAGTCCAATTTTTGAAAGTAGGTAAAACTTCTTTGATTAGGGGAATGTTTAAAAAAAAAGAGAGGCTGCAAAAAGTTTTAGTTAAGTTCGATTAACCCATTTTCCACAACGACGCCATAAAGTTTTCCATAAATTTTATTTGCTTAAACGATTAAAATAATTTTATTGAAAACTTTGTACCAGCACTTTAATTATAAAAACTCACAGGGTTAATTTGGTTTTGACCTGTTTACGCGTTGTGAACAAAGATTCAATGAAATTTTCAAATTTTTGGTATTAACGCAAGTTAACCTTTATTCCAAAAGCTCACTTAATTAATAAGACTAAATTTTTTGCTCTCCTGAAATAGCCTCAAATAGTGCAAAAGCTAAATTAGATAATATTAATAATAATAAAAATAAAGCTAATAAAGAAGCCGGATAATAATATCTTTAAATATAAATGACATAACATTTTCCTTCTCTACATTTTTTTCGTAAGTCTTTGTTTCTTGTCTACTTTGCAGTTGTTGTTTTTTAAAAATAGATTTCAGTGTAAAATTTTCTTCAAATAAAATCTAAAAATAAAAAAAAAATTTCGCATATATTATGCTTAAATACATAGTATTTTAAAACAGTTTTTCAAAAAAGAAGCCTACATTTCTCTCATAAAATCATATAAAAACGATTCTAGTATAATGACATAATGGCAAATTTAGTATACCCTTTTGACCTATAGTCAGAACTATTCTTGCAATTTTTCAACAAATTTATCAAATTTCACTTGAAACTTTTCATAATTATTAAATAATAATAAAAATAAAAATTTTAATTCAATAAACATTATTCGCCGGTAGCCCACCATCCTCAACTCTATCGTCAAGGAGCACCACGTATAGAAAAATTAAAGATAATCGTTCAAACTGTTTTGCAAAACCTATTACAACTACGTGTCTGAAATTTTGCCAAAAATAGTTTAGTGTAATGGCCAAAGTTACTGCAAAATTTGGTTGGTCTACTGCAGAGGGTTCGAGTAGCTGCCATACATCTTCTTCTTTTATATGAGTATTCCACTACACTTAATAAACCTGTATGTTTGAAATTTTGAAATCGGATGATATCATGTATATGTTTCGGTCATACTGGTATCCCAGAGTTGACACAGTCTATTCTACTACACTCTTCCTCATTTTAATATAATTCTCATTCCTCTGCGAGGAACAGTAATCTTACTCTTAATGTAATAATAAAGTTTAATTGCAGTTAACATCGATAAATTATTCCTAATTTTATAGAAAAAACCCTGCACCTATGAAATAGGAAAATATTTTAAAAATACATTTAATGCATATTTTGCATTTATAAGCTTTCGTAATAGGTACATATACTAAGAGTTTAAATTAATTTCAAATTTGAATTATTAAATATTGTGTTATAGAGCTAATCAAAGCATTCAAATCTTTAATTAACATTTAAAACCATCAAATTATATAAACTTTTATATTATCACAATTTAATAATTTTTTTGAATAACTTTGAATTAAATGAAAATTAGAGACACAGATAACAGCAGTAATATGATTGTAACACTTATTTATAACAGAAATGTTCAAAACTCAACCAATTCTAATCCCAATATTTCAATCTGAAATTAATCTTTTCATACTTGTAATCTTGATCTGTAAAACTTGACGTAAAAATCTATAAATTAAATCTAACCAGAATTTTCCAACTTAATAGAATTAAAATATTAAAAATTGAATTATATATAATTTTAAAAAATAAGTAAACTAAGAGAATTATCAATAATTCAACAGTACATGCACTGCAGCAAAAAATCATGAAAAAAAGTTATTGCTGATGTATGTAAAATTTTATTGAATTGGATAAAAAGTTTTAAATATTTAATTTTGTAATTGTATTTTATGAATACATTTATTTACAAGTTTTTTGGTTTTTTAAATAGATAAATTAGTAAGAATTTTTAATATTTTTGAAAAGATAAAATAATTAGAAAATGTTTTTAGTGTTATAAAGTTAATTTGGTTAGCTATGTCTTACGATCAAACTATCACAAGCTTTTATGGTTTTAAAATGACTTATGAACTTCTCATTAAATTTGAACCAAATAGTTAGAGGTGAGTTTCCAATGGGAAACTAATCAGTCCGCTGAATATGTAACCAATATTGATTTGACTTTTTGATTTGGCCTAGTTCAACATTGAGGTTATCGTCATTTGAGTTCCTGCAGTATTTCGGCGTTAGTTGTGCCAGTAATATTGCCACTCGACGGATTTGTTGAGAATGAAAATATAAGAATTGGAAGCTGTATTGCTAGTATACGTATATATTTCTTGTTTTATTTTTGGTTGTTATTATGCAGTTCCTATTACATGCTTTTGCTATATGTTAGAATTTTAATGATATACTTGTTTATATGGATTTGTATAACTATGTTGTGTGAAGTATATTATTATATTTAATATGTAAATATATAATGTAAGTACAATGAAAAGAGATTTTTAGAGTTGATTAGAAAAATCGTTTTTCAAAGTAAATTTTGTGAAGAGAAATCAAGTTAAAAATATATACATATTTTATATTTGCATATAAAAATTAACTATTATTGAAAAGAGTAGTCGTAATTTTGTTGTTGTTTTTTCAACTGAGGTAATAAATGATTCCGAAATTGATTTGTTAAAAAAATTAATATTATGATATACCTATGTAAAAGTCACTTTTTTAAACAAATCAAATATTCTTAAAATTTAAAAATTCTAATTTTTTTAACAATCAGATGTCTCAAGTTTTAAAACTAGAAATATGATTGCCGAAAATAGAATTGTTTGAAAATATATTAGTAAATATTTCGCCAGAACCTTCAAATATGGTACATAAGTGTTTCTTCTTCCTTCCTTTTCTAGAAAGATTTAAGACCAATTGAAGTAGTGTGTACTACCACTCCTAATATAGTAGATATATTCAAATTAATAAAGCTTGTCACCTAAAATTAATATAGAAACTTCAAATTTGGTATAAGTGTACTCCTTAATATTTTCTTTGTGTTCTCGAGCATTGCACTCTATTTGAGCTGTAGTTCATGTATATCTCTTGAACCTCCAAAAATTTCAAAGCTTGTCTTCGAAATTAATGAAGATAAAAACGTTACATTTGATTCAAGAGTGCTCTGTTTTGGAAAAATGGATATGTAATGGAAAACGTTCGCAGCATTGGAATGCTGGTTCAGGTAATCCACACTTTTCCTTAGTTCAACTATACCTCTGAAGTTAAAGCTATAGAAACCTGTGGTACAAGACTGTTCTACTCTACTTGCTTTCTTGATTTATATTTTTATAAGGCTATAGAAGGTTATTATATTACGTTTTAATATAAAAAGGTGAAAATTTGTCTGTTTGTTTGTTGGTCCAGGATTCATGTACAAACAACTGGTCCTGTTGCCACCAAATTTTACAGCTATAATTCTGGGAGCCGGAAGGTGACATGGGCTGTGTCTAAGAAGTTCCGGGTTTGGAGAGCCTTCAGAGCGGTTTTAAGCGTTTTCGTTTTTTTTATGTCGAGCAGGAACGGTTTGACCGATTGGCTTGAAATTTTGCAAAGTAACTTTCATTTCAAAATCTTATTTAATTAATAAGATTAGCTTTTTTTGTTCTCCTAAAAAAGCGCAAAAACTAAATTAGATACTTTGGTTGCGATATATTAACCTGTTTGTGCACAATGCCTAATAACTATTTTTGGAGCTCTCAACTTTTGTAAAGTTGTTATTCCATAACAAATTTTCAATACAAATTTCTAATATTAATAATAATAAATATAAAGCTAATAAAAAATCCTAATAATAATATGTTTTAATTTAAATAACATAACATTTTTCATCTCTACATTTGTTCGTATGTCTTTGTTTTTTATCTACTTTATATTTTTGTGTTCTTTAAAAATAGATTTCAGTTGCAAATTGCAGTTCTTTTTTAGCACATTTTCAAAAAATTTTGTAAAAATTTGCCTATATAGAGCTTCACTCTGTCCTTTACTATGTTTACAAAAACTTTTACACCGTTTGAAATAGAATTTTAACCACGGGTAGGTATTGCAAAAAAATAGTTATTTCTTAGAAGAACTTTTTTCTGTAGCCCCACCCGTTACGGAGCTACAGCCCCTAAAATTGGAAAAAGGCCTACTTTTAAATTATAATAACAAGAGTTCTGTTAAGTATATTTTCTATCTGAAAACGACAAAAAATAGCTACTTTTATAAACTTATTAATTTTTAAAAGACAAATATTCAGGGTTGCCATACAGTCCTAAAATTTACTATTGCGCAAAACACAATTTTTGCAAAATTTTTTGGCCCCACATATCTTCTAAGCGGTTCAAGCTAGGGTCTTGAAATTTTAGGGGAAGTTAAATCCCTAGAAATTAGTAGGTTATCAAAAATTGTTCATCAAGCCCCTGTTTAGGAGCTATAAGGGCTTGAAAATTGAAATTTTGCTATTTTTAAACAACCGTAACTTGAGTACTTATTATAATTTTTTTTTTAGTGATTTAAAAAATTCAAAATTCTTTAATTATATTTCAACATGTGTCAAACATTTTTCTTAATTTGAAAGGCTGATGAAACTACAGCCCCCGCAATTTCCAAAGAAGCCCTATATTTATATTGGTATAACAAGAGTTTTATAGGGTATGTTTTTAGTTTTAAAACGGCAAAAGAGTTCTGTTTTTGTAATCTTCACAAAAGTGTAGCGTCAAAATTACAGGGTAGCCATACGGTGCTAAAATTTAATATTATGCAAAACTCAATTTTTGCAAAATTTTTGGCCACACATATCTTCTAAGCAGTTCAAGCTAGGGTCTTGAAATTTTAGGAGAAGTTAGATCCTCAGAAATTCAGAAATTAAGGAGTCGGTTAACAACATTTTTATACCCGTATGACTATATAGTCCAAGGGTATAATAAATTTGCCATTACGTTTGTGACGCAGAGAAGGAGGGGGGGTAGATATAGACTCAAGTGTATGGATCGGATCAGAATCGAAAAATAAATCGATTTAGCTATGTATGTCCGTCCGTCCGTCCGTCCGTCCGTGTGTCCGTCCGTCCGTCCGTCAGTCCGTCCGTCATCACGATAACTCAAAAAGTAAAGGAGCTAGGATTATGAAATTTTCACAAATTCGTTTTTATGCAAAAAACGGAATCGAGTTTTAAATTCAGCCATTTTGGTCCACGGGTTCGAGTACCTGCCATACAACTTCTAATTTTATATGAACATTACTCTATACCTATGGAAGCTGCGTGTCTGAAATTTTGCCAAAAGTAGTTTAATATAATGGCCAAAGTTACTGTAAAACTTGGTTGGTCTACTGCAGAGGGTTCGAGTAGCTGCCACACAACTCCTTCTTTTATATGAGCTTTACACTACACCTGATGAAGTTGGGTGTCTGAAATTTTGCAAAAAATAGTTTAGTGTAATGGCCAAAGTTACTGCAAAATTTAGTTGGTCTACTGCTGAGGGTTCGAGTAGCTGCCATACAACTCCTTCTTTTATATGAGGATTACACTACACCAAATGAAGCTGGGTGTCTGAAATTTTGCCAAAAATAGTTTAGTGTAATGGCCAAAGTTACTGCAAAATTTGGTTGGTCTACTGCAAAGGGTTCGAGTAGCTGCCATACAACTCCTTCTTTTATATGAGCATTACTCTACACCTAATAAAGCTGAATGTTTGAAATTTTGCCAAAAGTAATATATAATAAAAAAAATAAATAATAAAAACCGGATGATATAATGTATATGTTACTGTCATACGGGTATCCCAGAGTTGACACAGTCTACTCTACTACACTCTTCCTCGTTTTGTCATGTTATAGTGTTTAGGAGCTATAAAGGCACGAAAATTGAAATTTTGCTAAAACACTTGTAACTTGAATACATGTCTAATTTTTATACCCGTATGACTATATAGTCCAAGGGTATAATAAATTTGCCATTACGTTTGTGACGCAGAGAAGGAGGGGGGGTAGATATAGACTCAAGTGTATGGATCGGATCAGAATCGAAAAATAAATCGATTTAGCTATGTATGTCCGTCCGTCCGTCCGTCCGTCATCACGATAACTCAAAAAGTAAAGGAGCTAGGATTATGAAATTTTCACAAATTCGTTTTTATGCAAAAAACGGAATCGAGTTTTAAATTCAGCCATTTTGGTCCACGGGTTCGAGTACCTGCCATACAACTTCTAATTTTATATGAGCATTACTCTATACCTATGGAAGCTGCGTGTCTGAAATTTTGCCAAAAGTAGTTTAGTATAATGGCCAAAGTTACTGCAAAATTTGGTTGGTCTACTGCAGAGGGTTCGAGTAGCTGCCATACAACTCCTTCTTTTATATGAGCTTTACACTACACCTGATGAAGCTGGTTGTCTGAAATTTTGCAAAAAATAGTTTAGTGTAATGGCCAAAGTTACTGCAAAATTTAGTTGGTCTACTGCTGAGGGTTCGAGTAGCTGCCATACAACTCTTTCTTTTATATGAGGATTACACTACACCAAATGAAGCTGGGTGTCTGAAATTTTGCCAAAAATAGTTTAGTGTAATGGCCAAAGCTACTGCAAAATTTGGTTGGTCTACTGCAAAGGGTTCGAGTAGCTGCCATACAACTCCTTCTTTTATATGAGCATTACTCTACACCTAATAAAGCTGAATGTTTGAAATTTTGCCAAAAGTAATTAACCGGATAATATAATGTATATGTTAGGTCATACGGGTATCCCAGAGTTGACACAGTCTACTCTACTACACTCTTCCTCGTTTTTATATATATTTTTATAAAAATAAATGATAAAATACTCAGTAAGAAACCCAATATAATTTTGAAAATGTGGTTTTTAAAAACGCTTGGTTATTTTCATTACTTGTTTTCTAATAAAATCTAAAAATCAAAAAGTTGAATTTCGTATATATTTTAACAATATTATTGCTAATTACGCTTAATAGTATTTAACAACATTTTTTCCAAAAAAAAAGGCAAAATTCCTTTCATAGTTTCATAAAAGAATAGTACTTACATGTTAATGAAACAATAACTGGTTACCATACTTTCCTAGGCCCTACATTATAAATTTCATCAAGCTAGCTCCATTAGTTTTTAAGCTATCGTACCTACAGTCGGACAAACAGACATCACGAAATCGACTCAGGAGGTGACGCTGATCACAAATATATATACTTTCCTATATTAACCTTTTACATATTTAATAGATGTATAGTATAATAAAACCGTAAATAATAAATTTCAAATAAATTTACTGTTTCAGGGCGAAATAATAGGTGATCACCCAATAATAATCAGAGATAATGATTCATTAAAAGTTAATGCATATGTTACGTACGAACTTCATAATGAAACTTCCAATATAATTAAGCCTGTTTGCAACGATTACGAAACTGACCACACAGGACTTAAAAATACTGCAATAAGTTGTCGTAAGTTAATAAAAAAAAAACTTAAAATAAAATATGATTTCAATATAGGAATTAAAGTGTGTTTCTTATATAATTCTCATATATATATTCTTTTATTATAGAATTTATATTTACTAGCCGGGGAAATCTTAGAAATTCACCATACTGTTTTATATTTGAGGCCCGTGATATGTCTTTGGAAACTGATAATAGCAAAGATAAACGTTCCATAAATGCTACAGTTTGTATAACAAGTAATACAGAAAAAATTACTGATTTACCAGCAGGTCCAAAAGCATTAGCAATGACAGCTAGGAATTATGGAAGTGCAAGAAAAAATCGTAAGCTTTTACGGAATGCAGATAATCAAAGTGGAAACGAAGAAATTGAAATTGGAGCAGTATCAACAATACAAACATTTATTCGAGTTGAATATCCTAAAGACATATATGTATACAGAACATCAACAAATTTGTCAAGAGTAACACAACCAACGAATATGAAGCTGTTATTAAAAAAAATTGATCATAAATTTCGTATAATTGATGATCCTACACATGCATTTGCAATTACGAAACTAGGAGGTATTATATATGTGCATAATACCACAGCTTTATTCACTGCTATTGAACAAATATACTAGTAAGCTTTACTTCAAACTTAATTCCCTATTCATAAATTATAAATAACTTTTGATAATAGATTTATTATTTTGTTTGATATTGTTAATAATATTCTCATTCATTTCAGCTTAAAAATTTCATGGCTTAATGAAACAAAAGTTTTATTCATTCATTTAGAATATGGACGTCCACAAAATACAAGTTGCTCGTACCAAGCTGAATCAAAAATTACTCAAACATGCTCGCAAGTAAAAACAAAACGAAGTTGCGTAAATTTTTGTGGTCTTGGAACAAATGGTGGAACATGCGAATATAGGGGAATAACTAATGGAACACTAATCGTCAATTATGCAACATGTACACCAAATGCCACAAATTGTCCAGACAATATTTGTGATCCGTTAGAACAAATTGATGTCTTCTTATGTCCCCAAGATTGCATGCCAGCTAATAAAATTTTTGGACCGCATACAAATAATCGAAACAAACAAGGAATATTTTCAGCTTCAGGAACATGTATTTGTGATGAAGGTGGCACTTGTAATTGTGGTTCATTTGCACTTGAAGATATGAAACAAAAGAATAACGGGAGAAGAAAGGATCGAGATCGTAATAAAGGAACCCTATTAAATCAAAACTTTACCAAAGGTAATTCAATTTTTATTACATTCCTTCAAAATTGATATTAAACCTTTATTTTGCATAAAATGACTACTTTCTGGTACAAACAGAATATTATCCTTGCAACATTATAAGAGAAAGATAACTTTGATATAAAAATAAAAATTCTCAAATTATTCAGTTAAACCAATAAATAAATAAATATCTATACTTCTAATTTATTAGGCTGAATGTACTTACATGGCAGAATGTGCTATATATTACAAAACTAACTTTAAGAACACCGGTAAACTACAGTTTTTTTTACAGTTTCCCTATTATAAAACCTGAGAAAAAAAAAACATTTTATATTGCATAGATACCTACCATAGTCGGTACTACAAGTACAATAAGTAAAGAATTAGTAATTCGGTGCAAACGACTTAGAAATACCCAGGTGTAGGGTTCAAATTTAATTCGCAGTCATAAGTCATTTTAAAACCCTAAAATCTTTTATTAGTTTAATCGTAATCCATAATTAAATATCTAGATCATATATATATATATAAGGACATAATTATTATAAAACAAGTAAAGAAACAGTCAATCGGTGCAACAGACTAAGATATACCCTGCACCTATTTGTTTCAAATTTAATGGGAAGTCCATAAGTCATTTTAAAATCATAAAAGCTTTTATTAGTTTGATCGTAAGACATGGCTAACCAAATTTTTTTTATAATACTAAAAACATTTTCTAATTTCTTTATCTATTCAAAAATATTACAAATTCTTACTAATCCTTTCTATCTTCACGAGCAAAATTCCGAAACCAATGAAGATTGAAACTACAAATTTGGTATCAGAGTATCTCTTCCCATTCCCTTAGTGTCCTTGAAATTTGGAACCAATTCGAGAAGTGGGTCTGGGAACAACCACACATTTCCGAAGACTTTAAAGCATATATTCGAAATCAATAAAGATAATAACTTAAAACAAATTAAAGCAATGAAGCTTCAACTATAGGGCAAGGGTTTTCTTTACTATTTGCTGCGAATCTTCCTATAAATGATAAATTGGAGTGGTGGTTCAGATACCTCTCTTAGACTTCCCAACGTTTAAAAGCTTATCATAGAAATTAATAAAATTAATAACTTAAAAATGAGATAGAACGTTCCAATTATGTACAAGGATTAACTAGTATTATAAGTACAGCGGGGATTGAATATATGCGAAATCGGACCATGGGTTCGGGTTCTGGAACCTTTGATCAATTCAAGCGCCAACGAATACGCTATTTTAATGAAATTTAAACTCTAGGTTACTAGTAATGAAAGTACTGCGGGGATTGCTTATGGTCGAGATCGAAAAATGTGTTCGGATTATTGAAGCTTTTGATCGAATTGAGGCTAAACGAGCATAATTCCGAAACCAAAGAAAATAGAACCTTAAAATTTGAGGCACCAGTGTTTTTTCTTATTTGCTTTGTGTCTGTAAAATTTTTGATGAATTGGAATAGTGGTTTCCGTACCACCCCCACTACTCGCAAGACCTTAATGCATATATTCGAAATTGATAAAGATAGCAACTTGAAATAAATATAGAAGCCTAAAATAAGGTATAATGATGTTTTTTTCTTTTGTTTCCCAAAAATCTAAACTTAATTGTAGCGGTAAAAACCTTATCTTCGAAATTAATAAAGATAGAAACTATAATGTGATAGACGAGGATTCTTTCCTCTTTCCGTTCTTATTAGCTAAGAATTTTACCATAAAATATGTTATTGTATTATATTTTATAAATTAAAAACAAAATATTTTTTTTAATGAACGATTAAATTTTATTTTTTTTTTATTTTTATTACATCATATATTTTATTGAATTATTATAGGTAATATTTAATTAAGATATTGTGTACGATACTTAAGTTGTGTTTCAACGTATATGTATTTCTAAAATACAATGACAATATTAGAACTTATCATTCAATTCTAATCGCAAGCTGAAATAAATTTTTTCCATACCTGTAACCTGGATAATGTCATATTTCAAGTAAAACTAAATAAGATTCCTATAAATCTAAAAAAATTATATCATAAATCTCGAAAAATTTTCATTATTTTTGAATTGATAAAATAATTTTAAAAATATTTTTAGTTTTATAAAGTTAATTGCTTAGCTATGTCTTACGATCAAATTAATAAGAGATTTTATGGTTTTAAAATAACTTATGGACTTCTCATTAAATTTAAATCAAATTGGTGTAGGGTATTTCTAAGTCGGTTGCACCGATATTTTCCTTTTAAAGTATGATATATTGATCTAAACGTAACACACAACACACTTACTATATTGCATAAAAATTAAAGCAAATCAGCTAATTATGTTTTTACTTTTTTTTTGTTTTTAATTTTGTGCATTTTGTAAAATGTTTTTAAATACTTAGTCATAACAATAACAACAAAATATCAAATTACTTTAAAATGCTAGAAAAAAAAATTTATAATAATTAATATTTATACACGTGTTGTATATTTTTTGTATAAGAATGTATTTTTTATCATTTTGCTTAACTTAAGACTTTGAATTGTATAATTTTAATATTAGTAAAAATTTTAAGTAACTTTTTTTTTGTGACGACCTTTTTTGGTCCTTAAAATAAAATAAAAAAAAATAAAACATGTAATAAATGCATTTATAAAATACAATGAAAAGTTGGAACTTTTCATACATGCAGCAAGTACCTTTGAACACAATTTACAAAAAGATTGCGTACGAAATTTCTTAATTACATATTACCTATTGCAAAAATTCAATAATATATCTGATATAATAAAAATTAAAAAAAGAAATTTAGTAGTTTATAAAAAAAATATTTCAGTTTTTAATTTATAAAATATACATAATATGTTTTATATTAAAATATAATTACTTTTTATGCTTTTTAAAAACATAAAATTGTTAAATAAGAAACTAATATAAAAAAAAACTATTCTTTCAAATTTCATGTTTCAATCGTAAATAATTTTGAAGATATGCTTGCTAAATCTTTGTAAGATCGTGGGAGACACCTGAAAAGCAACTGCAATTAATCGTTTATGTAAGGAACGTAATGATAACAAAACAGAACACTCATTCTTTAATTTTCAAGATATGCTTCTGGATCTTGGAAGGTGCGTAGGAGATATCCGAACCACCACTTCAATAGTTCCCAAATTTCAGGAACATAAAGAAAAAAGCCTTTTTACCAAATTTGAAGTTTTTATTTTTATTCTAAGTTACAATCTTTATTAATTTTAAAGATAAGCTTCTTAATTCTGAAATTTCTTAGGTGATACCTGCACAACCACTCCAATTAAGTCTAAATTCGATGAAAGGAAATACTAAAGAAAAAACTTGAATTAAAATTGAGGCTTCTTAATTTTTTTCAAGTTACTATCTTTATTAATTTCGAAGATATGCTTTACGTTTTTCGGAGTTGTATGGGTGGTCCCGAACAACTACTCCAGTTGGTACCAAGTTTCAAAGGAAATAGAAAAAACTCTTTAATACCAAATTTGTAGGTTCTATCTTGATTCGTTTCGGAATTATGCTCTTTTGGTCTTAATTCCTACAGTATGAATTTTATCTAGATTGACTCATTAATTGTTGAGTTTTCGTAAGTTTGGTTATATGTTCGTTATTCCTTAGAACCATCAAAAGTTCCACTATCCGAACCCATGGGCCGAATTCACCCATATCCCATCCCCGCCGTACAGCACTGTTTCAGTACTGTTAACCTACAATTATATTTAATCAAGGTAGCTTGTTTAGTTTGTGAGTTATCGTGCCTACGGACGAGGGGACGGATATGGCTATAGAGTCAAGAGGTCACGCTGATCATATATATAACATATATACTTTTCCATATCTAGCTCGCTTCCTTTAGGTGAGTACAATCACTATACCAAATTTTATAGGTGTAGGGTATAATAAAAAAAAAAATACAAATAAGTTATCCCTTTAAAATTGGGTTTTTTTATGTTTAAACACTTTTTATACCCTACACCTATAGAATAGGTAAAGGGGTATATTAACTTTGGTATGGTGTTTGTAACCACCTAAAGGAAGCGAGCTAGATATGGAAAAGTATATATATTTGTGATCAGCGTGACCGCCTTAGTCGATATAGCCATGTCCGTCCGTCCGTAGGCACGATAACTCAAAAAATAATGGAGCTATCTTGATGAAATTTTAACTGTAGGTTACTAGGACTGAAAGTACGGCGGGGATTGCATATGGGCGAAATCGGCCCATGGGTTCGGATTCTGGACCTTTTAATCGGTTTCAGGGCTAACGAACAAATATAAAAAATCACGATAACTCAACAACTAATGACGCTATCTTCATCAAATTTGGAACCTAGAACTTTTAGGCCTTTAGGCCAAACGAGCATAATTCCGAAACCAATGAAGATAGAACCTCCAAATTTAGTATCAGGGTGTCCCTTCCTATTTCCTAAGTGTCTTGGGAATTTGGGTCCCATTGGAGTAGTGGGTCGGGGACCAGCCACACATTTCCGAAGACCTTAAAGCATATCTTTAAAATTAATAAAGATAACAACTTGAAAAAATGTAGAAGCTTCCAATTTGCCACAAGGGTGTTCTTTTCTATCTCTTGCGTGTTCCCCTAATTTGGGATCAATTGGAGTGGTGGTTCTGTACCCTTCTCAGACCTCCCAAGTTTTAAAGGCTTATAATCGAAATTACTAAAAATAGTTACTTAAAATTAGGATAGACCGTTCAAATTGTGTACAAGGGTTAACTAGTACTATAAGTACAGCGCGGACTATATAATGGCGAAATTAGCCCAACGGTTCGGATTCCGGACCTTTTAATCGATCGAAGGGCTAACGAACATATATAAAAAATCACGATAACTCAACAACTAATGAGGCTATCTTCATCAAATTTGTGCTGTAGGTTATTGGCAGCGAAACTACGGCGGTGATTACGTACGGTGAGGATAGGACAATGGGTTCGGAACTTAGAACTTTTTGATCGAATTTAGGCCAAACGAGCATAATTCCGAAACCAATGAAGATAGAACCTCCAAATTTGGTATCAGGGTGTCCCTTCCTATTTCGTAAGTGTCTTTAAAATTTGGGCCCCATTGGAGTAGTGGATCGGGGACCAGCCACTCAGTTCTTAGGCCCTTAAAGCATATTTTCGAAATTAATAAAGACAGTAACTTGAAACAAATCTAGAAGCTTCCAATTTGCCACAAGGGTGTTCTTTACTATTTCTTGCGTGCCCTCCTAATTTGGGATCAATTGGAGTGGTAGTTCAGAACCTCTCTTAGACCCCCCAATATGTAAAAGCTTATCATCGAAATAAATAAAACTAGTAACTTAAAATTAAGATAGAGCGTTGCAATTGTGTACAAGGGTTAACTAGTATTGAAAGTATGACGGGACTGCATATGGGCGAAATCGTACCATAATTTCGGGTCCTGGAACCCTTGAAAAGTTCAAGGACTAACAAACATATATCTTACAAACACCATAAAATATCAAAAAATAATGCCGGTATTTTGATGAAATTTAACAGTAGGTTACTAGTAATGAAAGTACCATGGGAATTGGTTGTGGTCGAGTTTAATTTCGAAGCCAAAGAATATATTTCCTATGTCCTATGTGTCTCCGAAATCTAGACTTAATTGTAGTGGTTCAGCTATGTTCAATGGTACTTGCTGCATTTATGTAAAATTTATTTTTATATTTAAATGAATTATATGAAAAGGTGTAAACTTTTAATTGTATTTTAGAAATACATTTATTGCATATTTTCGTTTATAAGCTTTTCTATTAGGTATATAAACTAACCATTTAAAATAATTGCAATTTTTAAAAATTTGGATTATTAAATATATTATGCTTTGATTATCTTTTTATCACAAAATTTAATAATTAGAATTTTTTCATTTTGTAATTGAATTGGAATAAATATATTTTCATTTATTTCAAGTTTGTTTGTTTTTAAATATTTTTAAATAGATAAATTAGTAAGAATTTGTAGTATTTTTTAATAGATAGGGTAATTAGAAAATGTTTTTAGTATTATACAGTTAATTTGGTTAGCTATGTCTTACGATCAAATTTATAACAACTTCTATGGTGTTAAAATGACTTATGGATATGTCCTTAAATTTGAACCAAATAGGTGTAGGGTATTTCTAAGTCGGTTGCACCGACTGACTGTTTCTTTACTTGTTTTTGTTTTTGTTTCTCTCGACTTTTTGGTCTATATATTACATATATATTACAATTATTATATTTATATATTATATGTATCTATATATTACAAATTTTTAAATAAGATTGAACAATAAGTTTTACAACAATAAGTTTTCAACAATTTAACACTCAAAGTTATACGAAAGAAATGTTAATTTGTGATAATATATATTAAAGGTTCATATAATTTGATGGGTTTTAATGTAAATTTAAAACATTAATTCTTTGATTAGCTTTTTATTACAAAATTTAATAATTCAAATATTTCAAAATTGAAATTAATTTAAGTTCTTAGTATATGCACCTATTAGAAAAGTTTATAAATGCAAAATATGTAATAAATGTATTTCTAAAATACAATGTAAAATTATGAACTTTTAATTTAATTCATTTCAATATAAAACTAAATTTTTCACACATGCAACAACTACATTTGAACACAACTTAAGTATCGTACACAATTTACAAAAAGAAATTTAGTTGTTTATTTTTATTTTATAAAATATAATACACAATATGTGTTATAGTAAAATTCTTATCCTTTTAAAAATATAAAAGTGTTAAATAAAGACGGAAATAGGAAGGGCTCTCGTGTATCAAATTTAAAGTTTCTGTCTTTTAGTAAAGTTTTATTAATTTCGAAGATATGTTTTTTAATTTTGGGATTTCTTAAGAGGCACCTAAACCAGCACCACAATTAAGTCTAAATGTCGGTGGCACAAAGCAAGTAGGAAAAACCACCATTATACCAAATTTAAAGCTTCTATATTTACTTCAAGCTACTATCTTTATTAATTTCGAATATAAGCGTTCAGGTTTTGGGAGTAGTGGGGTTGGTACGCAAACCACTATTCCAATTCGTCCAAAATTTCACGTACACAAAGTAAATAAGAAAAAAATACCTGTGCCCCAAATTTTAAGGTTCTGTCTTCTTTGATATCGAAATTATGCTCGTTTGGCCTCCATTCGACCAAAAGCTTCTAGAATACGAATCCATTGTCCGATCTCGACCATAAGCAATCCCGCGGGGATTTCATTACTAGTAACCTAGATTTACCAAAGTACCAAAGTTAATATACCATTTTCCCATTTCATAGGTGTAAGGTTAAAATATTGTTGAAAAATTCTATTCCAATTACACCAATTATATTTTGTGCAAATGTTGGCTATTAAAATTAACTACTTTGGCAAAATTCTAGAAACTCAGTTTTATCATATATTAAATTATTCGCACATTGAAAAAGAAGTTATATAGCAGCTATTGAAATCCGGTACACTAGACAAACCAAACACAAATACAAACTTTGTCAATAAAGCTTAAACCATTTAACCTTTGTAAATTTGAAAAACTCGCATTGAATTAAGTTGTAAATATATCGAATTTGTGATTCATTAACTGAAATTAATTTATTTTAACTTCATTATCTATATATCAATATATATAATTTAGTTAGCCCGATTTGTTTTTTGAAATAGCCCGAAACTATCAATCCGATTTTCATAAGTCATACTTTGATTTAAAGGTTGAGATGGTGCGGGGTCGTTATAACCGTTTATGTAGGATCAATATTTTTGGAGATATATTTATAAGTAATTTTAGGATTAATATCATCCAAATTTTAAATAGAATTACAAAGTATTTAAGTGAAACTTTAATTTGAAAATTAAATCATACATACCAGTATATATTAAAAAAAATTGGAAATCATTTTTTATTTACAATATTATTTATTGAAATTACTACTAAATTTGTTTGATATAGATTTCGATTTAAAATCTAAATATGAATTAAGCAAAAATATGGATATTTATATAAATTAAATAAATTTACACACAAATTTAACAAATTATTATAAACTTAAATTTTTAAAATAGAACAAGGTTAAAATAATCTGTATCTAAATAGATATATTAATATGCAAATCTATGCTTAAAAACACTTAAAACAATGTTGTTTAACATGGACAACCCTTGCTTCCATAAAAAAAACTTATTTAAATAGGTCCAAGCACACAAATATATAGGTGTATACTAAAATTTTTTAGAATTAATTAACAATTTTTAACTGTACAGTTATTATATGCCTATAGAGTGAGCCACCATGAAATAGTTAAAGAATAAATAATGCAAAAATAATTGTATCAGTTCCTTAAACAAGCATGGAATAGGTGATTCCCCTAAAGCTTTCACATAGCCTCTCCAACTGTCCCTATTTAGCGCTAGTTTTTTTATTTCTGACCAGGTTTTTTCCCGATAAGAAAATACATCCTCTCTTGACTCTTCTCCTCGAGGTTGTTCTTGGTCTTCCCTTCCCTATTTCTCCTACTCTGTGGGTTCCAATCTAGAGCTAGGCGTGCCACTGATGTTATTGGCCGCCTTAGAATGAGACCAATCCACTTCCATTTCTTTTTTCTGGATTGGACCCATATCGGTTCTTGTTTAGTCATCACCCAAAGCTCTTTATTCATTATTCGCCTAGGCCAGAATATGCGACATATTATAC
This sequence comes from Dolichopus griseipennis, assembly GCA_963082915.1. Classification (NCBI taxonomy): domain Eukaryota; kingdom Metazoa; phylum Arthropoda; class Insecta; order Diptera; family Dolichopodidae; genus Dolichopus; species Dolichopus griseipennis. Next base: position 49,959,190 of record OY720444.1, on the reverse strand, counting down.
GGTGACATTTATTCACAAAGACTTGTATTTTCTGTATGTTGTTTTTTGATACAAGCCATGTTTTGCTTCCATATAGCAGTATTGATTTGACACATGCTTCGAAAATTCTTATCTTTGTTCCCCGTGCAATGTGTGTTGACTTCCATACTGCCCATAGCCTTCCGAATGCACTTCTAGTTTTTGTTATTTTATGCTCTATGTCACTGTTTGCAACCCATCTTTTGTTATTATAACTCCCAAGTATTCAAATTCTGCTACCTCTTGTATTTGGGTATTGTGTATGAGTAGTGGTACTTGGCTTGTGTTCTTTATTCAAATACATTTGGTTTTTTTTATTGTTTATTTTCAAGTCTATTTTTTCCGCTTTTTCTGACAAGTTATTGATGGCGGTCTGAATTTCTTCTGCTGAGTGGGTTATAAGAACAATTTCTTCCGCATATTTTAGGCTTTGCAGTTTCTGTTAGAGTTATAATCTGATTCCTTTGCGTAGTGCTATTTCTCTCATATATTATATTATTGAGCACTGTTATAATAACAGTGGCGATAAGGGACCTTGTCTTACTCCTATATTTGTTGCGATTGGAGTACTCAGCTTTCCATTATCCGATACAACTGGTTTTGCATTGTTGTATAAAGCTTTTATCATGCCTATGATTTTTGCTGGAATTCTGTGTTTCTTAAGACTGGTCCTTATCGCACTTCTTTTAATTATGTCGAAGGCACGCTTGAAGGCTATGAAAGTTACATATAGTGGGCCATTCTACTGGTTGTTCGACTATTAACCTTATTGTGTTGGCATTTTCGGTACACCCTCGGTTCTGTCGAAAGCCCGCTTGCTCATCTCTCATATAGCTGATTCATTTTTCCACTATTCTGGCATATATTATTAGGGCTATTACCCCATTGATACACTGTTTAGCACTGTTATACCTCTCCAGTTTCTGCATTCTGTCAGATCTCCCTTTTTGGGTAATTTTATAGTTATTCGGTTTCTCAGCTCTGTGTTATTATTTGTTAATAGTCGCTGTTTTTTTTTTCTTCCCTCAATGGCTTCCCATGTTTCTTCTGATATCCACTCTTTTCTTCACGACTAGAGAAACTCAGAACTTCCTTACCGGCTTGGCGATGTTTTGAATTTGATTTTGTGTTATATTCTGCTGCAAGTTAAGTTCTTGTTGTATGTGTGATACAAATTTTTTTTTTTAAGTTTGATTTCAGCTTTTGAACACAAAGTCGCTTTTTCCTAGAGTTTCTTATTAAGTTTAAGACTGCTAATTTGATCCTTATATCAACAGTTACCAGCATATGGTTACTCTCACATCTAATATTGACTTAACCCATCTTCGGTTTATACATATGGTGTCTATTTGGTTTTTTGTTGCAGAATCAAGAGAAACCCAGGTGTATTTATGTATTGTCTTACGGGGGAATATTATGCCGCCTATCGCCAAGTCATGCTCTTCACACGTTCATTTTAATCTTTCTCCATTATTGTTTCGTACACCTATATCATGCGCTACTTATTGTTCCTGTTAGCTGCTCATAGAATGCATCCTTGACTATATCTGTTGATTTTTCTTTGGGAGTGTAACATGGTTATCTTATTATGTATCTATGTATTATGGTTATCTTCTTTATTCTTGAGTGGAAACGTGCGGTTATTATTCTATTCGGAACCGGCTTCCATGCTAACAGGGATTTCTTTAATATATTCTCTATAATTATTCCCACACAGTGTTCTCCTGTCTCATTTCCAGAGTATAAGAGTGTATTGTTATTTATTTATTTATTTATTTATTCCGAGCTTAATTCAAGCAAGTTACAAAATTTACATTAAATTAATAAACTAAAATTAAACATTAAAAAAAACAAAAAAGAAAGTAAAGATTATAGAAATTAATAATTTAATAATTAATTTTACATAAAAAAAAATTTTTAAGAAAAAAAAAAGTGTGCAAAAAAGTTAAAAATTATACTAATTATATTTAAAAAAAAAACAAAAAAGCTTCAATTAAGAAGACAAAGGTCAAAGAATGTAGGTCCAAAAATTTCAAGAACACAAATACAAGTTATTTTTTAATGATTGTTTAGTTTGGGAAAAGTTAATATGGGATTTATATATATTACAGAGAGACATCATTCTATTAATTGGTTCATATTTACCATAGTTAGTTCGGTGAAACTGTAAATTAAACAAATTAGCAGATCTTAATCTAGAATGCGAAGAAAAATTGAGTTTAGCGAGTAGTTGAGAAGAAGAAATGTTGCCTTTAATTAATTCAATTAGAAATACAATATCTGCAACTTTACGGCGCATTTCAAGTGTATTGAGATGTATTAAATTTATTCTATGTTCGTAAGGAGGTAATCTAAAAGGGTCCTCCCAAGGAAGAAAACGTAAAGCATACCTGAGAAATTTTTTCTGAACCGATTCAATTCTATTTATATGGACACCATAAAATGGACACCAAACTTGACTGGCATATTCTAAATTAGGTCTAACCAGGCAGGTATAAAGAGATTTCAATACATAAGGGTCTTCAAATTCTCTTGCCCAACGTTTAATAAAACCGAGCATAGAATTGGCTTTATTTAATATATCAGAATAATGAAGTTGAAATGAAAGTTTACTATCAAAGAGTACCCCTAAATCTTTAATTGAAGTGACTTTTGAAATGATTTGATTATTAAAAGAATATACATAAGAAATTGGACTTAAGCGGCGTGTAAAACTGATTGAAGCACATTTGGTAACATTGAGTTGGAGATTATTGTTGGAGCACTAATTGTAAAAACGATTAAGATCAGCTTGTAGGGCTAATGCATCCTCCAAATTTACAATTTTTTTGAAAAGCTTCATATCATCGGCATAAATTTTAATGTGACTATTAATTATTAAAGAAGAAACATCATTAATAGAAATAATGAAAAGTAAAGGTCCAAGATGGCTACCTTGAGGCACCCCTGTGGGAGCTGCAAACTCAGAAGATATCGAGGATCTAAAAGAAACACTATATCTACGATCAGAGAGGTAGGAATTAATCCAATCTATAAAATAAGTCGGAAATCCTAATTTATTTAGCTTAAAAATAATAACATTATGTGGAAGAAGATCAAAGGCTTTGCTAAAATCTGTATATATTACATCTGTTTGGAAGCCATCTTCCATATTATTAATAAATGTAGATGTAGATTCAACAAGATTAGTAACGGTTGATTTAAGCTTTACAAAGCCATGTTGGAAAGGCGATAAAAAACAAGTACAATGATCATAAATAGAATCAAATACAATTAGTTCAAAAAACTTAGGTATAGAAGAAAGTTTAGCAATTGGACGATAGTTAGTAACATCGTTTTTAAGATTTTTTTTATGAACTGGCTTAATTATGGCAGTTTTCCAAATAGAAGGGAAGATACCAGAAGCTAAAGAAGAATTAAATAAAGAAGAAAGAGGACCAGATAATGAAGATGAGCATTTATTTAAAAATATGTTAGGGATGCCGTCAATCCCAGGACTAGTGTTAAAATCAAGTTTTGTCAAATAGTTAAATACCAAATTAGAGTCAATATGAATATTACCCAGAGTATTATTAGGAAAGTTAGATAAATGCAAAAAATTATCTTCATTTAACGAGAAAGCGGGCAAAGAATAACTACTTGAGAAGAAATCACGGAAAAATTCTGAAATAACATTAGAATCTATACTACTTGAATTTTTATAATTCATACACATTGGATATTGATCACTTTTTCTTTTGGAATTAACAAATTTCCAAAAGAGTTTTGGATTATTTTTAATATTTATAGATATGTTTTGCACATAATTAGAATATAAATTATCAGACATTGTTTTAAATTCATTAAATAAATTTATGAAAACATTAAAGTCATAATTATTATTGCTTTTAATAAATTTACGCCAGGCTTTATTTTTTCTATTTTTTAATTTTTTAAGACTTTTAGTAAACCATGGCGGACTGGATTTATAACTATTGTCTACAACTAACGGAACATATTGTGAAATAATAGAATGAACAATTTTATAGAAATGATTAACTGCATCATTTAAATTAAAAGAGGTTAAAAATGAGAAATCATAACAACTTAAATAGTTATTAATAGCATCAAAATTGGCTTTATAAAACGATAAGAAAGTTCAGAATCAATAATTGGAGGTATGAGAAAACAGAGAGACGAACAAATTGGAGGATGATGCTCATCAATTTCAACTAGTTCAAATGGACAGTTAATAATAGCAAAATTTATCCAATTTGTCGTAAATAAAAGATCTAACTGTCTACCACGATTATTACAGATTGAAGATACTTGTTGAAAATTAAAAGAATTAAAAGAGTCAATTACAAAGCACTCCGTATTACTAACTAATTCGTATGGAATGAAGTAGGAATCCTCATCGTGCGGAACCCATTTAATGTTAGGAAGATTAAAGTCACCACAGAGAATTACATCATCATTAACATTAAGTTTACTGACTAGTGAATCAATTTCTAAAATATATTTAGTATACACTTCGATACTAGATCCTGGAGGAATATAACAATTTATAATAATAACATTTTTTAGTTGTAGTTCAATTTTAACAGCAATTACTTCGATAAAATCGGTAGGATCAAATTGAGAAAGTAACAATTGCGATGAACAAAAAGTATTTTTAACAGCTATCAATACACCACCACTTTTAGGAACATTATAAGATAAACGACAATCATATCTATCTTTCCTATAAACAGTGTAAGAAGAAGAGAAAATTTCAAGATTATTTATTGAAGAAGTTAGCCAGGTTTCTGTTAAAACAAATAGATCAAAATCTAAAGCAGTAGAATTTAAGAAAACTTTTTTAGTTTTTGTGCGTAGACCTCTTACATTTTGATAATAAATAGTTAATTTAAAAGATTTATTATTAGGATGAGTGGGTTCCGCAAGACTAATATTAACTAGACTTTTTCTCGCTTGGAAGGGGACGAAAGTACTTATCATGATTTTCTCTCACACGTTGCAGATAGTTAATTCTATTAGATGAGATATGTGAGGCAAAAGATTTCAAGTCAGTTAGAGCATTTTCAGCTGAAATATTATATGTTTCATGATATTTTACAAAAATATTACGTAAGTCCTTAATATCAGTAGGAAGTCCTTCCTTTTGAATAGCTATTTTAAGCGATGTGTTTGTTTTACCACCAATACAAACATCATTTGATTTATCGTGAAGATATGCAAGGTAAAGTCTAACATTATCATAAATTTTGCTGTCCCTTAGTCTAGCTAAAACGTACCTACTGTTATTTTTACTTTCATGAAGAGCTTTTTGAGTAAGTTTTACAACAGGCGGTAAAAGAGGATCTAAAATTGGTGGAGTTGTATTTGAGTTAGATAATAAAATATCCTCAGAATTAGCTAATAAGGGATTAGCTTGTGATTCAGGATGTAAAGATAAAGAAGTTGATCTATTAATTTTATTAGAAGAAGATTTTGCTACAGTTAAGCTAGAAGGTTTACTTTGGGGCATGATAGTTTCACCTTGAACAAAATTTTGGTATTTATTAAATTTATTTGATACAGACTTTTTGAATTTTGTAAATTTATTTTTTAGATAAGAATCGCTAATTTGTTTGTTATTACCTGATTTGGTAAGATCATTTGAATTACTAGAAATGATGTTTTTGGAATTATTTTTTATATTAATACCTGATTTGGTAAGATCATTTGAATTACTAGAAATGATGTTTTTAGAATTATATTTTATATTAATATTCGAAATAGGAATAGTATTAGTATCAGTTTGTGCAATAATATCAGATTTGTTAGCATTAATTAGTGTTTTAGTATTTGAAATATCAATTGATTTAGAAAAATTAGTAGGAGGTATAGGAAAAGATAAATCAAGTAAATTTGTTAAATTAGATTTAGTGTTTAAAGAGGATTTGTAATTTAATTTAGAATTTCTTATTGTATAACCTGTATTAGTGTCTTGTAAAACTGTTTCCATATTTTTGTTTAGGTTACCTTTGACCTGAGGCTTACTTAATTCAATAGCTGCACCAATTTTATTCCATTAATTGACGTTGCTTGGATGTTGTAAAATTCTCATAGAATAAACAGAACCAGAGATAAGAAAGCATAAATATTTCTTTTTGTTCTTCTTTATACGGTTAGGTGTTAAATTAGTACACACTACCGAACCAATGTTAAATTCTTCTTTTATAAATTGAGTTTATGTTAAATTCATCAAACGAGCAAGGAACGCCCTTTTCAAAAGTAGACCAATAGTTACTATCTTTGACGATTGATGATTTATTACAATCCATTAGCTTGATGATTCTTCCACTCCATTCATCATTAGTCCATTGGGTCCCAAATTTATGTAAAATTGCAAAATCTGTTTGCACGCTTTTAACGCAATTTGTAGGAGAATCAAGTAGTGTATCAACTTGAATTGCCTTATCAAAAGTTCGTATTTTACTGCTATATTCGGAATTTTGAGCTTGTGATCTAGATTTATGCAGTTCGGTACAAAAATTATGTAACATATCAACATTAGTGCTGGCATAGTCCTGGCGAACCGTATTAATATGCTTAATAACAGCTGCTTCCATACGTTCAAAATTTTTAGGAACTGCAAAAATTGATGAAGCACTGCTAGAACCAGCTTCTAACGACTTGGAAATATTCTCAAAATTTTTAGTAAATTGAGCAGAAATTTCAGTTAATAACTCAGTTTTTAAGTCGTTAAACTCATTATTTGATGTATGATTAGAACCGGTAGATTTCTCCGCCATTGTGTTACATAATAAATCAAATGATTTAGCCATATCGTTGAATGAATTACGATTTGAATCAATTACCAAAATAGCTTTATTTAATAAGCCGGTATTCCTATCGTTCATATCAGCTATGGACTTACTAAGGTTGTCGAACATATGTCTTAAAACTGATTCATGATGCTGACAGTCATCACATATAAACCAATTTTGTAAAGAAGGGTGGTACCAATCCCTACTGGCTCCAATACAAACACCATGTAACTTACGTTTGGAGAACGCTTTACAAACCACAAAATTAGATTTGTTATCAGAAATTGTACAATTAGCAAGATTACATTTGAATTCCATAATAAAGTTTATTTTTAAATTTAACTTAACAAAAAACCAAAAAGTTAAGAATTCAACAGAAATAAACGAAAAAAATTTTCAAAATGGTTTTTAAAATGTTTAAAAATTAAATTAAATGCCTTTAAAATTAAGTATCACTTAATAAAAAAAATAATTTCAATGATGTAATATGATATACAGTTGGCACAAAAAAAAAGTTTGGAAATATTATCAATATAAAAAAAAAAACTACAAGGCAAATTAAATTAAATGCTTTTAAAATTTAAGTATCACTTTTAATAAAAAAATTCAATAATGTAATGACACAGTTTAAAAGAAAGAATTAGTTAACTTAATTTTTATTTATATTTTTTTTTGTTTTAGTGATTTTATTTATTATATTAACGAAAATATAATTGCACTGCGGAAATTAATAATTAATAAGTAATAAACTATTAAAATAAAATTAATTAAAGCGCGTGCAGTGTATAGGTCAACAAATAAGTTAAGACTGAAGTAATGATTTCATCGGTCAACAAATAAGTTAATTTGAAGTAATGATTTCATCGCAGTCTAGCTATCTAATTTCACTTATCCTTTCTCTATTTGCGCTAATCTACTTTGTTCTCTAATTGTTCTTATATTCCATTTTCCAAGGCTCTATGTTAGTTTCTGGAATCATTTTATTTCACTGCGCAAGGGTGATGAGTCCGCCGCAGCTATCTACATTGATTTTCTATCAATGATTTCGGTTTTTGACAGATGCACATGTTGATATAAGTAATTAGTATTTGTTATTGTTTATAAGGTTGTAGAGTATTGCTGGAACATGATTAAAGGTAAATTATTTATATTTTTTGTTATTAATTATTATTTTTAATTTTAGATATACGACATCATATTATAAAGTATTTATATATTGTGATATATGAATATTTTGTATTATAATTATTTTTACCCAGCCGAGAATCGAACCCGAGACCACTCATTCCATTATGTTGATTAATGAATAATGAATTAGAAATAATTTCTTTACCAAAATTAGAAATGCTCTGTCGATCACTGGTGTTTTTAACTAATGAAAACGACATGATTTAGATTTTTAAACTGAAATTTTTCTAAATTAAATTAATGAATTTAAATATATATTATGTACCTAAATTTCAAATTATTATTACATACCTATTTAAAATAACATTTTTTTTTTTTTGTTTTCATTAATTTTTTTTTTAATTTTTTTACATACTTACTTAAAATTAGATTTTTATACCCGTATGACTATTAGTCAAAAGGGTATACTAAATTTGCCATTAAATTTGTGACGCAGAGAAGGTGGGGGGTTAGATATAAACTCAAGTGTGTGGATCGGATCAGAATCGAAAAATAAATCGATTTAGCGATATATGTCCGTCCCTTTGTCCCTCAGTCCGCACGATAACTCAAAAGATAAAGGAGCTACGATTTTAAAACTTTCATATATTCGTTTTTAAGCAATACCGTACCTACCGTACAACTTTTTTTACACTTTGTTTGTAACCACCTAAAGCAAGGGAACTAGATATGGAAAAGTATATATATTTGTGATCAGCGTGCCCTCCTGAGTCGATATATCCATGACCGTCCGTCCGTACGGCGGGGACTGCATATGGGCAAATCGGATTCTGGACCTTTTAATTGTTCTAAGGGCCAAGGAACACATAAATAAAAATAAGGATAACTCAACAACTAATGGCGTTACAATTACAAATTTTGTGATGTAGGTTACTAGTAATGAGACTGGGGCGTGGACTGCGTACGACCGAGTTCGGGCCATGGGTTCGGATCCTAGAAGTTTTTGACTGAATTTAGGCCAAACAAGCATAAATCCGAAACCAATGAAGACAAAACCTCCAAATTTGGTATCAGTGTGCCTCTTCCTATGTTCTTAGAGTCCTGGAAATATAGATGACGGCGCGGACTGCACATAAGCGAAATCCAACCATGGGTTTGGATCCTGGAACTTTTTCATCGAATTTAGGCCAAGCGAGCGTGATTCCCAATTCAAAGAAGTTCGAACCAAATTTGGTATCAGAGTGTCCCTTTCTCCTTAGTGTCCTCAAAAATTGGAACCAATTGAAATAGTGAGTCGGGGACCATCCACATAGTTTCGAAGGCCTTAAAGCATATTTTCGAAAATAATAGAGATAGTAACTTCAAAAAAATGTAGAAACTTCAAATTTGGCACAAGGCTTCTTTACTATTTCCTACGTGTTCCCTTAATGTGAGCAATTGGAGTGGGGGTTCAGGTAACTCTCTTAGACCTAAAGGTTGAAAGGCTTATCATCGAAATTAATAAAAATAGTAACTTAAAATTAATATATAATGTTCTAATTGTTTACAAGCAAAAACTAGTATTGAAAGTATGACTGGGACTGCATAATGGCGAAATCGTACCATGGTTTCGGGTTATGGAACCTTTGAAAAGTTCAAAAGCTAACAAACATATATCTTAAAAACTGCAAATCTCAGAAACTAATTACGCTATTCCGATGAAATTGATATTCTTTCTAGGTTATTAGTAATGAAAGTATAATAGAATTGGTTCTTGTCGGGTTCAGATTCTAGGAGTTTTTGATCGAATTGAAGTCAAACTAGTATAATTTCGAAACTAAAGAAGATAGAACATTAATTTGGGGTATGTGTTTTTTTTCTTATTTGTTTTGTGTACGTGAAATTTTGGATGAATTGGAATAGCGGTTTGCGTACCACCCCCACTACTCCCAAGACCTTACGCATAATATATTTGAAATTAATAAAGATAAAAAAATCAAATTTGATGTACTATTTCCTATTTCCGTTCTTATTTAACACTTTTATATTTTTAAAAGGCTAAGAGTTTTACTATTAAACATATTATGTATTATATTTTATAAATTAAAAACTAAATATTTTTTTTTAATAAGTAAATAAAAAATAATTTTTTTTGTTTTTAATTTTTATTATATCTATATTTTATTGAATTATTACCATAGGTATACATATAAATAAAAAATTGTATACGATACTTAAGTAATAAAATTTATTTTGGTATTAAAATTAATTATATGAACAAATATATCATTGTATTTTAGAAATACATTTATTGCATATTTTGATTATTAAATTTTGTGATAAAAAGCTAATGAAAGCATTAATGGTTTTAACTAACATTAAAAAACATGAAATTATATAAACTTTTATATTTATGTTATTGCAAATTAATATTTCTTTCGAATAACCTTGAGTTTAATTATATAGAACATTAATAAATAAGTAAATTAAGAGAATAAATTTAAAAATTATTGAAAATTGAAATAATTATCCAAGGGTACTAAATCATTCAACAGTAAATGCACTACAGCTAAAAATCATGAGAAGAAGTAAATGCTGCATGTGTGTAAAATTTTATTCAATTGGATAAAAGTTTTAAATATGTAATTTTGTAATTGCATTTTACGAATCCATTTATCTCAACTTTATTCGTTATTTAATATTTTTAAATAGATAAATTAGTAAGAATTGATAATATTTTTGACTTGATAAAATAATTAGAATATGTTTTAGTATTATAAAGTAAATTTGGTTAAGCATGTCTTACGATCAAACTAATAAAAGCTTTTATGATTTTAAAATGATTTATGGACTTCCCATTAAATTTGAACCAAATAGGTGTAGGGTATTTCTAAGTCGGATGCATCGACTGACTGTTTCTTTACTTGTTTTATATGTGCATTACTCTATACTTATTAAAGCTGGGTGTCAGAAATTTTGCGAAAAGTAGTTTAGTTTTATGGCCAAATTTTCGTCAAAATTTGGTTGGTCTGCTGCAGTGAGTTGAAGTAATTGTCATACAACTTCTTATTTTATATGAGCATTACTCTATACCTATAAAAGCTGAGTGTCTCAAATTTTGCCAAAAGTAGGTTAGTGTAATGGTTACCGCAAAATTTGGTTGGCCTACTGCAGAGGCTTCGAGGAGCTGCCATACAATTCCTTCTTTTATATGAGCATTGGACTACACCTGTTGAAGCTGGGTGTCTGAAATTTTGCTAAAAATAGTTTAGTGCAATGGCCAAAAATACTGTAAGATTTGATTGGTCTACTGCATAGGGTTCGAGTAGCTGCCACACAACTCCTTCTTTTATATGAGCATTACACTACACTAAATTAAACTGTATGTTTGAAATTTTGCTAAAGTAATTAACCGGATGATATAATGTTTATATACGGTCATTTTTTTTTTTGTTTTCATTAATTTTTTTTTTTTATCTTAATTTCAAATCTGGCTTACTATTTTATTAAGTTTAAAAAATATGTTTTTATTTTTGATTTTATTGCAATTGAAACAATTTATTACTTTATTACTTGACATTTTTGACATTTATATTTAGTATTACTCTCTCTTAATGTTTTTCTGTCTAAATATTTTATTACATACCTACTTTGTTTTTTTCTGCTAAAAATAACTTTGAATTGAATAATTATTTTTGTTTTTTTAAGAACAATTTTAGACTTTAAGATTTTAGAAAAAAGTGAATCAAAATTTATTTTTATTCCTTAGTTATAAAAATATCCATTCTACTTAATATTACGATCAAGCGGTCACTTTTACGCAACCTTGCCGGCAAGCGTAACGTCATGTTCGTCAATCTTTGCAATAATTAATTTGTGAGGAACATATTGAAATATAAGTTTGATTTAAAAGGAAATAAAATTTATATTTACAATTAAATAAAAGAATTGTTAAAACAATATTCTTAACAACAACTAAAATAACGGATATGAAATGATGAAAGGAAAAAAACTATGTTTAAAAACAGTTTTAAATTAAAAAAAACCTGAATTTTTTAAACTTAGCCCGAAATGCACATGTTCAAGGTTAGTTTAATTTAAAATAATTTTTTCCCATTGATGGGTTGCGTTCTACCGCTTCAGTTTTGTGAACCATGAGTAAATACTATAATTACCAAGTAAATTAATACCTGTCACTTTTTTGAATGCATTTAAAAAACTTATAATTATACAAAAGTTCTGTAGATCAGAAGTAAATTCTATTCTTCCTTTTAAATGAATATTTGATATTTTTAAGTTTTACATTATTAATATAAAATGTTATTTGAAATTTAAAATACACTGGTTCGACTTAGAATAAATCTCTTTTATTTTGTTTATGTTAAATCTTAATTGAAGTAAATATAATTCAATAGCTACATTGCATAATAGCTACATAATCATTGTTAGACGAGGGAAAAACTTTACATAAAACGTTTGGTTTACCAGTTCCAAAAACAGATACTTCAGTTTCTTCTGTAAAAGCGAGTTCTCAAAAAGCTAATGTACTTCGTCAAGCAAATCTTATTTTTGATGGGGCTTCAATGATTCCTGATTTAGCAATTAATTGTATCGATCGTTTGTTGAAAGATATAACTCAATGTAATGAACCAATAGGTGGAAAAGTAATTATATTTGGTGGTGATTTCTGACAAATTCTTTCAGTTGTTTTCCATGGGGACAGAATTAGAAGAGTTGAAGCATGTATACAAAATAGTGTAATCTGGCCTAATGTAACTTTAATTCACTTGAAAAAGAATAAGAGATCAAATAAAAATGAGATAACCTTTTCAAAATGGCTTTTGCTATTACGTAATAATGAGGTTCCCATTAAATTGAGTGAAGAGATTAATAAAATACCCGTTGAATTTATGTGTACTTCATTTTTGTATTTTGTATTTTATTTGTACTTCATTTGTATTTATTTGTTTCAGAATATTGCTTCAAAAGTTATTATGTAACCTTTAAATGAGATTTGTTTTAGAATAAATGAAAAGATTTTAAAACTAATTGTTGGACCTGAAAAATGTTATTATAGTGTGGATTCCATCATATCAGAACCAACAGATAATATTATTTTGCCGACAGAATACGTTAATTTTTTGACACTTTTCTGAATTTGGAGTAATTTTCTGAATTTTCTTCTGCTTTTTCTGAATTTGGAGAGCTGCAGCTACATAACTACCCCTTTATTGCTAAAAAAAAAAAGGATCTGTAGTAATTCTAATTAGGAATATGAATAAAAGTTTTGGTTTGGTAAATCGAACTCGATTAATTTTTTGAGATATGTTAGAAAATTCTTTAAAATTAGAAATTGTCAGAGGGAAAGCAGTTTCCTAGTAGATTAGCTTTTACGATGACAATAAATAAAGCACAAGTAAAAACTTTTCACAAAATCGGGATTTATTTACCTCAATTTGTATTTATCCATGAACAACTATACGTAGCATTTAGTAGAGCTAAATCTGCAAATGATATGAGAATTCAAATTGACCAAACCAATTTACAAGGTTAGTTCGGATAGCATGTGGGATATTATACAAAAAATATAGTTTATCGCGAAGTTTTATGATAACGATTTTTTACATTTCAAAGGAAGGAGAAAATTACTTTTGGGACACAGAGAAGGAGGGGGGGTAGATTTAGACTCAAGGGTATGGATCGGATCAGAATCGAAAAATAAATCAATTTAGCTATGTATGTGTCTGAAAATACACTACAACTAATGAAGCTGGGTGTCTTTTATAAATTTCCTTTATTTGCGTATATTTAGGCATGATTATATGCCAACAACAAATTCTTTTTTATTTTTAAATTAAAAAAACTTTTAAAAAAGAAAGTCAAATTGGAGTGTTTCGTTCAGCCAACACTATTGAACTCCTCAGTAGGTAATTTGGATCTGTCAATTGCCTTTAGATAAAACGAGGAAGAATATAATAGAGTAGACTGTGTCAACTCTGGGATACCCGTGTGGCAGTAACATATACATGGAATTGTATGGCAGCTTCTCAAACTCACTACACTACCCCAACTAAATTTTGCACAAACTTTGGCCGTAAAGCCAAACTATTTTTAGCAAAATTTCAGACACCCTGCTTCATTAGGTATAGTGTGATGCTTATATGAATAAAGAAGTTGTATGGCAACTACTCGAATCTACAGCAGGATACCTACCAAATGTTGCAGAAACTTTGGCCATAAAACTAAACTATTTTTGTCAAATCTTCAGATACCCAACTTCCTTATTTTTAAGGAATGCTCATATACAAACAGAAGTTGTATTGGAACTTCTGGAACCCGTGGAGGAAACTGGCTGGATTTCCATAGTGAAGACGGATATTGCACAAAAACATATATGTGAAAATTTCAGAATGCTAGCTTTTTATTTTAAGAGTTATTGTGTGGACGGGTGGACATTCAAAGCTAGATCGATTTACTTTTTGAATCTGATCCGATCCATACCTCCACTTTTTCTCTACGTCACAAACGTAATGATAGCAGAGAACTCGGTATAGTAGAGTACGAAATTGAATTTAAACTTCTTCTACAATTGCTTTTTTTTTATTTTCTTAAGTCTTCCAGATTTATATAATATATAATTAATAATCCTTTTTTTTATTGCTCTTGTTGGATTCATATTTTGTGTTGCAGTTTCGTTATCTTGTTTTTTTTTTTAATTTTTAAATTTTTTAATTATTGATTTTTAATTTTTATTTTTATAATTATAAAATTGTTATGATTATTTTTTTTTTTCACTGCTTTTGCAAATTAATTAATAACTAGTATCGCCCTGTGCTCGAAATTCGACCTATTTTTTCTTTTAAGTTTACATATAAAATTCGTTTTGTGTAAATTTTATTAGACTAATATTACACGAAAAATTATTTCTTTTTTTCCTATACGTAATAAAAGTTATGGTAACAAAGCTGTTAACAATTCTTGCGCTTGAAATATGCTTAAAAAACACATTTCAATTATAAAAACGTTGTGAAGTATTTTTGAGCTTTATTCCTTTAGCATAAGCCGCTTTAAAGAGAGGATAATTTAGTACAGTTATTACACAAAAAAAGCCGATTTATTACCGACAAATAAATGTGGTTCTAATTCTAATATATAATGTTCTGAAAATTTGATTATATGTACATATTTCTAAACATATAAGTTAAGGTTTCACGGATAATCGGTTTCCTTTTTTAATAAAAATTTTAAAAATAAAAAGATTTGTTTTTAATTTAAACATGTGAGGGAAAAAACCAAGGGTTTTTAAAAAGCACATTTTCAAAAATTATATACGGTTTCATACTTAGTATTTTATCATTTATTATATATTTTATTAATTTATTAATTATATGACTAATAGCGAAATACTTAGAATATAACCCCAATGCACTTAAGAAAACCTGTTAATAAGTGCGAAATATAATGTTGAAGCTTCAATGTTAACGTTTAATTTTGGAAAAACTTACACTGGTGAATAAGTTACTGTTTTATAAGAACATAAAAGTTTTAATTTTGAAGACCTAGTAGCCCTTCAATGGGGAAGGTTCCCAAAGTTTTGCTAAGCAAACTTATGATGGATCTGCCCACCCCCTCCTGTCCTCACCCTTCGATTTTTTTCGGTTCTAGGAAATCAATTTTGAACTCCAACTAAATTTGGAATTTTACCTAGAATATTATTATCTAACCAAAAATGGTTAAGACTAAGAAACAATTTTTTCAATTTAAAGAGACCCTTTCAAATTTAAGAAAAACCTTTAACGTATGTTGAAATATAATGCTGCAGCTGTAAATTTTGTATATTTGTAAAAAAAAAATTTGAACAGGTGTTAAAGTTACGGGTGGTTGAAAATAGCAAAATTTCAATTTTCGGGCCCTTATAGCTCCTAAACAGGGGGCGTAACAAAAAAATTTTGTTAACCGACTCCTACTGATTTCGGACCTAACTTCTCCCAAAATTTCAAGACCCTAGCTTGAGCCGTTTAGAAGATATATGGGGCCACAAATTTTGCAAAATTTTAGTTTAGCTTAATGGTAAATTTTAGTACCGTATGGCAATCTTATACATTTTAGCGTTATATTTTTGTAAAGCCTATAAAACCAGCTATCTTTTGCGTTTTCAGATTGAAAATACACTTAACAAAACTCTTGTTATAACAATTTAAAAATAGGGCTTTTTCCAACTATGGGGGGCTGTAGCTCCGTAACGGGTGGGGCTACAGAAAAATGTTTTAGCATTAAATTATTTTTATTGCAATACCTACCCATTTCTGATATTTTTAGTCAGTCGTAGGTAAAAAGGGACGGACGGACAGAGTGAAGTTATATAGGCAAATTTTTACAAATAGAATTGTAGAATTACAATTTTCTTACAGAATTACATTTTTTTATAATATTCAATTTTACCATATTTTGCTTATCTTTTCTTCCTTATTCTTAAAACCTCAAAATGGTAATCTTAATTTAATTATTTATTTATTTATTTATTTATTTTAACCAAAACAAGGTTTTTACAAAATAATTCTTAAAACTAAAACTTATAATTAACATGAAATTTCATTACATAGCCAAAAAAATTTTAAATACATTAAGAATCAAAAGTATAATTATTTGTTTATTTGTAGAAAATGCATACAAAGCGAAAACACAGTAGAAATTAAATTTATGAATACTCCCTGTATTAACTAACTGTATAAAGTAACTAAATTAAAAAATAATATGAACTTGAAGTGTAATATGATATAATGAAGGTTAAAATTATTGTCTTAGGTCATGAATGAATTTTAAGTTTAATTTATGTTTAAAAGTGTATCGAGAAATTTGTGTAGAATAAAGATGACTGTGTTTATTGAATGTAATGCAACATCTATTTATTGGTTCATTTTTTCCATATTTAGTTCTATGAGTATTTTCAACTAAGTATTTAGTGCTTCTCGTATTTCTCGTACCATTGTTTATTTTAAAGTTATCCAATAAATACCGAACGTCAATATTTTTTCTTAAGATGTCAAAAGTAAAGCAGGAAGAAAGAATTTGCCTGCGTGAGGATAACGCTAACATATTAAATGAATTAAGTCTTACGAGATAGCTAGGCAAAATTGAATAATCTCTAGGATTATATTGATTTCTTAAAGCGAAAAGAAGAAATTGCTTTTGCATGGATGCTATTCTATCAGAATGTATTTGAAATGCAGGATCCCACACAATATTACCATATTCAAGAATAGAACGTACTAAAGAACAATAAAGAGCTTTAGTTACAGCAATGCTGCTAAATTCTTTAGCTCTTCTTTTTATAAAGCCGAGCATTTTGTTTGCCCTGGAAATCATATAATGGAGACGGAACTTTATCATCCAACAGAATCCCTAAATCGGTAATGCTTTTAACCCTTTCAAGGGTTACATTATTTATATATAACCGAATGAAATGGTAGATCTCTTACGTGTAAAACTTATAACCTTGCATTTTTCAATGTTTAGTTCTAGTTTATTAGAGAAGCACCATTCTTGTAGAGAATTAAGATTTGTCTGAAGTAATGCAACATCAGAACTATTTTTAATTACATGATAAATCTTGAGATCGTCAGCAAATGCAACATGTGACACACCGAAAAGTTTACTAGAAAGATCGGAAATGAATATATTAAACAAGAGTGGTCCTAAGTGGTCCTTGTGGTACTCCTGATGTAACATTAATTGGGTCCGACAAAAATCCTTGAAATTTGATATTTTGCGATCTATTTGTAATATAGGAGAATATCCAGTAAAGAAAAGAGCCCGAAATACCTAAAGTTGCAAGTTTGTTTAGTAGAATTTTGTGATCAACACGATCGAATGCTTTGCTAAAGTCCGTGTAAATAGCATCAACTTGGTGCCCATTTTCCATTTCATTAAGGATTTCAGAAGTATAAACCAAAAGGTTTGTTGTTGTGGAACGACCTTTTCTGAATCCATGTTGTTGATCGTTTAGTTTTGTATTAATGATGGGCGTAATTTTGTTTACAACCATTTTTTCGAACAACTTTGGAATAGTCGATAAAAAAGCAATGTCACGGTAATTTTCGACGAATGATTTATCTCCCTTTTTATGAATAGGGGTAAGATAAGAAGATTTCCAAACAAAAGGGAAAATACCTGAAAAAAGAGATTTAC